>JAFIDM010006943.1:12962312-12975338 GCA_023159025.1 Thereuonema tuberculata | reverse complement strand
TTATATCGAATCTAACTTAACTTAGTTGAATAATAATGAGTTCCTATTAATTTTGATAGAATTTGCGCCTAGAAAACAAAACAAAACAAAAATTAATCAGGTTCGCTTTCCTGTAATACATTGATTTTCAAAATAGTATATTCAACTTCATTTTCTTTCTTTACAATCCGTGATGCTAAAAGCTCTGTTCTTTTCTCATTTAAATGCCTATTTTTGTAATTTTCCTTGCAAATACGAGGACTATTCAATAATGAACGATCATAATTTATTTTTACTCTCCCAATTTTGGTAGTACCACAATGGTATTGTGATGTCTTGTTACTGTAACGTGTCGTCTATGACATCATAGTTATGTTGCGCAGAGTCGTTCCTTTTTCGACAAGTGGAGCGCGCTCACGTTGAGACATGTCTAGTTTCGCTTTGAGTCGTGAAGAAGAGGTTGCTGCATTGAAATTTTGTTTGTGTCTTTAAGAAATCATGTGCTGAGGCTTATTCAAAGTTGCAGCAGGCTTGTGGGGAATCTGTACTTCCCTGCAGTACTGCTCGGCAGTGGTATAAAATATCCAAAGACAGACACTCAACATCGAAAGACACCAGTCTTGGGGCTCCAGTCTCAGTTCTCACGGAGGTCAATATCAACATTGCCGTTCCAACGATGAGAGAAGTTCGACGACTCACTTTACGACAGTTGTCAGAGATTATACATATTTCTTTACGCGGTTGCCATACATTGTTAAGGGAAGAAATGCATATGAGACGTGTTTGGGCTCGGTGGGTTCCAAGAGTGTTTCCTGCCGAGGAAAAAAAGAATGTTCGCTTGCAAGTTCGCGTGGAGCTCAAAAGAATTATGGAAACTCGGCACTGTCCTCCTCTTTCAAAGATAGTAACTGCAGACGAGGTGAGAGTTAGCAACAAAGCTCACTGTGGAAATCTCCATCTCAACGCCGAAGAAAGCCAAAGTTTTCATATCTGCAAGTAAAGTCATGGTTATCGCATTCTTCAATATGCAAGGAATGATTTACCATCATATTATACCACCACAAACAACTGTAACAGCAGAGTACTACAAAAGTGTACTGAAGACTCATCAAGACCATGTCAGGCGAAAAGGACCACATCTCCATGCCATAGGATGGATGTTGCCCCAGGACAACGCGCGGCCACACGTTGCAAATGTAGTCATGGAATATCTACCAAAATCGATGTGAAGTGTGTTTCTCATCCTCCCTACAATCCAGACGTGGCCCCTTGTGATTTCTTCCTGTTTCCTCAATTAAAAAAAAAAAACCTTCATGGAAGGAGTTTTCAATAACCTCGTGGTTATTAGATTATACTTTGTAGTTTCTAAAGATCAATTTCTTTGTCTAACTTCTGGAAGATATAAAGAAATAAAATCATGAGAGACGTAACTTACAAAATATCGTAATTCCTTAAAATATCAGATATGAAAAGTCACTTATTAACATTCGAGGAATAATTGACGGAGTGTTACATTAAAAAGTTTAGAGGTATTTAAATATTCACAAGAGTTCGTGAATTTTGGCACCAATTGATAAAACTTGGTTAAGTACAAATTTCACAAACTCGATTCACTAGGAGTACAGTTGTATCATACGTAGAGATATATAAATAAAACAAAATTACAGATGCCGCCACTAATGATTTCCTTCTTTAGAAACATTCATCTAAAACAATCATTTCTGGCAGTCCTGTCACAGCAGTGAGTTCAAAATACGGGAAAAAAAATCAATAAGTAGAATGCTATTTAAAAATATTTGAATATGAAATATTATTTCTTATTGTTATTATAAGGATTTAAATAAAAACTGTTTCTGACTGAATGTTAAAATAAATGCGATATTCTTTATTGTTGCAATTCCATATATGATGCCAAATTTAACGTGCGTAGTAACATTTTATACAAAGATATAAAAACGCTCATAAATAAAGATTACTCGGCTGCTTTTGGAATTTTTGATACTGGGTGAATCCGACTGATGAAGTTTAAGAATCTGAAATATTCTGTCTTGGATTCCCGATATCACAAATTCCAAAAGCAGCCGAGTAATCTTTATTTGTGAGCGTTTTTATATTTTTTTTATAAAACATTACTATGCACATTATATTATTCATAATGCCAAATTTAAGAAATTGTAACAATAAAGAATATGGCATTTAATTTAACATTCAGTCAGGAACAGTTCTGTATAAGCGTAAACTAAAAGCAACTACATCTTTCGATTGGGTTTTAAAAAAACTAATGTACTTACCAAGTTAAGAGTAGATTATAGATGAAAACCAAAAAACTTTAATTGCGATGAATGTAGGCTATTTCTCTTCATAATCGAAGAACGTCGGCAGATTCTTGCTATCCTGCAAATATTAGAATTAAAATTCAGTTTACTTTATATTACGAATCATTTTCAATGCCAAAGATTGTTGTTCATAAAGTAAACTTATGTAAGGAATCAAGAACCAGTAAACATTAGACCGGAAACGTTTCAAACCACTCATGAAAGGGGTCTACATAAGGTATATGCAAAGAGTCTAATTATCGTCGCGGCGAAAGTTGGACCCACAAACACATTATCATTGACTAATTTCTCCAGTATCAATGCCGTAAGCTCCGCAGAAAATATCAATCTCAATTATCAAAAATAGGAAATATCAAAAATCTCACATACATCTTCTTGAAATCGACGAGCAACGTTAAGAATAATTTCCCTACTTGATTTTTGAGACCTTTTCCTCGTCGAAATGTTGAATGTGAATCCAACGACCGCCATTTTGTTTTACATTTGAATGTGACCAACAGGCCAGGAAAGGAAAATCTATCATCTGCGTTGCATTCTGGGAGGTTCATCTTTGGCCGTACTGATAATAGAACAGTAAACAATAATAACTGCAGGAAAAAAAGTCGTAACTGCTTAATTAAGTCAATAATTTCAGAAAACCTAAAAAAAAAAAAAATTAAATTTATAATCTTCCCAAGAAAATACAACTGTTATCTACTCGTATAATAGTACTCGTATATATATATTAATGAGTGCCGAATACAAACAATCTAACTTCCGTTTGCTGAAAGTCGTCTAAACTCATTAATTTTAATCAAATCAAGGTTGACCTAAATTTAGAAATCTTGTTGGATTCAAAACAAAATTGAGTTAATTGTTGGACAGCTACAACTTTTCTTCGTAACTATTTTTGCACAATTTCTGCACAAGAATCAAACAAAGTTTACATTGTCATCTCGAATCCAAAAATGTGTAAACCAATTTTCAAGGCGGCTTTGATCCATTCACTAGCTTACAAATTTTAACAGACTGACAGACGAGACGTTATTGTGATATTTTTTTTTTTAATAGATATTTTGTTTTATTCTTATGACAATAGGATTCAACTACAATAGTATTATTGGAAGATAGCTAAACATTGCCGATTCCATTACCTTATTTTATTTATTTTATATCTAATTCTTAAAATTCAAATAAATTTAAAGTATAAAATTACAGTCAATTCTGACTCAGGAATTATGATTTACGACCGGTCTGCGTTGACATCGAAATATGTAGAAAATGAAAGTTTCTTCTTTGAACACACCTGTGTTTTGTAGAACAATGGTTGCTTGGATGCCAGTAGAGGGTAGGGCGTTGAATTGCGGGGGAGAGATCAGAAGGGAAGGTCGGACTTTACCTTCATTCATAAATGTGGATGACTCGGTGACATCGTGAACCAAGTCAAAAAGAAAAAGTTAATATGTATTTGTTTTTATTTTTATTTTTACATTTAGTTCTTTAGATATTTGTTAATTTTAATTTAAGGTATTATTTACATTTTAATTTATACTTTGGAGATTCTTAAGATTGATTTTACATGAGAATTTTTATAATCCTTAATATATTTATTTTTATTAGCAATGAAATTGTAGGTTCACGAATCGTGGCATTAATACAATCACACTTAATCTTGATCAAAAATTAATCATTTTGATTAAGTTCCTATGGATTCATTCTCTATCAAGTGTAGCTAGAAAGATTACTAAAAACAAAAATTAACTTATTTTTAATAGATGTTAAGTCTATTCCTTATCGGAGGGGCTGACTTAAGCAAATATTGTATCTGGTGCCTATTTAAAAAAAAATAATTTTTAATCTCCTTTACGTCGATTTGGGCCAGCTAAGGATCACGGACCTTATCCCCGTACGACGACCGTCACGGTGGAGCAAGTAAGTCCCAGGTAGAAACGGATGAAACACAGAAGAAAGGAAGAAACAGCCACGCCAACACCAGGAGTCGAACTCAAGTTCCAATACAACGGACGCACGGCAGACCGCTCTCTAGACCGCTCGACCATGCCGGAACGGCTTTATTGTTATTATTTTTTTTATCATTCCTCCTTTCACAACAGTAACTGTCATATCGAATGACTTCGAAGACGAAACACGACCTAATGAATTAAATCTAACTACTCCAATTTCTAACTGACTTTTATTTAAACTTTTATTTAAATCCAATGATGCTTTTAAACCATTAATGTTTAGTAACACAATCTTTCAACTAGTAAACACAACCAAACGACTCCTAATGTTTCCACTGTAAAGCAAACTTTGTTAAAAATGACAATACTACTGATTAGGCGCAAAACTCATTTATACAAGCCGTTGCACTTCAAGGGTCAAAATACAATTTTAAGCGATGCCCGCACTGAGTTTATTTTTCATGTCTAGACCTCCAATTTGTACCATTCTAGCAGTTTTGAGTGAGGTTGCATTGTTTCTCGGCGTAAATGGCTCAGTGTAGATCCCAATTTTGTCTCAGGACCTAGTTAATGGCCACCTAAAACCTAGACCGGAAGTTCAGGACTCTTGGCCATGAGGAGTCCAACAAGCTACGGCTTAAGGGTCTCGGACGGAATTATACACACTCACAGACACGACAATCCATAATACTCATTCCTTAAGGATTACATAAATAAATAGATAAATAAATAAATAAATAAATAAATAAATAAATAAATAAAATAAATAAATAAATAAATAAAAAAAACTTAAAAAAAAAAAAACCGCATCCGTTTAAAATATTTTAAATGAATATTTATTAATACTGATGCGATTGCATTGGTTTTCAATGTGTAATTTTAAGAATTTGTGAGGACAGATATATGAAGGATTTAAATACAGTATATTGAACCAGACACGAGATCTATGATGATAGTGTGCCCAACCAATGCAGTGAAATGAGGTTTTTTTTTCTTTCTTTTGTTCAGTAATAAAACAAGGTAATTAATGCTTTTAGACTGTCAAAAGCAAAGCGGTCACATTATATGCACAACTGTATATAAACAAAATAATTAAAAGCAAGAGCATATAAATGCAAGACCGTTCCTTTATGTTTTACAGGCAAGCTGTAACCTAGGGGCCGCTAATACAATGCTTAGTGCATCATTTGGATATGTTAAAGAATTTATTAAATAATACATTTGTAAATATTAACAATGACGTCCTGTTGGCAATTGTTAGTATTGTTTTGTATGAAGCATCAGTATTATTACTGTGTTCATTGTTATCATTATTACTAACACTGCTATGGAAAACGTTAGTTTTGGGGGTCAGGGAAGGGTCCTACAGGTCTGATTTTTTTTACGTTGTCACCTACTTTTGGATGCTGAACACAGTGGTATCTCTAACCGTTTGGCCGCTACAGTGTGAGACATACAGTGTGACAGACAGACTACACAAAAGCAAGAGCGGTTCCCTATGTTAACTGTAACATGGACCGCTAAAAAGGGTTGAAAAAAATATTCATTAAATTAGAGTAAGACAGTAGGAGAAATGTAATTTTTCTTGTTTGTGATTGAAAGAAAACAAGATTTCTTTATAAAATGCATTCATTTTTTTTTTTTATTTTTTTTTTTTTACAAACATATAATATTACTTAAGAAATTCTAATGTTAGCCTCGAATTTCTTTGATGACAAGATAACAAAACTGATTTCACGACAGTGTCTAAACTTAATGAAAAATAGACCGATGGCATTTTGTCATAATTTTATCTCGAATGTTCGAGATAATCTGAAATCACAGCCCGTCTCAATGTACATAACGTTATTAAATTCTTATTAATTCTGCAGAATAACGATATAATTTGTCACAATTATTCTATTCCAAGATCAAAACACTTTATCTAGAACTACTAAAACTTTCCTTAAAGTGTAAGGTTGACTTTTTATTTTAAACTATTTTCCTAGGCAGTGAGGCTTATTGAATCAGTCAGTCAGTCTGTGTGTGTACGTCTTCCCTAATAACTTTGGATTAGTGGACCAGGATGAATATTCTTCAAATTTGTCATGCACTTTTTAGGACAAAAGATGATTTAATTTTTATATTTTAAATTTTCCCGCCTGCATCCTCATTGAGAAATTGCGTGAAGGATACAAACATTGCCTACTGCAAAAACTTTTAAAAATATACGAATAATTTTAAGTTTTCACAACTGAAAATACTAATAATAATTAGTAATAGTAAAAAATAAGATCTGGAAAGTAGGCTTCAAGTTCTTAGACTTCTTGTTTTTTGTTTATGTCAGAATGTGGGCGTTCTGTTGTTGCTATAAAGGAGTTAAAACAGATTTTAATTATGGTGTTGAGGAAAGAAAAATATTCATTGTTTAGACATTTCGAGAAGGTTCTTGAAATTATATAATTACTTTTGCAATTTTAATACAATCTCCGTTGTGTTCAAGTACTATTCTCGTTATAAGATTCGGTGAAACATTATCGTACAAACGTCCGAATCAAAAATTTCGGAAGGTAGCAACATGTTTCTCAGTTTATCTAAATGAAAGGCACATGTCTATGCACAGACAGACACTCTTCCGTTTCCTAGCGCAGCTAGGATTTTTTTTTCCTTAGCTGCTATTTCCTCCGATTTGTCCTAGGGTTCACTCAATTTTCTATCAAATGAATATTTTTTTTTCTTTTTTTTTTATCCCCAGCATTACAATGTCCCAGTAAACTGAGTCCTTATCCTTTCTGCTGTTCATCGTTATTTGTGAATAACTTTTTTTAGAGCTGTGATGTTTAACCTTAAAGAAAAAGAAAAATCTATTCTGCTGTAAGTGAATATTGTCATTAACGCTAAGTAAGTGTATCATTCGCTCATTATTGTTTATTCTTAAAGATTTTTTTTCTATTTTTAGCGACCAAATCGGTAGCTATTGCGTTTGTCCTGTCCGTCCGTACGTCCCTCCTAAAAACTCCCGAACGGAAGGTCGGATCGACAAACGGATCTCACCATCGTGTTCCGAGGCCCAAAAACTTTAGGATTGGGGGTATTTTAAGGGGGCCAACGCCCCCTCCCAAGTTCGAGGTATTTGGCATTGTTTTCATTGCTAACATTTAAGCTAATAGCGGAAATCCAATGTTACCATCTCATTTCAGTTGTCAGCTAAAGTTTCGGACTCATATACTGATGGTTGTCAGTTCAAATCCGTATATCTACATATGTTTTTTTTTCTCTTAAAAAGTTTTTTTCTCAATGTCCAGGTGAATTTTTTTTTCCTTTTCTTATTTTTCCTAACTTTTTTTTTTAATTTTCCTTACTTTATTGTACTTTCTTTTTTTTTTATTATTATTATTATTATGGGTCGCCCTTAAATTTATGCTTTAGCACAAAATTAAATTTACTTTTTTTTTTTTAAGTATAGATTTTAAGTTTTACAGTCACCTTACTATAAATATATTCACATTATTCTTAATCAGTTGCAAAATTCAACACTAGCGATTAAAAAAAAAAGCGAAATACTCAAAGAAAACCAATAATTTATAAACTAAATAATAATTAACACGCATTGAAGTCTTTTTCTTTCAGAAAATTTAAAGAAACAGAAAGAAGAAAATAAAAAATTTCTATAATAAAAATAAACAATATGCAAGATGGCCTCCAAAAGTTTTTCCAAATCCGTTTTCGTTTGTGTCAGTTTCTTTTCCTTCTACTGTTCTTCCATCCTTCTTCATCCTGGATTTTTCTTTTCTTTTCTTTCTTTCTTTCTTTTCCTGCCATCTGTCCAATTCCGTCCGTTAATGCAATTTCCATAAATTTGCGTGGCACACAGCGCCCCCTGGTTGGCTGCATCGCAAGCATTGGACGAACATGGAACGTGTAAACCATTTGGCCCAAGCATCCGGAATTCGGCAGTTAATCTTCTTACGCGCTTTGATTGGTTCGATCGCTTTTAGGGGATTATGGGATTTTAACGTCGCCTTTTGGAGGAGAAGAAGAAATCGGAGGACGGAGTGGGTGGAACAGATGAGAGACTGAAAGTAGTGCAGGGGAGGGGGTGGGGGATCTAAAGACACAGGCGCGAGCAACCAACGCCTGAAAACCAGGGTCCTAATGCGTTCGCGAATGTATGCATGCATAGACGCACAACGGAAGAGTTCTTAGTTCAATGGGAGGGAGGGCTGAGAGACAGAAGGAAAAGAAAAGAGAAGACGCCCTCCATCAACACTATTCTCTAACTATTATTGGATAAATCAATGTCAATTCAACATTAAAATTGTCAAAAAAGGACTTACGAAAAAAAATAAAATCAAAAGGGAAGGAATACTAATTTCAAAATGTAATAATGTCGACAATTTTATTTATTTCTGAAAGAGTTGTAAAAATAAATATATATTATATAGGCCAATATATATTATAAATATATTATTTTATTAAAAATTTACAAACGTTTTCGAGTAAAAATAATCTACTAAAAATAATTATTTACTCGAAAACGGAACGCAGAACGTTTTGAAAACGTTTGTAAATTTTTAGTATGCATTAATGTGTTTTTAACTATATCTTTGTGGTGACCTAAATGGCTTATTATGAACTGTTTACGCACGTTAATTATTCTAATTGTAAAAATAAAATGGTTAAAATAAATGTTAGTTTTTAACAAAAGGCTTACATTTTCCATTGCCTTATTTTTCTTCAAAGTCCATAAGAAAAGTTAGGCTTATCAAAATCTGATGTCAATGTCCTGGCCGTCCGTTGTCTTCCTAGCTGTAGATCTTCATGAGATTTACATGCATATTTATGGAAAAAAGGCGACCTATCCTTCCTCTTTGAAGATTTCTCCGTATGAATAGCCGTGGAAAAAACGCGCGCAAAGGATAAAAATTTCCACAGAAGGCATTACAAGAGAAATATCTGTCGTTGAAGTCAAATGGATTTCTCTCGAAATCTATTAATACATAATAATCATCAAAATCATAGTAAAAGAGGGAAAAAGTTAGTCTACACTAAAGAAATTAATGAATAATTACTAATATTTACTCTAGAAATTAGACAATGTCTTTTTATTTCAAACTAGCTGTACCCGGCATGCGTTACAATGCCACTCAAAGAAATAAAGTGTTTGTGTTTTAATTCTGTTTATTGAAGTGCTTTTGGATACACAATATTTTTTGTTTTTCCGTCTGGTGCATACACGAATAAATCAGAAGGTTTTCCGACGCGTGAGCAGGCCACGTACAGCTGTCCATGTGTGAAGCATGGATTTTCCAAATTTAGTCCGCACACTTGTAGTGATTGTCCCTTTGCTTTGTTGATGGTCATTGCAAATGCTAGTCGCACCGGAAACTGCAAACGTTGAAACCGGAAATACACTTATTTGTTGCAACGACTCGCGCACCAGATATTGTAAAATGGTTCTAATAATTTAGAAACTTTCGTGGGTGTGTGCACAACAACTCACCAAAGTTTCATCGCAATCTGATGAATGGTTTAGGAATGGTATATGAATCACTCTTGAATTCTACAAGTAGCAAAGCAAAAGTTTCAAAAATCCATGCGAAGTTGAAGATGTAATTGAGATACTTTTGACGATTGCCTTTTTTATTGGAGTGAAAAATCTCAAAATAAAATGGAAGTTAAGATTTATTATGCATGCCTGCATTATTAGGTAGTTTTGTAGAGGACAGTTTTAACATAATATGGATATCATAAGAATTCAGTTAAATGAAATAAAATTAACGGATTTTTTTTAAAATTTTTTTCACATTGAAACCTTGCTTAAAACAAGAAGTTAGTCAAAGAACTTAACATTTATCTTCCGTAGAATTTTGTTGTTTAATTTTTTAAGTCATAAAAAAAACAAAATTCTACGTCTGCTTTTAAGATATAATAAACGTTGACTAAAAACAGTAGGAAATTTCTTGAAAAAGATAATTAAAATCCGCATTAAGTCATTAAGATGCTTAGATCCAATAAAGCAAGTGGATTTCAAACGTTGCTTGAAGAGCACGAGGATTAGATGAAAATGGATTAGATGAAAAGATTAAAACTGATTGTTAGATGATATTTTGCTTTTCTGTAAGAATTTTTGTCAATTTTCACTCGTTGACATAGTCTCTAAGATTTCAACTAGAAAAGTTACATTGTCTCTTGTCCAAAAGTAGGCATGCTGAGTTCCAAGAAGATCCCTGCAGCGGCTCAGAAGTTATTAGGGAAAACACAGTCTGAGCTATTTCGTAAGGATTTAGAACAAAGTAGGTCAACAATTGATAATTGCCAAAAATGAATTTCAAAAATCGCAAAATAAGTTTTCAAAATGATGCTTTTAGTTTACTTCCCCATCCCCTCCAAGTCACGTAATTTAAACATAAAACTTTCGAAAAATAAAAAGTATAAACTTGAAAGTGCAAATGTTTTACTGACGTTCTTTATTTCTAGAGGACAACAAAGTTCTGTAAGACTCGCACTATCCTTCTATATCTAAATCGTAAAAATGAAAAGAATATGTTTTTCATTTCATGTGTATATATCTGTTTATAAAAAAATAAAAAAAAAAAAAACCACAGCTTTTTGGAATTAAAAAAATAAGTTAAAGTTTCTCCCTTCGATAGGCCATGGCTGGCCTGTGGGATCGCGGGAGGTCAGGCTCCCGCAGCTCGACCAACGGGACGAAGGAATTAAAAAAATATAAATTTTTATATATAAATTTGTAATTTCTAGACTGTCCATTTTATTTTTTTCTATATTTTGTTTTTATTTATGTATCAGACAGACAGACAGACAGACTGAATGATGGAATCTTTAGCTTGGATGTCCTCAAAACGATTGACTTCGATGGTTGATGTTTCCATAGTAACCTGTGATGTAAGCATACATTTACATGTACTCTTTATCCAGAATTTATCCTATTTCAAAACTAAACTATAGTTAGCCAAATTATATTAGATAAATTCGTGAAAAATTGTAAAGCTATCACAAAATTCCAATAATGATCTAATTTATTGTCAAAAAAGTTACAAAATTTTATTGTTTTGCTATTATCCTACTCATGATTACTTTGTTTTGTTAAAAAGATCATGCAATAACATTGCCTATAATGCTTCTAATTTAATATGTAGATGATCTGACGTGTATGACCCTGTATTATTCACATTGTACTTACTATATATTGTTACTATTCTAATCATTTAAACTTTTTGTAAATGAAGAATATTCTCTACGTATAAGCCTGAAGAAGCAGATAAGTTATCTGCGAAATATAGCGATATTTTGGAAAGATGATGATGTTGTGTTTTTTATTTATTATAATAAAAAATTACCCTGCGATAGAGTGGTGATCTATCCAGGGGAATTTAATACTACTCGAAGAACTCAGAAGATGAATAGCAGGACAAACAAAGATTGGAAACTGCACAAATGAAATTTCTAAGACCTTTATTAGGATTTACATGTTTCGACAAAAAGAAAAATGATGATATCAGAGTACAACTTAAAACTCCAATATAATTCAAGAAATTCAAAATTATCAAAAAAAATTGGCTTAACCTTGTAGAAAGAATGTCCAACGATAAGATTCCAAATTTAATTTTGAGATTTAAACCCAAAGGAAAAAGAGACCGAGGTCGGCCAAGAACTAGACGGAGTGACCAAAATCATCTTCAGAGTTTAGGAACAGACAAACATGTCTAAACCTTAAATGCTCAAGACAAGACAAGACCATTTCTGAAATCATGTTTAAATAAACTATAGTTTGTGTTGTTCTCATAATAAAACAATTGCTAATAATCAGGATATGTTGTTTAATTAGCATTCATGTCATCATAAACAGATAGATGATATTCTCTAAGAAAATGTTTATACAGTATATTTCTTTTAATATTCTGGAAAATTGCTTAAGTTTTAAGTAACTTGGTCAAATTCATCTTAAACCTCTGGATTCAAACTTCTTATCTTAGGAAAGAAGGAAGCCTCTAACATTTCCAATCTTCTACTTTTAAAATGAGCTGAACTTCACTGCATAACATAAAATGCTTTGCTGCGCTATAGTTAACATTTAAAAAACTTTTTAAAATGGAAAATACCGAAATTTACATATAGTTTCTCAGTATATTTTCTTTTTATTCAAAAATTATAATACAGGCAAATTAATAAAAAAAAAAATTAAAAGTTAAAATTAAATTTTGCCCAAATAAATTAAACTTGCTTAAATTAAATCTTTTTTAGAAAGAAAAAACAAAAACAAAACAAAGCTGTGTGCACAAGTCCGCACAGTGGTGGAATTTCGCAACAATTGGCACTGCGTTGCCAGGCAACAGGAGCATTGTTGCATGGTCGACTGAACTGGTCAAATTCCCGACTGGTATAAATTGATTTCAATATTGTGTTGCATGTGTTTTTTAGAATTTAAACTTTAATTTATTTTCATTATCAGTTTTAAGTTTTGGTGTTTAGTTTACCTGATGTAATTTGTTTTGTTCCCTTACATTTGGAATGCTTCCGGACTGAAGCAACGGACAACCGTCTAGTAAATTTAAAACCCAGATTTTTCTACTTAGTCTTTTATGATATTGTATAAAGAGATGCAAAATGTCATTGAAATCAAAATTTAGTTTGAATAACTTAGTTTTTTTTCTTTTATAATATTTCAACCCTCTCCATTCCTCAAAAAAAAAAAAAAAAAAAAAACTATTCATTATTTGTTGAAGTCATTATTTGATATTTCCAGGGGCGTATATAAGGGGGGGGGG
>JAFIDM010006943.1:12949707-12962212 GCA_023159025.1 Thereuonema tuberculata | reverse complement strand
AGGTTTCCATGGGGTGTCGGCCCCCCCCCCCCGAAAATATATTCTATATACGCCACTGGATCTTTCATTGTATTCTTTTTTTTACATTGTTGTACTCTTTCGCAATTGGCAGAAACAGTGACATCACCATTATTTATTTGTGAAGAAGAATTCTTAAAAACCAGAGGAAATAATTTATCCTAAACAGAATTCCGTGTGGGAATTGGAAGAATGCTTTTTTTAATTCCTTCCAAAACGAAGATACTATATTTAACAAAGCATTGACACAATCCATCAGTGAACAAATCTCTATTTTCCTGCCGTAATAATTCATTATACTTCTAATTGAAGCCACATTTTCCGTGTTTATTTTATTTTCCATTTTATTTTCTTTTGTTTTGTTTAATATCGCACATGTGTTTTGTTTAATATCGCATAATTCCTACAGGTTAAGAATTAATAATCTAAGATCATGACACTTTCAAAATTAAGAAAAGGGCCCCAAGAACATTCTAATCTATTGAAAATGTCCGTGAAGCCCAGCACAGAATAAACAAAAACACAATTGCCTTTTCTGACTCATTTTACGGGGAGGATTAGGGAACAGCTGTTTCACCCTTCTGCGGGATCATCAGCCCTAACCCGCCTCCCTCGATAAAATGAATCAGAAATGCGCAATCCTATGGTAAATTATGCTGGGCTTTGTGGACATTTTCAATGAAATTTGTCAGCACGTTAACCCATTTATTTTGCTTAATTGCAGCCGTGTCTTTTTGTGTTTTGTTATTTATTTCTTTTCGCCTACTAGTCGTAGGAAATATTTCTGATACTGCCTCTTTGCTTTTCGGAAATTTTGTTTATTGCCTTTTGCCTTTGGGAGGTCACAGCCAGGTTGGCTGTTGACTTTACCATAGGATTGCGCCTTTCTGATTCATTTTATCGAGGGAGGCGGGTTAGGGCTGATCCCGTAGAAGGATGAAACAGCTGTTCCCTAATCCTCCCCGTAAAATGAGTAAGAAAAGGCAATTGTGTTTTTGTTTATTCTGTGCTGGGCTTTACGGACATTTTCAATGAAATTTGTCAGCACGTTAACCCATTTATTTTGGTTAACATTCTAGTATATTCAGCTAATAATGAAAAAAAAAACCAAAACGAAAAATGCTTTAGTTATTCCTTTTTACTGAAGCAATGGAGGGGTGGTGGTGGTGGTAAAACTCCCTTTAACCCCTTCCCAACATGGTATTCACTAAATGAAAATAAGGAAACCAACTTCTGAATATTCTATTTTAGAGTATACGAGGCAAAAAAAAAATTACCTGAGAAGTAATGAAATATACTATTATACCTATCTCATCTGCGACGACAATATTAAAATCTTCATTAAACATAAAGTATTGAAATAAACCACCTCTTCATCTTAGAAACATCTATATTTCAGCCCAATGACGGGTCTTCTTCAGGATCAAAATAAATACAGGAAAAATAAAGAGAAAAGAAAACCTCCTCTTTCTCTTTCAAATCATATGAAAGATATGATTTGAAAGAGAAAGAGGAGGTTTTCTTTTCTCTTTATTTTTCCTGTATTTATTTTGATCCTGAAGAAGACCCGTCATTGGGCTGAAATATAGATGTTTCTAAGATGAAGAGGTGGTTTATTTCAATACTTTATGTTTAATGAAGATTTTAATACTATTATACCTTTTACTTCTACATGCTTTAATTTAAGGGTTCTGCAAAGTCACCAAAATGGCATTCAGAGATCATCGTTATTATTTAATTGTTTCTGTACTGTGATAAGCCTAACTTGCTGAAATAGAAATGATTACAGCCACATCTGAGTATCATAGAAACTTTGAACTTTCCAAATTCCTTTAATAAACCATTAGAACAGTGAAGAAGCTTCCACTCACTTTTGGCAATACCTAGTAGATGTATTTGATACAGTAACACAGCCAGCTAGTAACGGTAGCTATACTCCAAATGGACACCAAGTACATACATTTACACATGCAGATAAGAATTATACGAATGTTAGAAGAGTTCGAACAAACAATTTTAATGTAACACTGAATCATTTTGTTAATGGTAATATAAACGAATATGTAGAAATATCCTTTAAAAATGAAATAAAAATAATACAAGAATAAACATTTAAAAAATCTGATATTACATAATTCAAGTCGAACCGTTTTGCAAGGCAGTAAGCTAGTAATTAAGTTTGAATTTATATTAAAAACAAACAAATTGTGCGCGTTCGTACATCCGCCATCAATTGAATTTCGAAATTAGTCGCAGTCGCGTTGCCAGGCAACAGGAATATGGTCAACTCAACTACGCAAACTTCCGACTGTTACAAATTGATTTCAATATTGTACGGCATGCATTTTTTTAGAATTTAAATTTATTTTTAGTTTATTTGAGGTAATTTTTTTTTTTAATATAAATACTGTGGTGTTTTTTTTCCGTTACCCATGCGCGGCTTTTGAAGTGAAGAGACGGGCAGCCGTCTAGTACGGTAAATTTAAAAAAAATTAATGCTTAAAAAAATAAAGCAAACATTCCTAACTTAATTACTCAAAGAAAAGTGATTCAGTGGTCGTGGAACTTCGATGTGAACTTAAGGTAAAGCAGTATGAAAGTAAATAACAGATACAAAAAAAGTAATACCACCGTGTCTATAAATAACGTAGTTATAGTTATTTGTCGCTTGGATCGCTGTTTAATCGCAAGCGCGTCTGTCCTGAACACAACCGTGGCAGCTGTACTACTGTAAACTTCTACAGGCACCGTTACGTATTTATTTTCAAATCACATTAAACAAAATTATTTAAATGAAAAGTCTTCAATGCATGAAAATTACATGCAGAGATTGTATAATTTTTAATTTTATAAATTTTTTAATGTTAATACTGTGTGTTGGCCTTGTTATCCCAATGAAAATTACCCCATATCAATTTTTATTATTTTCTATTTCTTTGAACTACCGGTACCTCTCATTTTGTAATATCTCTACATTACATGAAACTGTAACCTACAATAATTGCAATAAACCACATTTTCCGAATACTTTTCCGATGGATACAGCCTACATCTAAATATGATTTTACAAAAAAAAGCGTTCTCTGGAAATTATCAACTATGTTTATAAAAATAGGCAAAAAAAAACAAAAAAAAACGGATGTATGTTTGTCATCAAAGTGGAGAGAGACTATTTTAAAGTGTACTTTTAATTTCAATTTTGCTAGTCTATTTTTAATTTTAAACATTCGCTAACAAATAGTATATTTTTAATTTTAAAAATATACTAACAAATGTCTTCTTGAAAAGAAAAAGTAGTTGATTTAATGTTGGTGCGTAATTCCTACACCCCTGTAAGGCATTGTGGGGCACTCCAAAGTGAGCCTATTATTTCAGGGCAGGAGGTTTAACTTCCGTGAACAGTTCACGGGTTGCAGCTAGTGTATACGAATGCGTGTCTATCTGTATGTGCGCACACATTCACTAGGATTTTATGCTAAGGACATTACAGAACTTAGTCTTGCTCATTTGAGTCATGGACTGGACTAAGACTTTTTCTAGTTTATTTTTCTTTTAAGAATATAAAGAAAAACGGAGCCATCAAAGATTCATGTAAGTTCTAATCAATAATCACAGAAGCCCAAAACGAAACGAAAGGAAGGAAAGAAAAAAAAAAAGTAAGGAGAAACGTGATTAAAAGAAACGGAAAATAAATTCAAACAAGTGAGAGATGAAACTGTTAATTCTCAGTGCTTTTAATCGTATTAGTTCTTCTGACTAATCCGTGTTAATCCGGGCTCGACTGTCCGATTAAAGAATCGTCATAGCACCTGTTAATCCCGCGTATCGTGAGAGCGTTCGCGTCTGGTCTCCGGAATATATGTTTCTCCTTCGCAAAAGCTCTCTTAATCTCATTACACGATTAGCTGAAAATTTAAGAGGAAGTGGCGCCCCTGGTGATGGTTGTGGAAACCATTTATTCGCATTGATTTTCCGACTTGCATTCCAATTTTTTTTTTTAGTTGTTTAATTTTTTTCTTTCCCTTCTGTAGCTGTTAAATTCCCCTCTTTGAAGCTTTTGAAATTTAGTTTGATTTTAATTGCTTAATTCCCTCCCATTAAATACGTAATTAATGTACTTAAGTCGTAATAGCATCGGCAAATGCCTAATATTAGCAAAGCGGATTTGAAACAAATGAACATCATTACGGCGCTTAAAACAGAAGCAAATTAATTTCAGAATTTTTTCATGGTTTCAGTTTCATTGGCTTTTATCAATATGATTTATTAAAAAATTGATTTTCTTTTTGTAGCAGAAAGTATTTTCAACCTTTATTTAATAAATTTAAGAACTTCAAGAACTTCAAAGTTTAAATTTAGTTTCTCTTTATGTTAAAATTTATGTTACAAAAAAATTCTCATTATCTTAAAAAAAAAAAATGGGAAATTTAAAAGTTTTAAAACCTTTTTATTGGTTAGCGAATAAAGGGACTTATTTGAATAAAATGTGGGATACTTAGTGGCCTATAAAATATAAATAGACCAAAACCTAGTCAGATCTAAATACATTCCGACCAAAGTCTTAAATATAACAGTTTAACATTGCGCTGTGCCCCCACCCCCTTTTTTTAATGTTGGTAAACTTAGGATCATGTGATCTTGAGATAAGTTTCTCACAACCCGCGAGCGCGTCTCCGAGACCTCATGTTTGAACTTAAGTCCTGGGACGTCCGGTTGATAAAATGAAAATGTCAGCATCCCCAATACTATACCTAACATTTGTATTTCTGTATCTTATGATTTGGGAGGAGATAGGGCCAGAAAAAAAAAATCACCTTTTCTTTTATATATATATATATATACATACTCCGAAATCCTTGCATGTATAGCATTTAAAAAAAAAAAAAAAAAAACCCTTTATTCAGCAAATTAATATGGAGATCGGAGAATACACGACTTCCCAGCTCGTTGTGGGCTTCTCCGCTTAACTCAGGTGTATTGCGCGTGGGCACTCACACGGGGGGTTGCTGCAAACACACTTCATTTTTGCATGTATCTTCCAAACGCAGAAACGTTTGTTAATGACTGATATATCGTTCGATAGAACTTTCAAATACCAACGTTTTCTCAATATAATGTTCTCTTCCAACTTTTATACTTTTCGTTTAAATTGAGAAAAAGTCAAAATTCGACCCTTTAAAAGGCGCCATCTTGGAAACCAAAACTTTTTTCGAAAGATTTTTGTAGCATTTTGTTTGTCTTAAAAAGCTCTACATTTTATCCATTTACATGACCAATCTATCTCTTATAGTTTGGTCATAAAATTGGAAAAACGTAAAGTCTTATAACAATGACAGACAGAATAACGCTTTTATATAATATAGGCCTAATGTAGCTCCCCCAAGCGGCGACTTCTCGTCAGGCTTCCGATTGTCTAGCGTTGTCCTAACGTTGTCAGATAGGCTAGTGCGTGGTCCGTTAGGGCCCATTCGCAGAATAATAATAATATATAGCTTATGTTTCTTGTGACGACCTTTAAATAAAATGTATTTTTTAAGTTGTTAATATTAATAACATATTGTGGTATATTGCATTTTTATTATTTGTTTCTTAACTAAATTTTACATCAATAAATAGATGTAAGTATTAATTGCTGTTTGGGCAAATATGTTAACCTGTAAACAAAATTTAAACTCGATATACGCCCACATGTCATTATCTAATATTTGTTTTCCAGTATATTCTTCCTTAAAGTTTTTTTTTTTTTTTTTAAATCAAGACACGTTGTTTAATTCCAAGAGATAGTTAAAAACAAAATCAGAACAGTAAATGCAACATTGTAGCATAAATACAATTTTGCTCAGACTGTAAAGCAGCAATGACAGGTGTCAATATTATCCTAGGATCGCGTCATTCGTTCTGGCAATAATCAATACATAAACTCAGCAGTAAGCACTTAATATTATACTATCATTATCTAATAAATAATATAATTTAATGTATAAATATTTGTGTACCACTTTTATTAATTTAATAAATTCATTATTACGAGATTGATTGAATTCATAAAAAATTAGGCTAATGTTAAGAAAATCGATCATCTGTTTTATCGTGATCGCATTTAAACAGACAAAAATTCAGAAAGTTCGCTTAGCATCAGGAGGCATTAAAATATAAATGAAAGTGGCTTAAATTGCATCATTAATATTCAACATCTATTTACATATTATTTAAGGAATCTTACAAATGTTTCCCGGAAATCATATTTATCCAAAGAAAGTAGGGCTTATCAGATCAGTGTGTCTGTATTTATCTGTGTCGGCTAACAACCTTCTTTTTTACTGCTGGATGGGTCTTCTGGAAACTTGCTATAGTCCGACCACGATAACTTGACGATCGGAAGGAATCCCACGTGATTATGACGTAACTATTTTTCAGCCAAACACCAACAAGAGCGCCTCAAAGCACAGGGCTTTAAAAATACATAAAACTTAACAGTTAAATTTTATATTGAAAACACTAAACCAATGACTAATAGTATAGCATTTCCTTTAATCTTAATGATGATTAATGACTACGAAATGATGATGATGACTATTTTTTTGTTGTTGTTGTTGTATAGCTTTAACGTAACATTCTTCGGAACCTCTAAGAGGCTAGTGCTGATGTCGTGGGGTTCAGGAATTTTTCCAATAGTCAAGATATCGTATTCGAACTATTTGCATATTTAAATACTAAAAGTGATGTAATACTTGAAATCTTTTCCAAGTGGGTCGAGAAAATAAAGCGACGAAGTGGCAAAAATTCCCATAGAAAAGCATTGGAATTTAAAAAAGGTAGGGGCAGAATCCCAGTAGCGATCGCATAAGGCTCCACAGCTTCTATACAGCGCGAATGTTAAAATCTCAGAAACATTACAACTTCAAAAACCCCATAGAGAAAAAAAAAAAAATGAAGCTTTCCATAGATATGGGATATCTCATTATAATAAAAATAGATCAATCATTGTAAAATTTATTTCAGTAGAGGAAAAGGAAAATTGGCTTCGTATAACTAATTTATATAATAATTCTAGTTTAAGTCAATATAAAAAATGAAGAAATAATTTTTTATAATATATCAGATTTTAATAAAACTTATAAATTAAGATCAAATTCTAGAGGAGACCTATAGCTAGAGAATCACAGAAGTTAGAAACGAGTTCTCAACGGCTATTAGCTAGTCTTGGAAAGACCTTTTTAAAGAGGTATAGATCATGTTTCTAACATAGATTATTCCTGAGATATGAATTCCTCGCGACGGACGAACAGACAGAGCGAGGATGTAAGGCTTCTGCTATGAGCTACGCTCTCTATAGAAGTCTAAAACTGGTTTCTAATCCTATTTCCATTAATACTTCATTGTTTTCAAGAATTTTAATCACCTTTTAATTAATCCATTAATTAGCACGTGGTTTACCATTATTAAATCCAATTTCGATAATTAAAACTTTTGAAAACTTTTTTGAAAACTACTAATTTATAATTTAACTGCACAGAGCTGTGAATAATAATAATAACTTTTTTTTCTCTAGCACTTCTTTCCCTTTAAAGGCAAATAAAGAGAAAAAGTGAAGCATGGGCTTCTGTAGAATTTTAGATCGTAGGGTTCCAAAAGCCATGAAGATTAAAATTTTAACAATAAAAAAAAAAATCTCGTTTTCAAAATTTCCAGGGCGACGACAACTTTCTTAAATACGTCGATGGACTGAAAAATTACTAGATAAGAAACTGTTGATTGATCAATGTTTTTCTTGCTTTTTTCATCGTTTTTCCTCATGAAATGCAAATGAAAACCAAATCCTATTCAGTGTCAAATCTACGCTTTCTTTTATGAATTACTCTTTTAACATTTGAAAAGATGAAGCAAACAGATCAAAAACCGGAAAGTAAATACACCTGCACCCAAGTGACCCATTTTGGCAGTAAAGTATGTTTGCCAAGAAAATAAAACGATTACCCCACCTAAACAGCTTGCTTTGTAACCAATTCATTTGCTCGGATACAAAAACCAACTAAAAGTTCGGAACATAAAAAGCGTCGAGTCCAATGTGGCTCCAGTTGTTATTGCGGAGGTAGGAGGTCGAACAAGGTTGGTTTAATGTTCCAGGGTTACTGATGGAATTTGAAAGTGACGAAACTGTAACAGGACAAGCAACGAAGGACAGGATAGAATCAACTATCATTTCAGCAGCGTTGTCATCAAATAAATGAATTTATTAGAGCTTATTGCCTCCGTTGATATAGCTATAACAAAAAAAAACAAACCATGGATTACAAACAGTGATTTTACAAAGTTAGTATCAACGTTTTAACTACGAATACAACAATATGTTAAGCATTTTTTTGTCAAGTTCATTAATGGATCTTTATATTGATCTACAGACTTTCCATTCGATTGGAATGACATTACATTATAATCCAATTCAAAAACTCAATCTTTTCTTTCCGAAATAATAATAAAATCAAATAGAATTATTGTAATATAACATTAATTTTTTTTTTTTTTTTAATTTCCAACACGAAGTTTTTCCGTCGTAGCGACCCATCGTCCCCGTCAGGACTCTTTCCAGCTGTATGACGCCACAATATGTTAATTATCATTTCTGTGATATATTTCCCATACTCACTGTATAAAACCACGTTACCTGCCTGTAAATAAATCCATTGCTTGTTAAAGAACTGCGTTGTCAATTCGAAATCTAGATCGTTTGTAATTTTTTATTAAATTCTCATATTTTAATAAACAGGTGTGTCAGCTATTCTTTGCATAAATTGATACCAGCATTGCACGTAAAATTCTAAATTTGATACTTCACTGTATGTTTGTATTATTATACATTTAAAAATTACTGATAGAACAAAAGTTAATTGAATGGATTCAGAATTCAAATACAATGAAAATAACCTCCGCCATAACTTCAATTTTCAGCGCAAAGAAAAGAACACTGCACATGCGCGGGATTCCAAAACTACAACGTTGCACAGCGCGACTTTCAAAATAGGATAAAAAACGCGGTTTTTCTCATTTAATGGTTTAAGCATGCTTTTCCGAGGTCGGATTACGATAATTATCCTTTATAAAAAAATAAACAAACAGTAAAGTGTTAAGAGTGTAGCCAAAGATAGACTTTCACAGAAGATACATAGTGATAATTCTTCGAACACCTTTCCTACAGTTAGAAATATAAACATTCTTAAATTACACAAATAATTCCTGACATGATCTGTTTCAAATCTAACTTGGTTTTCCTTAAATTTTAAGAAGTTTAAGGTTCGTTCCTCCGAGGCTTTGCAATAAAAACTTTCGAGTGATTTTGTTGATAAAAACCTTTTACCTCAAACGCAACATCAAAAGTTTAGGAAAAAAAATAATGTAAGGGATGAGAAGGTGTGTGTGCCTCGATTAAAGAGTTTCACAGGAAAAATAAGGTTTCTGATAAAGAGAAAATACAAACCAACAAAAAGCTTTTGATAAAACTTCATCCTTCAGAAGTATTTGAAGCGACACGTACCGTTAAATTACCTTTGGTATTTGACTCAAACGAAAGTTTTTGGTACTGATCTTTTTTTTGAAATTGAAATTGGTTAAAAAGGTAAGTAATTTTCATTGATTTTTTTTTTTTAATTTTTAATTATTTATTGTTAGATTTTAGCTTTTTTAGCAAAATTACTTTTATTTCAATAAGGCATTAAACTTCTGACTTAAGCTTATTATTTCCAAAGTAAGCAAACTGTTTAAAGTGTAGATTACAAAGGACAATTTAACGTGCAGGATAAATCTGGCTGATGAGCTCTAACAAGAACGAAACAGCTGTCGCCAATTCCCATCGATGATAGCGCAAGGCGTGAAAAAAAAAAAAAAAATCAGTGTATATTCTTTCAATTCCCTCTTTTCATATTGATTATACATTTCAAAAATAATTGAAATGCATTAGATAAACGAAAACAATTTAGGCGCCTTCAATTATGAATCTTTTTTTATAAAAACGCAATATTTTTTAACTAAATACTTCATGACACACATTTTCATTAGTAATTTTAATAAACAGAATTAGAAAACCTGACAGGACAGTTTCGGCCTGTTATAATGCGCTTGGCCATCATCAACTCATTGTAATGGGCTGAAACTGTTGTCAGGTTTTTTTTAAATTTATTAAAATAATTTTAACGAAAATGTGTCGTGAGTTATTTAATTAAAAAAATATACATTTAAATAAATGAGTAATAAGTCAAGATTAAATTTTTAAAAAATCTCAATTTTTGATTTTTTGCCTTCAAAAGAAATAAAAATACTATGGTTCCATTTCGAATGTAGTGTCGAGAAATGTTTATTACAATTGAAGTAGCCTAGAGAGAGAGAGAGGAGGAAAATTAATTTACAAAGATTAAAGATTACATTTATTTATGAACTGTTTAGTTTCGACCTCATGAATAATTCAAAGCCATTCGCCGCTAATTGAAAAACAACGACCATTTGTCAATGATCAGTTGAACTCCGAGATCGAATGTGACAATAGAAAATGAACCCGCCATTGGACTGATAAAGACTGCTCCTACATAAAATTCGATTTCTTTTTTATTCAGTTTGGAATTTTCCAGAACGTAGGCGGAAGTGCCTAATTAAAACAAGTCCTTGCGATGGAAATCTTTCAATCTTGAGCAATTGGGAAAAAAAAAAAATAAGAACGGGCAAAGGAATTCGTAAGCCCAACGACTCCGTCAGTCTATCGGAGCGCCATCTAGGAATCGTCGTCGATGCGATCGTTATCGGTTCCGATACGATTTGCAATCACGGGAAAAACGCACCGAACGCTGTACTTAGAGCGATCATCATCATTTCGAAGGGAAATAAATAAATAAAGAGAGTTGGGATCGGTACGGGTCGTCTGACACACTTTTCAAAGACGGGTGGAAAATTAATATAAACATGGCAATTTGAAGATTTGTATTATGTGCGAGATTTTAACTGCTGGACGTCATCTCTCCCGAAATAAAGACTTCGTCATAACAAAAATTCCTCCAATAATTTCAGACCATCTTCTTGGCGCCGAACTGTCCCTTTCAATAAAAGCCTTGAATATATTATGTAAATACATTAAAATTTACTTTGAATTTTTCGAAGTGCTGAAGGAAATGTCAGAAGTCAGCAGCTATTAACGAAAGCCTAAGGAAAAGAAATGCTAACACAGAGAAAAAGAGAGATAAAACTGAAAATACAAGAATTCACATTTTAGTTTCAAAATTGTGATTTTTCTTTGAAAACATGCATATATCTTTAATTTTTTTTATAAATTTTTGGATTGCGGATTTTATGAGATAGAAACTATTAAAACATTATAGAATTGTAGCAATTATACTATGCGTTTTAGAAAATATTAAAAACTTACGCCAAAATCAGTTTATCAGTATCAGTTATTGTAATACTGTAACAGTTTATATGTAAATTTTTTTAGAAATCATTTATTTGTATTTTACAGAGAACTTATTTATCTGTATTTTATTAATTTTAATCGTTAACGGTTATTTATTTTAAAAACATTCCTTTTCGATTTCCTAATTATTGATGTTCTATTTATTTTTAAATTCTTTTCCGTTGCAAGCGGTTGTATCATCAGTTCGTTATGTTTTTTAGCCAATCATTCTATATATTCTTAATTAATCTTCCAATCAAATTTTTCAATGTAAATGCTATAAAAAAAAACCCAATGTTTTTTGCTTAATAAATTAATTCAGTTCAGTTCCTTTCTTGGCGCAGCTTAGCCACAGCTGCTTTTCCGCCATTAAAAATCCAACCAACGACAACAAATGTTCAGTTCCAGAACTTGACTCGTTGTCTTTCGCCCCTAAAGACACTTCCACAAACACCATTACAATAATGATCTCCCTTTTCTTGTCATTCATTTAAATTTGAAATATGAAAGTAATCTCATTTCTTTCAAAAGCAAGTGTAAACATTCCACTAATGTTTTAATTATAGTAATATTTTAAAATATTCTTAAATTTAACATTGCTTGTTTAGTATAACACAGAACATTTTCAAAACAAAACTATTTTGTAACTAAACAAATGAATAAATCATGCATGTATCGAATTATCGATGTTTAAGGGTTATTCAAATGGATTAATTCATCACTGGTAACTGATGATTGTTCTGATAGAGAAAGGTGGAGATCGCAAACGAAATGTTTGGATTAAGTGAGACAACCGGAATGACTGAAATTGGATTTTACGAAGAATGGAAAGAGGAATGGAGCAGGAAAGGTAGCAAAAGAAAATGCAACATTGTGATTCCCAGGATGAAAAAAGGTCAAGAAAATGCTTAGATTTAGATAAATGAATAAAATTGAAAATAGAACAAAAAGAAATTGGTGATTTATTCTGTAGTGGTATAAAAGTAATTGAAAATCGTGAAATACAATTTCTTGATGATATTTTCATTTACTTTTCAATATCAATATAACGGTTTA
>JAFIDM010006943.1:12918910-12949607 GCA_023159025.1 Thereuonema tuberculata | reverse complement strand
GTCAGTGACTGTTTGCGACAAATTTAAAAGGATTTCGGGGAAGTGTCCGTAAACAGAGAAGCTATATCTATCGCTAAGCCTATCTACTATTGAAACGAGCCCCCCGCCCCCTTTAGAAAGAAGATATAATCTTGCGGAAAAAAAGGCTTTACAGACGAAGGTGACTGCAATTGAGAGCTCTTTCATAGAGCGGGAAAGAAGAAGAAAAAAAGGGGGCAGAAAAAAGATGAGGATTTCCAAGCGTTTTAACCCCTGAATTTCCGCTCCGGTAGCGAATTCAATAGTTGCCTGATGTGTGGCTCTCAAAGTGCATTAAATTTGTCTTTCACGCATCTTATGATCTCATCAATAATACTCAAAGTAAATTTGAATTAAATCCTACAATCAATGATATTACGAAAAGTTTAAAAACTTTTTTTTTTTTCCTTTCCGTTCATCGTGGATTTTTTAAAATTCTTTTTGGAATTTGTAATCACTTTCACGTATCTTTTTTTTTTAATATACGTATTCAGAGGCTTTGATTGCATCGACTTATCAGCGGAGGATATTGAATTGAAGTAAGGAAAGGATTTTGGTTCCTGTAAACAGCCTAAAACTTTTTATTTTTAATTATTAAATTTAGAAATTATTTATCAAAGATGGAAATGGAGATAATGTAGGAAAAGGCTAATCAGAAAGAATTTCACAATATTAATTTTTATAAATACAGCTGTGTTAGGATGTTCTAAACAGTTTTTTAAGTTTTAAATTATTAATAACTCAGCCAAATCCTGATTTTTTTATAAAATTTTTATTAGTTGACGACTGAAAACATTAAATGGAAATTTAGAATTTTCCATTAATAAAGACATTAATGAAAAATTTACTAATTAATATTTTAACTTGAAAAAAAAATAATAAGATAGAAAACCAGGAAGAAAAAAAAGCAGCTATGTGAAATCAAACTGTTAAAAGAATAAGACTGAATGTTATTTTGAAACTTTTCTATTACACGTATTCAGTTTTGTTATTGTATAGAATGATACAGGGGTGGCCAAAACCGGGGCTCAATCTGCGGATCGTGGAAATATGTTGAATAAACTCTTTTTTGTATCACAATTAATATATCAGGTTAATAAGTTAAAAAAAAAAAAGATGTGCTAAAGCATAAAGTTAAGGGCGACCCATTAAAACCCTCGCGGACATTGAACGTGTGCATTATCAATTTCAAATACGATGAAGGAAAAAAAGCAAAAACAAAACAAAAACTCTATGGAGCGGATTTGAATCCATCAACTCAAACATATCAGGTAATAACGTTAGCCATCAGATCATCGCCGACAACTGTAGTAGGTTTGTTAGATTTCTAACGTTTAAGCAAATAGCGGGAATCCAATGAAAACAATGTCAAATAAGATGGGGGAAAAAATAAGAAAATGAAGAAAAAAATTGATGAAAACACCCCATTCCTACCTGGACCTCTGAACATGATAAAGTCCGTTTGCCGATCACAGCTTCCGTTCGAGAGATGTTAGGGGTGGAGAGACAAGGACGCACGGACAGGACGTGGTTGGTTGGTTGGATTTTAATGGCGCAAAAGCATCTGTGGCTAAGCTGCGCCAACACGGACAGGACAAACCCAACAGCACCCCATACGGGTCACTAAAAGTGTTCAGGCTTTATAATTGCTTACTGACTTGTGAGTATAAACTGAAACTCCCACTGGACTAAAACTAAGTTTATTGCTCATGAAATTTTGGATATTTTCTTTAGATTTCCCGTAGTTCATTGCTGTCTTAATTACGCTCAATACAGTTAAAATAATCAGTCAGGAATTTGAAAATAGTTGGTAAACATCAAGACATGTGTTGTTGGGGTATTCATATATGCGTTTTTAAAGTTTTCACATGTTTTTAAACAAAGTACAATGCATTATTATGTCCGTGTATTTCTTAATATTTATCTAAAATTTCTGTAACAAAAAGGGCATGCAGCTATAAAAATGTGGGTGTAATATGTATTCATGGCTCTTTCAAATATCTGAAGTGTATCGTATATGGCTCTTATGAAAAGCAAGTTTGGCCATCTCTGCCATAATCCATGATCAAGCTATTCCAAAATTTTTAAAATGGAAAAAAAACAAAACAAAATAAACATTTATTAGTTATTTTTTTTCGATAGTTTTGGAGGGAGAGGACATATCCTGTATACCCTTTTGGGAGATGAGTTTATATGAAGTACTTAAAAATTTATTATGTATATCTTTATATATCTATTTATTAGATATATATCTTATATATCTATCTTTATATATCTTTGGTGAATGGGGGGGGGGGGGAGTAAACTATTTATCCGCATTTCTTTTTCTTGTTTTCATCCTTTGAAAACTGAAGACAAAGACAATATTGAATCATTCTTCGGAGTGTTTCTGACCTATAAAATTATAAACACGTCTCCAATAACGGATATTACGCTCGCGTTTAGATTTTAGTTGATTAGTTACTATGCACCTTTATTCATGTACCTGTTACAAAATTCAATCTAAATAAACACTTTGTGGCATTATATGATTCCAAATAATCATTTTTAAAAAAAAAATTATAAAATTACACGAGAAACTGAAATTATATAATTATTACTTTAACATTTGTGATTATTGTGAAAAGTAATACAAGTAATAATGTGGTGGTTGATTTCGTTTATATTAAAGTTTAATAAATCCACCAAATTCACCATGCTTCCTTTTAAATGGGTTTCACAGTAGATGTTTTCTAGTTTTTTTTTCCATTTAAAGTGATGTGCTTGGCAAAATAGAGAAACCAACTTAGTATTTGAACCATATTTACAAAGCCAATTCTAATGTGTAATCAGAAGAAACAGTTCTTAATATCGTTCTAATTGACCTCTTAATACTTTTGTCTAATCATAGTTGCTTGAAATTTGATTAGTACAAACCATTTTTTTATAGTAGATATATAAACAAAAATCTTTTCAACATAATTTTGCTATTATTTCAAGTTCGCCACAGGGATTGCAGATGTGTGCGCCTGGATCTCGCAACTTCGCCATCTGTACAGTTTTTTTATGTTCTACTGATTTTTGACAAACATATTTTCTATTTGGCTTGATTTTTTTTTTTTTTTTTATACGAAGGTAACATATCAGGCTACAACGTACGTATTTTACTTTTTAACCCCCCTCCCCCCCCAAGCAGAAAATTAAAACAGCCAAAAATTAGGGAACCAAACTTCGCCAACAAAACTTATCTTTATGCCTAGAAACGCACTAGCAGCTCAAACCCACAGGAATGGGGAGAACTCACAGGGGAGAACTTCATTAGAAAACCCTCTTTTTGCTGGCAGGTCGGAAAGCACCTCGGAAAATAAAATAGGATTCATCCAGAGGAGTTGAGAACAGGGGGATCCTCACAATAGAAGGCGATCATTACACTGCTTGAGGCAGGCAGTAAAAGGGTTCTCTAATGAACTTCACTCCTCTCAGCGTGGCTCATCTCAGCAGATGCGCGCTTCACTTATATTTAATAGTACAGACTCGTCGAATTATTACATTAAATCCGTGCTGGGTATGCTATTGTTTTCCAGTAAAAAGTTTCTTTTAAACGCTAACAAACAAATCATCGACGTGGTTTTCATGAAACTGTATCCATACAGGTAGAAACCAATGATATGAAAAAAAAAAAAAAAAAAAAAAAAAGAAGATATTGAATCATTTTGGATTGATCAGTTGACATGGTACAATACAATACTCCAACATGAATTTATATTCATGTAATTTCAAGTATATCCAACATCGATACTAAACTTTACAGCCAACAAAAAATCTTGCTTAAACTTAATATTTACTTTTATTTAAAAAAAATTTTTTTTAGATAAAAGGACGTCCTCATCATCATCTTATCATTGCCACTAATATATTTTGGAAATAAGAACATGGGTTTATTTACCGTATAGTTCACCTATTCGACACCAGATGGCAGGGAATATGAGAAGCTCAAACGATGGAATCCTAATTGGTGTTCATGATATCATTCAAATTTAGATTACGTATTTGAGACCCTTATTTGTCACTTGTAACTCAGTTGATGACGTCCTGAGCAATCCTTTGCAGGACGAAACTGTCCTGTTTTGTAATGTAAATTTTAAGGATTTTTAATGTATTATCCTTTTTTTTTTGATGATTGTTATGTAATTTTCTCTATCTTTTTAACATTACATTATTGTATACAATTCAATGATTTCTTCGTAACATTAAGTTTTATGAAAATTAAACATTTAGCACTATTCTAAAGTAACCTTCGAATATTTGCCTTACAGATTTGCTCTAAACTCTTCTGTATTTTAGACCAAATCCGATTCTTACTGATTAGTATACAAAAATCAAATTATAGAATAAAAAAAAGAAACAAAAAAAAAAAATGCGGGAGAAAAAAAAATATGTAGGAATCGGATTCCAAAGCCTTGCGTTAAGCCTATCAACAAATCCTTGTTAACTGTACTTTAGAAATAAAAAAAGGAAAGCAAAATAAAGAAAGCATTACATGTAAAAAAAAAGCGTGTCTGTATACCTACAGCTTATTGTAAGATCTTTGTGGCGTCTATTTTCATCCTCCTACACGCGGGAAACCATACCACACACAAACAAACAAATTCAGATGGAAAGTAAGTAATTGTTTGCCAATCAGACAAGAAACTCGGACCCCCCATTACCGATCCCTGGATCTAATTAGGGTCGAGATTTGAAACTGGATTCGATCGGAGACAAAAGGTTTAGCGTTTTTTCGGCATCAAAAGATTTGACAGAAAGAAAAGCAGTTGGAATCTCTGTTCGATTTACAAAAACAAATTACGTATTAATTTATTCCAAAATTACAGCGAAATTAATATGTATTTATAAAAAAAGCTAACAGAAATATTTCGCTATATTATTTCTTAACGTGTGCGGGTTAACAGAATTTTATTAAACGTGAATATTAGTAAACTTTACTGTAGCACACACAATAAAAATGAAAAATAGTGAGTCATCTAAAAAGTAAGAAAATTTGACTTAAGTTTTAGATGACCCACTATTTTGCATTTTTTTATTATGTGTCAAATTTTTTTAATATTGTCCACGTTTAAAAAAAAACAAAAAGTAGTATTTCTTATAAATATAACCGTACCTAATCAAATCTTGAATCTTGCAAATTTGTTTCAAACAAGTTGAACCTCATCAACTGACGTGCCTCACTAAAATTTTGATCGTATTTTTCTTCCTACCTAATTGTCCTACAGTTCGAATATAATTTGATTTGAAAATATTTAACAAAATATTTAAAATATAGGATAAATTATAGATTAAAATTTCATGATTTCCTGTACTTCATTATTTTTTTGATCTACTGAATCTGAAACTTTATAATCTTTACTAACATTTTTGATCTTAACTAACCAAAAGACAAACTGGTCGTAAGTACGTTAACTAAAGTAAACCTAACACATAGTATTAATTATATTAGCAAGTATTTGTAGTATCATCATTAAATATATTCACTCAAAAAATCAATGTGGCATTGAAATTTCTCATCTAAAACTGTTATTGCACACAATTTCAATAAAAAAATGTTTACTATTTATGATTAACATTTACAACATATGCATGTAAGTAGAGTTGAAATTTTTAAATCTTTAAATACAAAACCTGACAAGTTTCGAAACTAGACTAGCAGTATATATTTATAAAAAGAATGGTCCTTTTGTTAAATATATATATATTTGCTATCATTCAATTCCAACTTAAAAAATTATTTTTGGTTTTTTTTGTTTATTAATATACCGGGTGATTCATAAAGTACTGGAAAGTACTGGTGGTTTTCACCGCCCATATCTTTAAACTACTGCTCATAAAAATCTGAAACTTTTTATATAAAATCGTCAAACATATAAGAGTTATAATTTCATGTTATTATTTATTCATTATTAATAAAAATCGTTTTATTTGTGTTCAAACACCCCCAATATATCGAAATTATTATCCAAAAAAATTATTCGACTGTCTCCCAAAAAAGTCATTTGGCAGAAGCATTTTTCAAAAAAATAACTGTTTAATTTTTTTTTTTTTTTTTAAAAAGGAATTAATGACAAAAGTGTTTAGATTAAATTTTCCTAATTAGGTTTCTGTATCATTTGAATATTGGATCCAGACTTTTAGTTTAAACATCACAACAGTTATCTTAAATATACAACATACTGGTGGTGTTTGAACGCAAATAAAATGAATTTCATTAATAATGAATAAATAATAACAGGAAAATATAACTCTTATATGTTTGACGATTTTATATAAAAAGTTTCAGATTTTTGTGAGTGGTAGTATAAAAGATATGGGGCTGTGAAAACCACCAGTACTTAATGAATCACTCGGTATAGTATATCCAGCATAAGATCAAAAAGGTTTTAACAAATAGTCATTTTTATTATCTTTCTTTATATGTATTTTTTTTTTTTTTTTTTTAACTTTTGAATATCAATAAGGCTTTAGGCTTTTCGTTTTCTTTTTACGTTTCCAGTAAAAAAAAAACTGCTGTTTTTTAATTCTAACGAACTTAAATGGAAACAACGTTTAACACAAATTAAAACAGCCGATCTGCTTTCAGTTCTTTGAAATTCGATGAAAAGATAACCTAAGAAAGTCTACGAATAATCGTTGACAGCGAACAATCAAGGAAATTAATTTACATTATACATTTCCTTACACAGTCCTTGAAGAAGTGGAGGAAACTGTTGAGGAAAAACAACTATCTATTGAAGGAATCTAAAATAGCACCTACGACAACTAATTTAATTAGAAACACAGAAGTATTGGCTTCATGTTATGTAGATCGTTAACTATCACAGGATATTATTACAGGTTATGATTGGTTCTCAATACGCCCTGAGAGAGGAAAATGAGCTTCTCAACTGCAACTAAAAATATTAAATTTTAGTTAAAAATTTAGAAAGGAAGAGGTGTCAACGGATTTCCGTACAAACCAGAACAGATAAGGAGATATGGGTCAAAAAGCATCACAAACCATTGGCATTAAAATTTTCACGATAGCCGGGAAACAAAAAAAAAAAATCCTTCCCTGCATTGCATCGTTTTCTCATTTGATTTTTTGAAATTTACCGTTTCTTTTTTTCCTTAATTTTCAGTATAAGGTTCCATTCGTTTTAATACATATAATACTGTATATAAATTCAACTTAATTTTCGATCGTATCACTTCGTTACTTGAAAATACATATGTCACCTATAACATTTTCAATCAATCTTCCTCGAATGACATAATTGTAATATTGGGATTAATTATCAGCAAAACAACGATAGAACAAAAATAAAATAACCTTCCACCTCACAAAAAAAAATAAAAATAAATAATAAATTAAACAGTTTCTGCTTAACATTCAGTTATACGAAGAATTTCTCATTCGCCGGCGAAACCCCGTAAGTCCTATACGTAATTCACTTTTACGAAATATTCACTTATACGAATAATTTTTGGTTCCCCCTCATATTCGTATAACTGAGACTTCACTGTACCTTAAAGTTAAATTGAATACGCATACTTTGTTTAGATTGTGCTGTTAATCTAATGCAGTTTAATGTATAAAAAACTTTAACAAACAATGATCGTACTGCTAATGTATAAATCTTCGTTTAAAATACAATGATTTTGTTTAAGAATACAATGACTTTGTTCAAACTGTTAAATTGACGTAAAACTTAAATGTTATAATTATTTTTATTATCTTTTTGTTTTTCATGTTTCTTTTGATGTAATCAAATGCTATGTCACTTACTTTGAGAAATTTATCTTTGTTCATGCATGATTTCGAATTGATTATGCATGATTCCAACATCATTCTTTCTTTTTCTTCCTGAATTTTGTGAATTATACTCATTTTGGAAAAAACAAAAAGAATAATAATTACAACATTTAAGTTTTATGTTAATGTAACAATTTAAACAAAGTCATTAAATTGTTAAACAAAGTTTTATACGTTAGCAGTGCGATCATTGTTTTTTAAACAAAATGTATGTATTCAAATTAGATTAGCAGCACGATCATTGTATTTTAAATAAAGTTTTTTTACACATTAATAAAATATTAATATACATTTCACATGGATCCGAAAATCGGATGGCGGATCTAAAAATCGGACGTATTGTATTTTACATGGCCACGAAATTCTCTCCGACGTCGTTTATACAATTTAAGTAATTTCCGCTTCAGACCGGATATTAACGTCATTTCCTATGATAAATTTTCCACGATTTCGGAATCAAGTGAAATGGCCTCCGACAACCACTGAGAAGACAACCCGAACGATGAATTCATCTTCCGATTTTCCCATCCAGTGAAATACGTTTAAGTGAATTAAAGCCATGCGATGTGAAGCTCGTGCCACACGAGATCGTATTTGGTAATTGTTGCAATTAAGACGAAAAGCCTGGAAAGTAAAAAAATGGTGAGGAATTGCGATTTTTGATGTAGAAGATTAAGATAAATCAGGGAAATGCAAATAGAAATATATATTTCTCCTGATTTGTGCTTATTTACGTTAATCTGAATCAAAGAAAGGAAATAATTCCTTTCTTCTGTGTGAAGATTGTGCAGTGATAATTTCCGATCAGCAGTGACCCATGATGTGGCAGGAATTAGACCCTGGCTAGAAACGTATTCCTGAACAGTGTTAAGTGTGGAATCGTATCCAGGTATGCCGACGTGAACTTGGGAATATTTCTACAAAAAAAATCGAAACATAGGATAATATAAGGTTAACAATTAACACGAAAATTTAGCGCCGACCTACGAACTATTCATGTTATAAACTGAAAGATCATAAGTTAATGTGTATTTAACTTGATGTGTTTATTTCAATTGTAGGCTTCAATCCTGAAAACATTGTGTATGTATTACGAATCAATAGAATATAAGAAGTTTATTTTAAATGTTACACTGTTTTAGTTTTATTTACGTTGGAAATAGTTCTAATTTGCTTATAATACACAAAACATTCTTTAAAAGCTCTGCCAAAATTATTAATAATTATCATTCTACGATATGAGTCATTTTTCCGCTAGAGAGAACTTAGACTAAGAAACTCAAATAAGAGAAATTGCAAAAGAAATAGAAACTCTCTAGAGAGAGGAGAGGAAAAGTAAAGAAATTAATTTTTTAAGAAAAGAAAAACCACCCAATCCTTACCATATCATTTGCAGTCACTTTCTTTCTCCGCCCAACTAATAAGCTATGAAACTTTCTCACTAAAAAAACAGTTAGGAAAATAAGAAAAAAAGTAAAACAAAACTGAATTCTTTAGGGAAAACCAATTATCCTCTTAGCCAATCAGAAGACAGTTGGAATTAAAAAGGGAATTTGTATTGATGTTTAATCCCATTAACGTTTTCTTCTCCAATTTCAAAAGTAGCCTTTATTTATATTTGCTTTATAAAGCTAAATATTTATTCAATTTAATATATAAATACACCGTTGAATATCATTGTAGAAATAGAAGCTTGGTTTTTCTGATGTTTTTTTTCTTTATTTGTTACAATTCTTTCGATTAAGTCACTGCAAAATTAAAACTTAAAGTCATTTAACAATAGTCCACAAAAATCTGGAAAGGGATTTTAGTCAAAAATTTAATTAAAGTCTTATCAAATTCTTGAGATCATTCGTCATTTAGTTTACAGAAATTCGAGATAAACTTACTAAACTGACTTACTGATAATTGATTGTAATTCATCTTTAAGGAATTTTTGATGGTAAATATTTGGATTTTTCTAGTCAATTCCTTACTAACAAATCAGTCGGAATCGATTTCATTACATTTAACAACAATATGTTGATTTTCCCCATTCAACAACCAAATTCAACTTTCATAATTGAGTTCAAACATTAAGTCATTGCTACATTTCCCACCCAAATTATCGTTACAAGTCTCAAGCAATTTATTGTTGCAATATCGTCTTAATCATTATTCAACATCTTTATTCCACTTCACTCTTTCACGTTCTCCTGTTATTATAGTCTTCACCCTTTCATCCTCCTGTTTGTTTACCTTCTCGCCTTTGATCTTTTCCTACTTTTCGTCTTCCCTTGCTTTAGAACGTCTATAGTTAAGTTGTCAAAACAACCTCTCAGTTGATCAAATCTCCCATCGAATTCCTGCACGTGATCAACAACTTAGAAAAACAAGTTTTAATCCTTTTTAGATTTTGCTCTTGAATTTATAAAACCCTTTACATTTTTAAAGAAATAAATTCAATAACAAAAAAGGCAATTTTAATTTTTATATATTTGACCTTGTGCTTATTTTGAAAAACACACTAACAATAATTCGATATTTATCAAATAGTAGGACATTCAAAAAATTCTAATAAAATTGGTACAATGTAAATATTAAACATTGAAGTACGTAACCCCGATCGAGGATCTTACTATCATATTGTAACAGTTTATATGTAAATATTTTTAGAAATCACTTATTTGTGTTTATCTGTATTTTATTCATTTTAATCTTTACCGTTCTTTATTTTAAAACATTCCTTTTCTATTTCCTAATTATTGCTGTTCTGTTTATTTTTAAATTCTTTTCCGTTGCAGCCGTTTAATTAGTTAATTTCAAGTTAGTGATTGGACAAGAACATAACCTGTATATTTTTAATAACTTATCCAATGAAATCCAACTTTGTAAAATCTATAAAAACCCATGTTTTATGTTTAATAAATCAATTCAGCTCAGTTCCAAACTTGACTCGTTATCTTTAGATCCCAAAGACTCCCACAAATACCATTACAATATAACGTAAACCTGCTTTATAAGGGCAACAAAAGTTGATGAAAACAGAAAAACAAAAGTTATTAATTTTATTCCAGTTTATAGTTTATTATTTACTCAGCTTTTTTTTTAATCATAGCCCGTTGACTGTTTGTTCGTTTTTTACTAAAATTAATAACAATCTTTCTTGGTAAATCACGCACCTATTTCTTCAACTTCTGCTTAGCTGCATGTCTAGTTTCTTTTTGCGTTCGTCGATAAGATTTTTTTTTGCTTCTATTTTCTTTTCTTCTGTTGTTTGGAAAGTGCCAATATCAATAGGTCTCTTGCTTGTTACAACCAAAAAATAAATAAATTAATAAAATCTAGAATTTTGGACTTTTTTTTGTTTTTTGTTGGTAGTTGATATTTTTTTTCTATTTTCGAATGTAATGGAAGAAGTAGTTACATTCACAGGGAACTCGATTTCCCTGTGAATAACATTTCTGTATCTGATGTCATATTTCGACCAATTAATGCTCTCGTCTTCTTCAGATGAACTGAAAATTCACATTGACTTTTCACTTCGCTGGAGTCCTTAAGATTTCATTTTTATCAAAAATATATTATCAAAAGCCATATAAACAAAGAAATAATATCGCTGTATATTTAAAAAAAATAAAATAAATAAACATTACCACGACACACAACATTTCAACCAGCGGAAAACTACAAGGTCGTCTTCAGCTGCCAAACAAAAAAAGATCTACGCCACACATAGAAGTTCAGTTTAGAAATATAAGTTAATAAATGTTTAGGTTTGTAACTTAGTGTGACTAACTTTCTTCTATACAATCTTATAAAAAATTAAAGTACTTAGAGTTCCTTGAGAAGTTTACACTTTTTCCTTAGTATTACCTTTCTCTAATGGTGAAGATTGCATTAAACAGGAAAAATATTTAAACAAATTAATGTAGGACAATATTCCATTACCTTTCAAGTAGTAAAAACGGAATTCACTGTGAAATGACGTAATTGGTACGGTCTTAAAGTAAATTACGTACCGGTACAATGGAAAAAAAGTTGAATGTAAGTTAATAAATTGTGTTACTAATAATAAAATATAAGGATCTTCAATAATAAACATTCCTTAAATAAAATAAACACGTCATGACATTACAAATGACAAATTAGCGAGAGATTTGTGCTATTTGTTGCTCTAAAATCTCTGAAGATAAGGCGATAAGCTAGATTCTGAATTTGTTTTTGCATAATTCATTTCTGATAATAGTTAGTTATTTAGGAATATCGCGGACCGAAGGATATGATCATTGGAGACTGGGGGGATACTTTTGGATAGGGGTAGGTCGCATCAACACCTCCTGAATCCAAACCACCAGGAGGAGACATTCACGTCTGAGAAAACAAAAACAATAGGATTCCCTTGAAAGGAACATTGAAGTTATGTTGGATGCCTTGTAGATCTTCATTCGTGCAATTGAAAACAAATTACCTGTGGGGGGATATTCGGGAGAATAAAATCCGTAACGCTCCTTCCAAGCAACAGATATGAATAACCACCATATTTTATTTTCATCACATTTAAACATCTTTATGATAATGTATATTATTAATTATTTATATCGGTTGTTAGTGAGGATTTTCTTTATACGATTTACAATTATAATTCACAAAACTTTAATGAACTGTTTTGCTTAAATTAACTTACTATTTTCATTGTAAAAGTAATTTTTAAAGGATAAAATGCCAAGTTATTTAAACTGAAAATGACAAAATGTATTACTGCACAATTTTTTTCTTTCTTACGTAAATTTTTTTTATTGGGATTATAATAAAAATTTATTTGTCTATTGGGATTATAATAAAAAGATTGTTCTTATGCAATCCAAAGTGCCAAATTAGAAATTAATATAAAATCCCAATTGAAATATTTGTTTATTAATATTCTTCGTAATTTCCTTCATTCCATCATAAATCACCAAATAAAAACACTAGTTTAAAAACACTGTTTCTATTTGAAGTTACTCGTAAAATAAGAGGGTTATTAAGTAGAGACTCGACGAAGGACGTAACACTGTTGGCTTTCTAGAGAGATTTTTGCCCACCGTTGAACGGGACTGAGATATTACGGCTTCGCCTTGGCTACTGGAACACGCACAACCCATTGCAACCATGTCAAGGATAGACCGTAGCAGGCGGGGCGCACCAAGGATTCCACAAGGAGGCAGAATGGTTTCTTTCGACTCTTCCTATGTTCAGCGTAACTATTACAAACAATGACTGGATTCTTTCAATGTAGAATTCTCGTAAATATTAGAAAAATAGAAGGAGAATTTAAGAAAAACAAAACGCAGGAAAAAGTTCCAGGCTTAATTTTGGTTATTGTAAATGTATTTTTTAGTAAGTTTTAAAATGCAATTTAGTTATCTGTTAGATTGTTATTTTTGTATCAGTAAGAATAGCAAACAGACTAAAACTTCATCCACTGAAACATTAAAAACGCATCAACAGGATATTTATAAATTACGCGGTAACAACAAATCAGAAATATCGACCACCATATACTAAAGTTTGTTATTCTTGTCATTCGAGATTACGTCATTTTCAGTTATTGACTTCATTTCGTTATTAATCCAATTTAATCTGTAATTTACGAACTGAGGATACTGAAATGTTCAACAAAATTCAGGTTGTTGTTGTTTGTTTTGTTTTGTTTGGGAAAACTGAAAATAAACTTATTATCGATAACTTATTATCTCTGATTTTAAAAAGATTTTTCAAGAACGTTAAGTGTGTAACAATCCACACTTTAGGCATTGGAGATTTAAAACATATGCTTATATTATTTTCTTGTTATCCTAAAATTTCATGTATGCAGATTATATGTATTATATATAAAGATATTATAATAATTCATGTTAATTGAAATAAGAATGCCTTTTTGAGTCGAGCTGATACTCTGGGACGGCCGTTTCATGTTAATAAATTTATAAATTCCAAAGCTTAGGAAATTTGATACTTCTTTTTTTTAGTTTTAACTATAGAAGAAAATTTAGAAATAGATTTATTTAAAGTCTTTTTCTTTTACAAAAAAAAAAAAAAAAGATACAAATAATAATAGTACAATAATTATTGCCTTAAATTTTCAAAAAATTCTATTAAGATTTCTGATTTTCAATTTGTAGTTGAATATTTTGGATATGTTCCTTCGTTTTATATTCATTAGTTGTTTAATAAACTATAAATTTAACATTACATTAAGATGAATTTAATTTGTAACTATAAATATTGAATCTATTGTATTTTATAACTGCAGTCCAACAGAATACTTAAAAATGAACAAGTTAGTTTTTGAACTTATTGTCTATCTTAAATCCTACAGAATATAAAATACAAAAACTACTTTCTAAAAAATTAATATTGTTCAATACAATGTGTCAAAAACCAATGGCAACCATTAATGAAAATTAATAAGTGTCACAATATACTGTATCACTGTTTTCTCATTTTTTTGTTTTCTCAACATTACGTCAATGCTCCTTTCAAGACGGGGAATCTTATTGTTTTTCTCAGACGTGAATGTCTCCTCCGGGTGGTTTGGATTCAGGAGGTGTTGATGCGACCTACCCTATTCAAAAGTCCCCCCCCCCCCCCCAATGATCATATCCTTCGGTCCTTCGATCCTTATCCTTCGGTAAGTGAAGATAGTAAATAACGATTTTTATTTTTTTAATGAATTCTGAATGCTGTAGTGTAAAAGAGTACAACTCTCTTTCGGGTTGTGAATGTTAGTATCGATTCAGTAATTCTCAAGAGACAACTGTTATCATGGGAACACTGTTTCAGAAATTTGAACGCGCGGTCGTCAAATGTTATTTAAAAGATGTAAAAAAGTTGGGAGAGAACTTTGAAGATCTGAGAAAAGTTTATTCAATGCCAATGAAATGTATATTTGAACGCTTAGGACTTCGTGACGATAGTGAATTAATTGAGGACGACCCAGGTCTAGGAATAGCCAATTTCCTAGAAACTGAAAGAACATAAGTATCTGCAATCACCTGAAGACAAAGGGATTTTCTGAACATGACAGTATCCAGAAACATTGAACTCTTAACAAATGTTTCGATCACTTCATTTAATGATTCAGGAAAACAGAAGATTAGTTCGCAATTTGAACCGCAAAGCTTGACCCCCAAATGAGTCTATTTCTAATCATTGGATCAGTTCAGAAGATGCTGATATTTTGCCCTGAATTGTGATGGATTGGGATATTCAGTGCGATACGAAGACCAACCAAGAAAAGATATCAGGGAAACCGAAGACAAACGCCACCAATTTTCTTCGATCAGAAATAGTTAAGTTTTAAAAAGTTCTTTGTAACAAGTATCTCGAAAGAATAAAATGCTAAATTTTACTGCGTAATTTAGATAAACTCATAACTACACTGTTGGATGACAATAAGTAATTGACAAAAGTTTGGTAACAGTGGGGCAATAATAGGTTTCCTTGCTCTGTCTCTTCAGACATTCTTAATTTGAACAAAAAAAACAAACTCATTCTTATCGTTGGCTCATCTTACATTTATTCTGCAAAAATTACTCGAGTAAAAAAAAAACTTATTAAACTACAATATCTTAAGAATTCTACGAAACGGCAACTCAGAAACAAAACAATTATATATGCATAATAATACATGTCATGTATTTCTAAACTCGAATATTTAATACACTTTCAGATATCCTAAAAGTTTGGATGTACAAGGTAGAGGATCTCCTGTTCACTGGGGGTACCGAGGGGGTGGGGGTGGGTAAGAGTCAGACCCCCCCCCCTTTTTTCCTCATTGCATCGGAAAATTGAGGAATTCTAGGATTCTGGACCTTTTTTTTTTTTTGGTTGGAAAGTTAATCGGTTTGTCTGTAACATCCTCCCCCACTCTAAGAAAGGACGTTACGCTTTTTTTTGGTTGAATGATTACGACCATCACAACCCCTCCCATTCCAAAATTCTGGGTTCGCCAGTGCTCCTGTTGATGTTTTAGCATATTATTAAAATCATGATTATTATATTTTTTACATATGTTCCATACTTTTAATTTAAAACAAAAACAGTAATATCAGATATGCTTCCATTGATTTGTGCTTCAGTTGATATCTAATTAATTGAAATAATAATATCTAACAACTTAGGTTAGATATGTAAAAAGCGTAAAAACTTGAGAAAAGGCAAGAATATTTATTCCGTATGATTGGTCTTGGCTATAGTCAGTGTCAGGTTTGTATTGGTGACCAAGAATGATATTAAGCATGTTTCCTTTTATCACTGTAACAAAAGTGGAAGACATCCATTTTATAACTAAAATAACCAATTCTAAAAAAATATATCACTATTTGACTGTCCGTATCAAACTAATCAAAGACATTCATCGCTAAACTTCAGTAACTAGGCAATCAGAACATAATAGATCAACATATTTTGATTGCATCTAAAAGCGATTGTTGTCATTATTAATAATCATTTGCCATTTATGATAAGCATTACAAACAATGGGTGCTACTTAGTATACCGTAAATTAGGCATTTTTTCTCTTCGGAATTTTGAGAGTCTTCTGTATTTAATTTGTAAACCATCAAAACTATGTTGTTGTTTTTTTTTTTTTAATGCCGATGTTTTACTTTTGCACGAATCAGATTACATTAGTTACCAATACTGATTTCACTACTCAGATAGCTCAGTGAATTTTTGTTTTGTTTAGTTATTATGTGCGTACTTGTTTTCTTATAATATAAAATATTCTAATGCATGTTAAGTTTCATTTGTATTTATTAACCTTTTAATGAATTAATCCTTAACAGGCTAAGCTGAATGCTAGCGGGGATTAATTATTCACTCCTTTCATTCTTAAATTAGTTTTGATGTTTTTTAGTTGAGGGGGGAGGGTAATTGTTTTATATGTTTATCCGTTTTGTATATTGTCCCGTTTCACTGAGCTAGGTATACTGGGCGGATCGGACTGATGAGTTCAATAAAACTCAAAACAGTACTGTTTCCGATTCCCTGTACAAATACCAAAAATAGCTCAGTGAATTTTTGTTTTGTTTAGTTATGTGCGTTCTTGTTTCCTTTAAATTAAAAAAAAATCAATAATGAAGACCAATAACGCACTCTTTAAACATGAAAAAATTAAAAAAAAAAAAAAGCATTGACATGTTTCATGTGTCCGTTAAAACGGTATCCATCTTCAGAATAAAAATCACAAAGGAAATAAACAGTTAACAGTTTACAAAAGCAAGCAGGAACCAATTATCAATCCCAACGGAATTGTTTTTTGTATTCTTGTTAGCCGCACGTTAAATTGTTTTAATAATCATAAATGTTTAAAAATCTGCCGTTTTTAATTTACACAATAATATTTCTTGTACAATTCTGTTAAACGTTTTTCAATTGATTCTGTATATTTATTAGATAATCTTACTTAATTTATTGTACAAAAAAAATTTTACATTAAAATCATAAAGGAAACAAAAAACTAAATTACATCAAACAGCTGTTTTCACATAGGAAAAAGATTTGAAATTTATGACATTGATCAGCTTTAATTTTTTACCTATTTCTTTTTTTTTCTATTTTATTAAAAGAGATGGGAGCTGCTTATCAATTACACAGAAGATTATCATATACGAGAGATTGTAAATGAAGGAATTTGAGAAAGTGTTTTCTCACATGACTGAAAGTGAATTAAACACAGAGACAGGGGCGTTAATGTAAAGAGAAGAAGAAAAAAAGTGGAATCAAGAGAGAGAAAGATAGGAGGAGAAGGGGGGGAAAAAATCAAAGGGAAAAATCAAAGTCACCGATTCTATTTACGTCCTGCCAATTCCCCAGTGACCCCAAGGCAATGGCGTCTTGCAGAGCTGCCTCCCCTTCAGCCACAATGTTACACAACTGTAGTTGCCCTATATTTAGGAGGCCAAGCAACGTCACCCAGGTGGTTGCTGCATTGGACGTGGTACTTTTTTTTTTCTTTCTTTCTTTCTTCTTTCTTTTCTTGCTTACCTGTGTCCCCCCTCTCCCCCCTCCTCCTCTGTTGGAAAACTCCAGCTGCTTCTGTCTCGTTCGCCGCCGCCCTTTTCCAGGTCCCCCTCACCCCCTCCCCTCCCAGGTCCTTCAGTCCGCGACTGGGAACCGCACAGGTGAAAACGCTCAAGTTGTCAGGGAAGAGTGTATGTGTGCGAAGCTCAAAATGTGTGTCAGGCGTTAGTTTACCCGTGGAGAGTCCGAAGTGAACCGCGGGCGACAGAGAGAGGCAGGCTCACTCCACCCACCATCCATCCCTTGGGTCCGAAACACGGCAACAACATGCAGCCAATAGACGTAAGTAATAACATACATAGTAAGCATTATCTGCACTCTTTTTTATTCATCAAATTCACTGATATTTCCTTCACATAATGCAAACATAACACATTTTTTGTTTATCGCTGATCAATGCACACGACCAGTATTAAAATTCAGTTACTAATATTTTTCGTATATTAAAATTTATATGGTCGGCAAAAAAGAGCTTATATGGGAACTAAATAAAGCTTAATTATTGTTATTACTAATTATATTATTATTACTATTGGTTAATTTTTATAGCTCAGTTATTCAGACAAAAAAAAGGTAACAAATTTTAATTTTGGCGTTATAATTACGCTTTCAAGACAGTATCCTTTTCAACGTTTAATTTAAGCATATTGCTGAATTGTGAAACATATTTTTGATTGTAAAATAGTAAAAATAGTAAAATAGTAAATTTTTGATGGTACAGTTTTGTAAGCGTAAATTTACTATTACAACTTTTATGTGATGCCACGTATATCTACGCATTAAGTTTCCAAAACCCAAAAAGATTTGTTAATGAGATCACTTTTCTTAAAGGTAATATATCTTTAGAATGACCCGTTGACGAGTCCTAGCGTAGGTAAATGGTTTAGTGAACTCATAACATTAACATTTCAGTGCCGTCTTCCCTTTTAAAGACTGATGCTACACCGAACAAAACACATTTGTTTTAAATGGTGTCATATAATCTTTTTGTGTGTGTAATGACTTCGAGCTTTTTGATAGCAACTATTTTTTTTTGCTTTCAGCATCAAAGAATTTTGTGGTTTTTTTTCGTAGAAGGTTGACAACGCTTTTCGTTTTAATAATTTAAACTAATTTACAGTTTTCAAGGATAAATTCCAATTTAAATTAGGGCAAAACTTCTTTACTCCGCCTCGTACTTCGGACACAGCCTAAATTTAACATATCACAACCTCAAGCGTTTGAAATCGTGAATTTAAGTTATAAAATAAAACTTTACAATGCTTTTACTTTCACTGACTCCATTTACGATTGTTTAATAATAAAAAGAACTACTAAACAAGATAACTGCTGTCACAATCACGTGTTCATTTTTCATCTTAAAGACTAAGGTTCTTGATCTTTTTAAAGATATTGTACTTGTTGTTGTTGTTGTTCTGTATTTAAATATAAACAGGAAGATACTTAGAAAAAGCTAAAAATAATAAAATATAGAGCTATATAACATATATTAAATTTAATTAAAAGAAAAATTCTGAAAAAGACATTGCATTAAACTGCTGTAATAAAATTTTGATAAAATGAGTACAAGTCTTTGAGCTACGTTGATGTCTTATGAGTATGATCACGTTTAGAAAATATATATTGCAATATCGTAAAGAAAACATACAAACATTGCTTCAAGCTTTGAATTTCAGTTTGGTTTTATTTTTTATTTACCAATATACATCTATTTTACTGTATATGTATACATTACTAAAGAAATATACAGTGCAAGACTGCTTCCTAAAAGTAACTGTAGTCGGAAAGCAGTTTTGTACGTTTTGCATGGTGATTTTTAATATCTATAAAATCATATCAGTTTATAGTTACAGTACAATTGAGTTGGATCACCTTATGCTCAGTATTGCTGATCTACTTGGTGCTCCATATATTCAAATAAGTCACGTAGTTAATGTGAAATAGAGTTCAGATACTTAATTTCTCACTTCTGTACAATGCTGTTTGTATGTATTTGTGATTGAAATTTATGATGTTTTGCAGCGATAGACCAAATATACATAAGCATTAGTTATTGAGATCTGCAACTCGAACTAAAAGAATTGTCAGAATAGATGAAGTTTGAAAAATGAGTAAAAACAAATTAAAAACACTCGCCTATACTTACACTTCAATCAATTTAAATTTCACATTCACTGATTTTTGTCCTAAAAATGAGCCCATGTTAGGATAATTAGTGAATCAAAAAACTCCAAAATTTCAAAACGAAATTCTCTTCAAGTTTTTAGTACCTTAAGTCTTTGTTTGATTTGTTTTTCTTAAATATGGGAATTTAAATCTTGTTTTAAAAGGAACGAAAAAGCCACTTATTAAACTGTAATATAATGAACTTTCTTGCGTACGAGTCGTATTTTGACGACAAACTATTTTGGGCGACGAGAGCGACTCGTATCCTTTGCGGTGTGTGGACAAGATGGCAGCCGTGGATGAACGTGCGTCAGAGGGGGAGCGACGGGACGAGCTTGATTTACTGGTGTCTCGGCCCGGCAAGGGACAGCCTTTGGCCTTTGGTCCGTCCGCCTCATTGCTATTCCGGCGGGGGCATCATCGGGAGGCGCCACCGGCGGTTATGACTGTAGGCAGTGGATCATCCTCAGACGCCTCCGCCCAGAAGGACGACGCTCATTGACGGCCTCTGCTTCCGCCCTTCTCACCTCCCCTACCGCGTGCCTTATCCGAGCCACGCGAAGGATAGCAGTCGGAAGGCAGTACGCCGAGCGGCCGGCCGAACACAGCGTCTCATCGCGGTCAGACGGAGTCCATGGAGTGAGAGCGGACGGCAAAGGGACCATGCTGGACAGAGGAGGGACAACCATTGTGAGTACTTAGCCGTTACAGGCTTATATCAGAGAACAAACTAAACAGAAGAAATACGATTTAGTGTAAGAAATCGAAGAAGAAATATAAATACAAGAAACATTCTAAATAAAAGAATGTTATTACTATCTAAAAACTTATTCTCATTAGTAATCAAGTATTTCATTTGTATTTAAAACATTTTAATTGTGACATACAATAATGCTTATTAGGTAATTTTCTGTTATAAAAAAACTTATTGATATTAAAATTTCACGTTTTCTTTCACTGTAATTACTTTATATACAAATATTATACATTAAAAAAAATCAACTTTTATACTGATCAAATTGAAGATACAAATAGCATTTATGTTAAAATGTAATTGAAACAAATGTTGTCATGTTTCAAATCTAAAAACAAATTTATTTTGTTCTGAATCATTTTATATCGGATAATTTCGCTCAGTAGCATCATAGAAGAATTTTGAAATATGTTTTATTTGCTGTTCTTTAAAACGACTGTGAAAATTCTGTAACTATAGTAAAGGCCGCAATTCAAAAACTCGGGAATTGTAGGCCAACTGTATCGAAAGCTTTCCTAAGATTCGGTTCGTACCCTTTCGAAGGCTTTCTATCAATCCCTTCCATTTTCAATGTGTTTTCTCTGAGCTGCAGTGGCTCACGTGCAAAGCAAGGCTGGTTGGCACCTTGGTGCTGTTTTTGACTGCAAAGCTGACAGTCGTCTGGTTGACCTTGTTATGCCATCTAGACATCAACTAATCAGGACAAAAACAGGCCCTGAAATAACGCAGGCAATGAATGAGCCGATTCACGAACCTTCCTGTAGAATTTGAAAGTGTAATGAGGCGTAATCAACATCTGTTGATCTTCTAACAAGGGAATCGTTATTTATGGCGGGAGAAAATATACAAAATCTTAAGTTTAATAGGGTCAGAATGAAAATGCCAACTTAATTATCCAAATGTCGCTACTGGAATTTTTCATGAAATTAAGCCAAGCCAAGCCTCCCATTACGATTACTACACTTTCTACAAACTAGCTATAATGTTGAATTTATTAAATATATTTTTTTTAGGGTGGTGGTGGTGGTGAGGGGGCGGCGCAATATTTACATATAGAAGTTTATTTTTAATTAGTACTATTGTTAATACTTATATTTTTATTAATAGTTTAAAATAGTTATTTGAGGAACTATTGAATGGAATAGATGATAAATGAACACTAATTGGGATAAGGGCTTATGAAACTATTGTATGTATGTCATTGAGATTTTTGATTATCTTTTGATTAATGCAGTCCATCATTGAAGGTAATTCACCCAAAAAAATAAGGAGGATAGAATTTTTTTTTGTTTACAGCAATAGAACTTAAACTCAAGTTTTGAGGAATTTTGCCAAATCACGTTCAGCGATTGCATGTTTTGATGTTATTTCTAACTATAGCAAGAAAGGCTATAAAATTTTACATGTCATGTGCAACTGTATCGCTGTCATGCAAATGTATCGCTTTTATAACAACACATTTTATTTACATAGCAACTACCTTTGGAATGTAAAATTTGACATAATGAACTTAAAACAAGAAATATCTAAAGATTTTAACTTAAATGAAGCGTAAAGTGACTTGCCGTAAGGGTGACCGGTTAAAGCCAGATGGGCAGGTCGATCAGCTGAATTAGAAACAATCTTACGAAGAGATAATGAGGCAGATTTTCTTAGTGTTCAATAACAATTCACCGTACTTTTCAATTATTAGACGCCCATAAGGACTCCCGCCACTCTCACCTTCCAATTTTTAGTTTTCATTTCAGTAGATTACAAATAAATTTTGCTTTCTTTAGAGAACTCAGGTAATATATTTTCAAGATTTATATTTTTTAGTAACATTATCTGTTGTAATTGTTCTATCCCTTCTCGATTTATTTATTTAAGCTTTAAATTACTTTTAATAGTCAATTAAAAATAATTTTAGTAAAAAATACGCTTTACGCCTTTTTTTATTTTTACCTTTTTGAATAAAAGTTTTTCATTCAAATTTTTACTTGATTCCTATTAAGTAATCGTGTTTTAATCATGTCGTATTATAGTAACAGAACACGATTTACATACAAAAACATTTTTTATTTTGCCAATTGGATATATTATTTATTGCCCAAGTAGTATTGTTCTGTGATTTCACAAGAAAATTAATTAATCAAAGAAATATATTTTGACGACTATTTCAGTTTATGTAAGAGTTTAGAGGCTCCGCCTTCAGTCTCTCCAATCCCTTCGGCTAAACAAAGAATATTTAAAATACGTTATTAATATCCTTTGAATTTAATTTAAATATCAATGGGTGAGATCAAGTGTTTGCCAAGCTGTTTCACGCTCTTTGGCGATCATCAGCTTGGAGTAGTCATCAGTAAACAGCGTGGTCTCGATACAGAGGCTAATAAGAACAATCGTCGGAACCAATGTGAAGCCTCCAAAAGCTTCAATAAAACAATAACAAAACTCACTACAAAAAAATTGGGGAGAAAATTCGTGTGCCAGTTTTTTTTTTTATTGTTTCTTTAAGCTTTGGAGATTATACATTGATTTCGACGATTGTTCAAAGAATACTGTTTAATGCACATCTGTCTTATTAATTTAAATTTTGTCAATTATAAAACCAGCAATATTTGAATTAAAAAGAATCCCTCGTTCAAATTTTAATATTATTCATCTGTTGTAAAGAAAAATATCATAAATCAGTGAAATTTAATTGGATTATTTAAATTTTTAATTACGTGAAATTAATGATAAAACAAAAAAATTTCTTTGTTTTGACAAAAACCTTAATATTATTTTTTATTTTTATCTTTCATAAAAAGATATAAAACAAAAGATGGCCGACATCAAATAAGATTTCCTAATATCATTATATTAATATGTCTGAAGATGAAATTGGTTCAAAACATTGAAACCAACCTTGAATTCGTAAATTGACGTGAAACTATTAGGCAAAAATCAACATCATCCTTGGCCGCCTTTCCCATCCGAGATTAAAACGCATGATAGTAACGTTGGTATGTTTCACAATAGGTTCAATATATTATGCAACATCATAACATGCCCGTAATCTCTTTAAAGACAGCACTAAGAAAACAAGCAAGATAAATAGCATCGCACAAATTATACATACATTTCCTCTCAAGTTACGGTTTTAGGTTTCGTAGTCGTTCGATTAACAGTTTTTATTTCTTAAGCATCTTTTCCGTTTTTACAGGCTCTCAAATTCGCACCATTTTCTAATCACCATTTGTCCTCTCCATTCTTTCTTTATGTCAGTTTTACCAAGAAACATGCTCATGAATTTGGAATGGGAGGGATTATGATGATCCCAACCATTCAACCCAAAAATTGTCCGGGAGGACTTAAATAAAACGCTCCAAAATACTACCGTTCTTCCATTTTCGGATCGGGGTAAGGTTAGAACTTCTCTCAACCCCAAACCCCTTTGGTAGGCCAAAAAAATGCTAAACTTTTTTTAAATATTGTATGCTTAAGTCTAAATGTAGGCTTAAGCACGTGCTCTCTCTCTCTCTCTCTGGTGCAACTGTCTTTATGACAGGTTTCAATTGGATGCTCTCCGTTTTCTTCTATCCTGTTCATCTTCCTTCAGTTGTTCATATTTTCTTCCCCTTTTAACATCATCCAGCATTCCAATCCTTCTTCTTCCTCTTCCTCTCTTTCCTTCCACTTTTCCTTCTATTATTCTTTGTTGTAGGCAATTTCTTCGTAGCACATGTCCTAACCAAGATGCTTTTCTCTTGCGTATGGTTTCTAACAATTTCCTTTTCACCTACTCTTGTTAAAACGTCCTCGTTCTATAATCTATCCGACCATTTCACTTTTAACATTCTTCTCCAGAGCCACAGTTCAAAACTTTCTAAAAATATCTCTTCCTTCTTTTTTATAGTCCTTGATTCACTACCATACAACACCACACTCCAAACAAAACATTTAGCAAACCTTTTCCTTAATTTTATTGAAATGCTTTGTGCTGTTAACAATGCTTTTACCTTTTCAAAACACTCCAGTAATTTTCTCCGTTTCACACTTGGGTCTCAAGTACTGAGAATTTTATTAGAAGTTTATTAATGTCTTTTTTCTACACAACTTTCTCATCAAGATAATTAATCTACAAAAATCTAACTATCAAATCATGTTTTACAATGTTGTATATGCCTTGAAATTGTACGTTTTGTTTTGTTTAATCGGTAGTGTAACGGATGGGTTTATTTGTAAATTCGTATCATAACGAATTCTTTAGTAGAGGAAGAAGACTGAAATATCTTTTCCTCAGTTCTGGAACCTGAAGAAGTTCATTGCACAGGTAAACGAAATACTGTTATTAAAGATGATGTTTTTAAGATGTTTTGAGTGTTAAATTTATCGCAAATAGATGCACATTCTTATAAACAACCATCCATAGACAAGTTCTTATTACATTGCCTATATATCGGCAAGAAAATCTCACTTTCAAACATATATTCAGTCTTCTCCTTATCTGTAACACAATCTTTTCTATCAAGCATATACCCACTCTGACTTACTGTCTTACCTTCGATATTTTTTTCTCATCTTCTGATCCTTGTAGCACTTCATTTGCTCTGGTTGCAAAATCTTTCGATCTTGCGGTGTAAGACCAGCGGACGTTAGCCAAGAAAAGCTCTAAAGTTATGTAAGGGCAATGCTACTAGTGTTTTGTTAGTGACTGAATAACTCCAATGTTAATTGTAGCTTCCATTTTGATTACTTTACGTAGCTTATATTTAAAATATTTGCATTGATTAATCTTCGGTTGCAATTACTAATGTTTTGGTTTCTGGGTAGATGCAGTTCAGTTTTTTTTTGAAGACTTCGTCGTGGAGTGCTTTACTAATCTACTTATTTCTACTATTAGAGATTTGAAAGTATTGTGACAATCAAGTCGTTGTACCACTTACATAGAAGTATATTTTCCATCGATAGTTTTGTGAAAAAAAGATTGGGGGGGGGAGGTATTCGTTGCCCTTCTGCATATATTTTAAAGCAGACATTTCACCACATTGTCCCGCTAGATGACTCGAGTTTTATTGCTTTCATTCAGAGAGAACAGGGAAGTCTTACTCTTTATAGTCTGAGAACTTTTCTTAAACTTTTCGTAGGATTTCATGCGCCAAGTAATTGGCCACGGAGAGGCCTTTCAGGAGCCCTAGGAAGAAATTTTATATGGATCGAAATTAGTATTTGAGTATTATTGAATTGCAATTTTACCCTGTCAGATGACGTCCAAAAATTAATGCTTTCCACTGACTCCATTTTAAAGTTTAAGTTAATGACTGTAAATTTAGCAGCGATTTGCTAAGCCATAGAAAAAGAATTGCCCATATTATAAAGTATTAATGAAAAGCACCGGGACGGCGCTTTGAGCGAATACCTTGCTCGACCACTTTTTTTTATTTTACTCTTTTCAACACTGCTTTGGTTTCATCTATTTTCATAAATAATTCTTGAATGTGGATAAATTCCCGAACAAAACAAAACAAAAAACTACTTATTTTTCTAAACTATTTACCGTCTAATAAAAATTGAAATAATGTGCTTTAGTTATATTTGTAATTTCAATAATTTATAGTATATTGTGTATAACCAACTCTCAAATATGTAAACGTACATATTTGAGTGGTTATACACTAATACTCCGAGTTACGGCTCTTCGACTTACGACGCTAAGGATTTAAAGACGTTCTGGATTCCCATCATTTCCAGAAAGTTGGGGCATTTGTTTCGCAATTACTGCCCTTTAAAGGAAAGACAAGTTCGCCTAATTGGTGATCACTGCCATCAATTTATTTCTAATACCGGTACCGGTACTGTTCACTTTGTATCTGTTATTGTGTTACAAATGCTTTATGTCGTTGCACGTACAATGAGATAGGTTTTTTTTTTTTTTTTAAAAAAACTTGTCGATTACACTACAAACAAATAAAAAAAAAAAAAAAAAACCAGCAGTGCTTCGACTTGTGGGCCTTTGCGGGTTATGACATCAGTCTGAACCTTATGTCGTAACTCCGGGGTGTGTCTGTTAATATTGCTTACTGCAATATTTTCAATTTACGACTATCTATATTAAAGTTATTCATCAAATTCAATGTGGTACTTTCCGTAACCAATGCGCAAAAATAAATTTACTTAAAATGTTTTATCAACTATTCTTGATTCTGTTTAAGCGCAGCCTACTAATAAATTAAATAGGTGCATTAAAAAGTTCATGTATCTATTAATTATTCAACTTTGTAATGTTCTGTGCGAAAGTTAAAATCAAGTGATAGCAGTCTTCTCTTTCTCTCAAGGCTAGACGGGGCAGTTCTATTCGCTGAAGGCGTTTATATGGAGTTAACGGGTATATTTCCAGAAAACCATTAAAAGATCGTTATCCGAATATCAGTTTTCAACAGATAATTATAATTTTTCAACTCTCTTCAATTTAGATACTTATTTGGGAAATATCTGATATTACATATTAACTCAACTGTCAATTATCTGTGGTCTTCTGTTGCAAAAGCTTCGTAACAGGTGAATACATTATTTTAGCCCGTCTTGTTTTTACTTCTCTTTGGCCGTGGGTGTCTGTCGAGTCGCCAAAGTCCACGACCGACTGCCGGCGGCTGTTTGCGTTGGTAAGGCGTGGACTGAACGCAAGCTTTAATCTATCGTTCGCCGCCGACTGAAGGGCTCGGGTCGCCTCATCGTCTTTCCTTATCGTCATCAAGTTAAAAAAAGACGACTGTTTATTTATATGCTTCGCACACACTCTGGTCATCTTTTCTCACGGCTTTAATAAATGTGGCAAGAATTCATACAGTAGGTAAAGAAGGAGACTTAATATGGCAAAGTTAAAAGAACATCAGTCATTAATGAAGGGGTTACGCCCAAAACAGCAAAATGTTCATAGAAGAAGGCTAAGACAGACTTAACAATTTTAAACTGAAATTTCTGTAAGTTAGTATATTCCTGTTTAAATTAATAAAATTCAAAACACAACGTCGAGATAAAATTCTAGTTTAAAAAAAAGTTAAAATACTTAGTACGGAGCTTTTGGGCTCCTATGCGGCCGTCCCTTATCAAATGTTGATGAGGGGCGGCCGCAAGGAGCCCGAAAGCTCCATACTAAGTATATTAACTTTTTTTTAAACTAGAATTTTATCTCGATATTGTGTGTTGGTATATTATTAATTTAAACATTTTATCTCATACATGTTAAAATTTTTTTAACATTATTACGTTAAAATAAATCTCTGTCCGTCTCATAAAGATAATTTAAATACTGTAGAACAGAGCTTAAGCTTTTCTAAAGGGCTTAGGTCAATTATAAGGAAGATCTATTGATTTTCAGTAAGGAAGAATGGATTGGGCCTATCCATATTAAATTTATCTACAACGTCCCATTGAAATTAAGTTACATTAAAATGGAACGAATTTGATTTTCCTGAAATGAAATATATTTTTCGTACTTAATACACTTTATTCATGTGTATTCGTCTCGAGTTCTTAATTATTACATTGATTTTTTTTTTTTTAATTGTTACATCTTTGTTTTGAAGAGGGTCCAAGTGCATGGTACTTTATACCCTACTTCTCACACCAAGTCCAGCAACTTCCGGATAATAAAATTTAGCTGAATAGGTTGGGACTTGGTAATTGAGGATCCCTGGGTCGTCATTATCTAGTCTACAACCAAAGCAATTGCGCTCATTTCCTCGAACGAGTTTCACATGGAAAGGAATTTGATTATGATACGTACAAATGAAACGGTTTCATTTTGTTTAACTAGGAAATAAATAACCTTAGTAGTAATTTAAGGATCTAATGCGTGGGTTAGTGAAAAGAAAATGAGTAAATCTCGTTTTTCATCAAATGAATACAATCCCAAGTGTGACCAATCTCTAAAAAAAATAAAAATAAAATGGACTATCATGTTAGGACGTTTTCAAATTTCGCATGGCCGCTAATAATTTATTAAAAACTGTTCAAGTTAAATTTAGAAAGTTTGGTCCTTTCATCAAAAGTACTATCGCGCTCACTCCGTGCGGTTATCTTAATTAGGAGCAAACATTTGCGAATAGCTTGGCGGTGATCGTCTTAATCATAAATTAATGAGGGATCCAAATACACAGGAACGGAACTGAAAATTTAGCATTAATTTTTTTATCATTTTCGTATTCTTTAGGACAACAATAATGACACCTGCATTAATACACAAAGATATTTAAGTTCAACCAAGGTTTCAACTTCATACAGAAGAATCCATTTTCAAGTTTTTTTGTAGGAAGTTGAAACCTTGGTTGTAATTTATTTAATTAAATATCTGTATTAATGCAGATATACCAGCTTCATTATTGCTGTCTAATATATTATGATCAGTGCACTTAAAGTATTTTGCTTCATTATTCTGCAGGAGATAAATTTAATTCCTTATAGTACACTATAGACTGTTTTCATTTCTTAAAAGGGTTTAGGTGCTTTGTGTAATGCCGGAAACAAAATAGTTCCCCGTCAAGTCTAGTAATAGAGTTATCAGTCGATTTGTAACAGTCAACATTTTGTTTTTCATTTTTTTTTTTATTCAATCAGCGAATGTTAATCCAATTTTGCTTTATTTCATAATGGAATTTTGAAGTTATTTTCTGTGAAAAATTTTGAACGCATCAAAATTTAGGTTGCAGAATAAAAGTGACGTCATTTGAGTAACTCGACTGCAGTAAGAAAGCGGAGTAATAGGTATATCAAACATTTAACAAAATATTTGATTTATAAGATTATACTAATATAGGATAAATTCTCATATTATAATATCAAAATTATTAGGGAGCTAAATACACTGAAATTATTTTTCTTTATAACAAGTCAACTTTAATAACCTTAACACTTAATAACAAAGATTTCGAGATAAAAATGGAAAGTAAGATCAATTTAACGTATTTCCTCAAAGGCTACGCAGGAAAAAACCTAGTCCCTTCCAGATTTTTCGTTCCATTGATGGAAGATTTCTGTCTATTAGATAATGAATTTACCACTATTCATTGTTCCGGCGACCTTATAGAAAGAAAGCATACGTCAAAGGTCACTGTTAGCAGCTTAACAACAATCTATAGAAATTTAAGACTGGCTGTAGACAAAACACACGGAAACAGCAAGTCAGACATTCTACATAAAACCTTATAAAGCTGTCATTCATTTACAAATTTGACCCAATTATCACTCAATACGATATGTGTTAAATTCTCTTCCAATTGAAGAATCATAAAACGAATTGTAAGTTTGGGTTGTAAGTGTTTTGAAAATGAGCATTACGGGTTTAAAAGCATTGAAATATTAAATGTTATAATAGTTATCTTACAATAAAAAGCAAGTGCTTGTGGTTAAAACACCTCGATTGATGAATCCCCGGGACAGAGGCCTTGGTTGTCAGATGCAATAGTATTTTTACCACTTTACTTCCAGTAATGATTTGGAAAGTCGTGATTATCTGAATCAAAAGACAACCATAAAAAAAAAAAGTTATTCCAGTTGACGACCTTGTTGCTAATTTACGCCAAGTATCAAAAGTAAGAAGTTGTCTGTGCTATTGAAAAAAAGAAAGGAAAACAACTCTCCTACAAAAGTTACAGGTGACAGCTTCGAAATCTACAACTACAATAAACTACCTATACTGCTGCTATTATTCATCAATACTTGTATTAGGTTATTTGTAAATATTTAAATAATCCTTTAACGTGTGTTAAATAATTTCCTTATAAGTTAAAAAACACGACAACACTAAAATTTGCAACAATAAAAAGTTCATATTTACAATTTGGAGACTTTCGAATCTACTGAAGTGCATGAATATGAATCTCCAGTAGATTCGAAAGTCTCCAAATTGAACTTTTTATTGTTGC
>JAFIDM010006943.1:12888858-12911285 GCA_023159025.1 Thereuonema tuberculata | reverse complement strand
ATGAAGCCAACTATACTATCAATTAAAAACCACAGAGCCAAAAAAAAAGTAAATAAATAAACAAACATCGATAGAATTAATTGTATTTTTGGAAGAAAAATAACAATAAACAAATGATTTCTAAGGATTAAGCGGATTTGTGAGCTAAAGAAGATTTGTAAGATAAGATAGGAGTAGCAATCCCAGTAGCGATCGCATAATGCTCCACGGAATCTATACAGAGCGAATGTTAAAAGCTCTGAAACTCTACAACTTCAAAACCCCACAGAAAAAATAGAAGCTCTCCATAGATTTGGGAGATCCTGTTATAATATAAATAGACCAATCAATGAATTTCTCGCGACGGATGGACAGATAGAGCTGAGATATAAGGCTTCTCCTGCTTTGAGCTACGCTCCGTATAGAAGCCTAAAAGTGCTTTTCTAAGTTTACCACTGTATTCAGCTTGGTTAAATCTCCATTAGTAGAAATTCTTATGTGAAGAACTGTATTTTATTTTCTAATTTTTATCTCTGACTGGATTAATTTTTTTAAGACTCTAATTTACTTAAAATGACATCCCAGACCTTTCCACTTCCTACCTTTTACTTACCTTATGATTGGAGGGAATTAATCCAAAAATTCATTATAAAGAAAAGAATTAAGAAGAATTTGAATGAAACATTTAAACTTGCTGTAAAATAATTAATAACAGTTCAGGTCTTGTAAGCTTTGATTTGAGATGGTTCTGTTGTGCTATCACATAAGACTGCAAAATCCTTCAACTTGGGAAATAGCAGATAAACATTGGATGGAGTTTGTTTATTTCCTCTTATGTAGCTATAAATGGAGGTGATTGCAAGATTACATAGAAAATTGGTAAACTATGAAGTTATTTTCAGTTTTAATTTACAAGAAAAACCACAAGAATGAAAGATATCTAAAATTTTTTATCGAAATGTCAGAAAGGAGAAATCCATCAAATTTTTTCAGGGAGTGGTCTACCATAGTAAATATGCAACACCAGTGGCTCCAAATGTCAGAGGCAGCCATAAAGTGCGCCTTTTGTAGAACCATCAGCTAACCTTTCTCTGCCCAGAATGAATTAAGACGAAATGCTTGTCTTGAGAAACGGAGATAGTGTGAGAGAAAATTCCTGTGAAGAAATTTCGAAGGTTGACTAGAAACGGATAATCGGAGACAAGCAGCAGTTTCGCTTTTAACACAAAAAATCGGAACTATGAATTAATGGTGAAATCATGTTTCTACTAAGTAAAGTCATTTACTTAGACACATCAAAAACAAAAAGGCTTCTCTCGATAAGTTCTTATCTAAAAAAAGTCGTATTTTAACATTTATATATTTATGTATTTGCCATAACAATGTTTTGCGACGAAAATGGATATTTTTATCTAACACCTTCTGATTTCAGTTGACTTAAAATTACGAATTCTGTATTTTCTTCTTCCTTTCTGAATTTCCTTATTTCTCGAAACAGTCTCGCCTGACGAGATTTGTTTTAGGCCTCCTGCTTCAGATTTCCGGTTTTCTATATGGAAATTTTTGTAACAAGTATTTGTACATGGGTTTCATATGGAAATATTTTCAAAGAGGTTTCTTAGATTGTCTGTTGCAGGTAAATGTGCATCCGACGTTTCTATAAGATCTGATCACTGGTTCAAACACATAAACTTGTTTTTGAGTTTATTTTTCCTTAAGATTTTAACTTACCTTTCCTATCAAAGAGAAAGAAAACCTACTAAAGTGTTATTAACATGTAAGTTAATAAATGCCAGACACCAAAATACAAGCAGTCTAAAAATTTCGTCTGTAGATCACCAGATGGCTAGAAAAAGAAAATCCTCATTGAAGCATTTGTATGTTGCAAAAAGACTATCTATTCAGTAATTGGTATGCAAAAGAAGGAGGAAGGAAAGAGAGGGGGTTAGGAACGATGAATTATGATGATGAAGAAACATCAGCAAAGGCTGGTTACTCGGTTGACCACCCAGATCGGCTGCAATGCAACCAGTGGCCAGCGCTTGATATTCGTCGACGGCTTCAATGCCAATAGGTGAAGGGTGAAGGATTGCTACGAGGGAAGGATCGTCATTTGATTTGGAAGCAAAGAAAGAAACTCCAGATTAAGCCATCACTCAGTGCTTATCAACTATTTTTAGACCGAATCAGCCAAGAATTTAAAATTAAACAAGAATTCCTGTTGTTTTTATTTGTGTAATTTTAAAAAAAGTGGATTTTTAGTAAACTGCAAAAAAACTGCACTTTTCATCAAGAAATAATTCACTGTAATCCACAAAAATCGAAAATTATTAGAAGAACAATTAGAACTCACTTCGAACTTCATAATTTTGAAATGTATCAATTATCGTTTAGGTCTTGTTTGTTGACTGTTGGTACAATTTCTTGATTTTTTTTTTTTTAGTAATTTAAGTATTTATTACTATTTTAAAATTTTAATTCTTATGAGGGATTTAAATGTAGTATCTTATAGAGAACTGTATTTTAAGTATTGTTATTCAGGATTGTGGTTTAAGGTTTATCGAAATTCTGAAAACAGTATGAAACAAAAACTTAAAAAGGAAAAGAGCTTAAAAATTACAAATATTGCGTGGTGAATGATCCTCATAAAAGACACGTGTCCGCGTGATTATTTTTGAACCGGTGAGTAGATCTTCTGCAAACTTGGTATGCCTATCCCTCGGCCAAGAGATTAACTATCTCCTTGAAATTTTTCCATCAAACGGTCATTGTCAGAATGTTATTGAAGATCAGTGTTCACAGAAAACTGTCAGACATAAAACAGTTATTCATTTTTGATGTTCAAAGAAATTGTTAACTTTGTTTCAATAATCCTCGTGCTTGTGCTTTGTTTCAAATTTAAAAATAGAATAAATTGGATTTAGTCAACTTTGTCCAACTAAGGAATTAGTTTTACAGGAAATGAAAAATGTGTGCACTTGAATTCTGGAGATATTACAATTTTCAAATAAACATACTTTTCGTGTATATTGTGTTCACGACTAACAGTAATAAAGAAAACTCTTTAAGTGAAGTTCTTTCAATTGCAAAAGAGTAATTTCTAATTACGGGGGGGTTAAAGATGGGCGGACGTCGGGTTTACGACCCGACCTCAACTTAGTCCCGTTGGTCACGAAACGCCGGGAACCTTACCTCCCAGTACATAGGCCTATGTAGTGGGACATTTAACTTTAATCTTAATTTCTGGAATAACACATATGGTGTAATCAGAAGAATATACAAGCTTTCAACAAAATAAACAACAACAATATGAATAATGATTTCTATTTATAAATGGCAGCCCAGGTAAACAGACAGACGATAAAAAGAAATAAAATTACTTTTCCCCAACATCTCTCATTGAAGAAAATAGTCTTTCTTAAAATGTGTTAAGATTTTGCTTGTTCAGAAAAATTCTGTATTCTTAGTTTTGTAGAAGCTATAAAAAGGCTTCCAGCGCAAAAGTCAGGTACAGTTTGGGCTTCGGAGTCTGCGAATAATTGACAGACTGAGGACAACGTAAGGCTATCGACCTTCCTAGAGGCCCTCTGGTGTCCTTGAGTCAAGGCAATTTCTCAAGAGATTTGGTGCTTCTCAATGAGATACAGGAACACGCAAATATTGATAGAACTTGAAGACTGTGAGAGAGGGAAAAAAATATAAACACCTGTGAAGTTAGTTTTAAAGGAGACGTTTTGATGATAATGGTTTCCAAATTACTGTTAATACGAAACTGTTCTAGAGAGAAAGGGAAAAGTCTTTTTCGGTTAGTAAGAAATATCGAATGATTTTTTTTTTTAGGTATCATGCTTAAGAGATACATATACAGAAAACACTTCATCTCTCATACAACTATATTCCTCGTATTTCAGCAATGAAGCATCAACAATATTTACTTAAGTTTTTTTTTCACTATTATCTTTCACTGTTCTAAATTTTCCTGTCCTATGATTGAACAAAAACATCTTTAAAATGTAATTGTAAATAACGAATAATTATGAAGAACTTAAAGGACATAGTCATAGATGAAAAAGATTTATTGTGGTGTTCCTTATCTACTATAATTTGTGAGACCTCGACTATCATAATTTAGGGACCCCATTTAAGATTACCTTAATACAAAGAAACCCTTTCATTCCTAACTTTCTAACAATTTTTATTTTAAGAATTGAGTATTTTCTCCTATTACTTTTTTTTTTTTTTCCTGAATCGTTTGTATCGTTATAATTTCGGCCTCGATGTGCTTAGGGACCACGCCATATACCTCCGTACCAATGCTTTGGGTCCCACCATCTGTTTAACTATGTGGCAGAATCACAGAAACATTATTTACAAAAGACTACAAATGTATTATGAATTTTGCCTCAATTGCAGTGGAAATATAAACAAAAAAGCAAATAAGGCAAAACTTGAAAGTCAAAAGAAACCGTTCTGCCGTGAAACAAAGTCTGATTGGAAGGATACCACACGTGATATCGTAAGCCGACGAATTTCAATTAGAAACAGCATAGTAGAACCTCGATTATCCGAAACTCTTTTGACCGGAACCTCGTTTAACCGACGCGTCGACGTCGGTTTCCTTAAGTGTTTTTTTTTTTTGTTTTTTTTGTTTTTTGTTTTTTTTTTATTAGAGCGGCTAAATGATGTCAGTCATACTTATGGCAGAGCAAACTTCAGTATAAGCCAATGTAAAGTATGTATCTTAGTCATATAAACATTTACATTGCATTTTCTGACTTGGGTGACATCATTTGAACAAATTTATTGTTTATAATTTTAGTAATATAATTAAAAACATCATTTACTTTATATATGCTAATAAAATATATATAAAGTCACAAATATAAGAAGGCAAGCACATATTTACTAAAGTTAAAATTTAACGAACGTGTTAATAAAGCAATCGTGTTTCCTGCTTTTATTACATATACTCCAATTCGAAGAACCCACAAAAATCGTCTTTAATCGTAAACACACGAACACATTCAACTGATTGATGAAACATTGAAACTGAAAAGGTCTTCAATCATTCGCAAATAGGTTTTGGGATCAGCAGATCAAGGAGTCTTCTGGAATGTTCTGACATTCTTCTAAAGCAATAAAACTCGCTACAAAGCAATTGGAAAACAAACATGATCTTAATCAAAATCGAAGCATTGAATAAATTGTTAATAATGAGTCGATACGAAAACTATCGAGAAATTCTAATGAATGGGTAGCTTTGACTTTGTTGTGTTTGTAAATTATTTCTTTTTTAAAAGAATTATAAATAATTCATAAATAAAAAATAATAAAAAAAAAAAAAAAAAAAATGTCCTTCAATTAAATATCGATTTTTTTTTTTTTTAATTTTTTTTTTATCCATATTTCAAAACTTTATTTAGATATACCAGTAAAAGTTTTTTCATAAAAAAAAAAAATAGTGGGACAAGTTTAATGCGTTTTACTTTAATAATAAACCGGACAATTTTATCCCAAAGTCCTTAATGTATTTTTAAAATTTACGCTTAAATTTATTTTTCATTACTACTTATTCGGAGTTTTAGGAGATACAAACAGATACAGACTGACTGCGAAGAAAAAATTGTCAGTAAATAAAATACTACATTTATTTTATTACATTTATTTAGAGATGTTGAAGATCTTTTATCACAATAAATATTGTAGGAGAAAAGACCTACAAAGGAGGTATGGAACAAGTTATAAATAAAATGCGTACTCTATTGAAAACACACTTTAAATTTGTTTATGTTGTGTGGGTTTTTTTTTTTTTTCCTTCTATCAAAACATTATGATTATATTATTTTAGTGTTGAGTAAGATAAAACACAAACGAAAACAAATCAAATTCTAATTAAGTTTAGAAATAACTTTTAATTCTAACAGTAATAATAAGATGTTTTATGTATAAGCAGTAGTAAAAATACAAATAAATGACATTGATGGCGAAAAATTTAAAATAATTAATTAATTTGACTTGATATTCGTGCTGATTTTACTGATATTGACGTGTTGGTATTGTAGGCTTTTATTGTAAATCAAAGTAGAATTCGATCTTGTTCTAAAGGAAGGCGTCCTTGTTGCAAATCCATGAATTCGTAATGTTCTCTAAATCAAATAACGACAATACTTCAAACGTGATTGTCTATTTGCTTAACTACCCTAAAATATCCTCATACTTCAGAGCCTTAATTTCATAAATCTTAAAAACATCCCTGTTCAAACTTTAGTTCAGGAATACAAAAACAAACCGTATTCATAGTGGAACGTATGTCCGCAAACGCCATCCGAATGTGCTAGAAGGTACACTTCAGAAATAAAAGACAACAAGTAAGGTAGAAAACATGTTATTAGCCCTATGTTAACAATATGACAGTAAGGTGTACATTTACACAGGTTCACAGTGAGTGCTCAAAGTTCCTTCCACCAATAGTAATGTCGATAAATGGATTGCCAAATAGTGCAACATGCGAAGCCTTTCACGGACACATCCAGCTACCACAGCGACTCTTGCGACGAAGTCGGCGTCAGAGGCAAAGAAAGTTCTCGTAGACGATTGCTTTCAGGTAACTCCAGAGGAAGAAATCAATGCAGGACAACTCACACTGCCCAACTAATGTGCTGCTAAACACCGCCCTCTAGCATATTCGGATGGCGTTTGCGGATACACGTTCCACTACTAATATCGTTTGTTTTGTTTTTTGTATTCCTGACCTACCTTTTTTGTACAGAGAATTTTGAATTGCCCTGTATATTCGTAATACCAAATTTTCAAAGTAAAATTCAACATACTTAGACCATACTTTTACTTGAACACTTATTTTCACATCAAAATAATAATGCATAAGAATATAGGCTACATCCAAATTGTTTGGAGGAAAATAATGAGTAAATTCTCGTGTAAATGCGTCTTAAGAGATTCAGTTTCGGTTAAACAACTTTTTTTTTATTGTCATGGAATTGTAGTATTTATGCTTATATATACTTTCACAAAAACAAAACAAAAAATTTATAGGGATTGCGAAGAAATTAGATCAATAAGTTGTAATGATATAATATAAGAATGGTTATAAGCTGATAAGAAATTTAATGAAATTTAAGAAGTGTATTAATTCTTTAATATTTATATAAATTAAGTATGAGATCTGAGTTCTGAGGGGATTTGTGAAAACATTCTCGGACAAATATTCTGTCTGCTGATAACAACACTGTACGAATCTTGGTAACATTTTCTTAAAACAAGACAAGAGAATTTGAATTAAAGGTTTATTAAATAGTCGTAAACACCTTATTGTTGCCTATTTTTTTTTTTTGCTCCACATTTGCTTATTTGAAGGCTCCAGGTTGATTCTTACGATTACTAGTTAGCCACTTTTGAAGAAAAACAAACTCGTTGAAACCAAGAGAATGAACCAAGCTACCAATATGATGTTAAAAGTACTTACGGAGATGGTGGTATAGCGTTTGTATCAGCAGCATTTCTTTCCTATTGTTTTTTCTTTCAAAATAATTGCAATAAATCATGAATACGGTTGAGGGGGAGGTTTTAATCCTCACTCGCCTCCCCCCATCTTATAAGTTTAGCCTAACATTCATCAAGACGCTACAAACTCCATGCACCTACGTACTAGACAAGCTTACAAAGTAGTTAGTTCAAATATTTATCTATTATGAAAAAATAAGTAGCTAAACTTAAAATGAAATTTTAAGTTGGGATTCATTGAAAATAATAATTTAGTTGTACTTTTAATAAATGTAACATTTTATATTTATTCTAAATGCAATATTTTTTAAACCATTATTGTTGAAATAAAAACAAAATCTTAAGTAATATATGATTTAAAAAAAAAAAACATTAAAATCTAAATTCGGTATTTTTTTTTTTTCCCTTCCATACGAATCCTGAACTTCATTAGACAAATCCTGGGAAAGATAAGGTAGTATTTGGCTGTGAAGCATTTTTTTTTTTTCACTACCCCTTGTTTTATTTATCCCAGTCCTTTTCATCGCAGACTTGTCGCCGAATTTCGGCAAGTGGTGACCGGGTCCCTGAGATGGCCTTGGCTCTCGCATCATCGGTCACTGGGCCCGGCAGGCATGCCCACAGCATTACCGTAACACGTCGGGAGCCCTGATTATCAGAAAGTCTCGGCCCCAACGCCCAACCCAAGGCCACACCAGCCAGCTCTATACCCAGGTGGTCGCTGGTGAAGGTCGAACTGATCCGATGGCGGCAAAATGCTGACAGAGAAATTAAAAAGAACGCTTGTGATGAGTGGATTTGGTAGTGGTGGTGGTTTTTCAAACGGATTGCTTTAGAATCGTTCCAGAAAGCTTGGAACCACAAATACACAAACAAAAGAGAAGATAACAGACATATTGTTCTTTTTAATGCACTTCAACGAATTTCATTCTGGTGAGCAAGAGTCAAAGGGCAGATAAAAACCAGTCATTAATTTAACAATAGCAAGACAAAATATATCTAAGCTATAATTTTGGTTTTAAGGTTTATTGAATAAAACTTATTGTTTAAGTTAAAATTAATACAGTTTATATGTTAAATTCGTTTCTAACAGATAATATATAAAAAGGCGTTATATTACTAAATTTAAATATAGCAATTTATATAGTTGGCATGTCAACTTTTGTATACACATGATAGACTGCTATTTTCTAAACTTATTAGTAAACTTTCAGCTTCTGTAAATAATGTTAATTTATAATGATGTAAGAAGGTTTAACGTGCATTAAATGTAATATGAAAACGTGCTGTACTGGTTATAGCGATTTTTCAATTGTTTGCTTTTTGCCGGGTCCCACTTCCGAGAGCGGGAGAAGGAACTATGGTTCCGTTCACGCGTTCTGAGCTTGATCATCGAGGCTAAAACAGATTGCCGTCGATGATGGCTCAATGCGTGAAAGCAAACGAATTTGTGCATTCTCTATATTTTTTCAGTTTTCAATTTATAGTTATCTTCGAACTTTTACCAAAATTAGTGTCAAGATTCCCATTACGAAATTTCCAAAAACAAAACAAAAAAATTTAAATGTATGCTTATTTTTCTTGTTATATGTACCACGCATATAAAATTTGCCGTTAGTTTCAAGATTATTTTAGTAAATGCTGGAACACTTGAGTTGGGCTTATAACTTCAAATAACCGTAACCGAGACCGATACCGATTGATATAAGCTCGGGCACCTTTCGAAATACTGGCTGGAAAGATTTCATAACCTTTTCTAACTTGATTAAGTATTTGAAGCTCGAACTTTGGTATTACATTCGCTAAATGGGCTCGCAGGACTTAAAAAGAATGAATAAATAAATAAAACAAGAAATTACCCTAACTGAATGGACATTGGTATTTTTCACTATTCTTCAATTAAGATCTTGAACACTATCATTTCAGTGAATTCGTTATTTTAGTGAAGTGTAGGAATTTATTCAATACAAATATAAAGAATTTTTTTAAAATCTCCGCAGGAATCAAAGAACCCAACGGTATTGAATTTTGTAATTTTAATTTGTGTAGTTTCGGTGTAGCAGTGTAGTAACACTGTGCAGAACAGGGCCAAGACTGGTATTAGCGATTTTTTTTTTTTTGCTTGCAGACACTTCTCCTTCTTTCCTGGTGCTACAACCTTGGGTGGGTTTTGGTTTCTTGACAATACCTCTCCACTTTAATCTGTCCATCGCTTTACTTTTCCATCCTTTTATTCCAATCACAACAAGGTCTGTGGTCACTTGTCCAACCATCTTGTTTTGGGTCGTCCTTTCTTCCTTCTAGAATACATTCTTCATCCTTTCAACATTCTCTTGGGCATCCGAGTCTGCCATTCTCTCTAGGTGTCCCAACAAATTTATTCTTAGTGCTTTTATGAACTTCACCAGATCTCTTCCTTCAATCTGGTCATTCAGTTCATGATTGTAACGTATCCTCCATCCATCTTCTTCTTTGACAGGCCCATATATGCGTCGTAATATTTTCGTTCAAAGCATCTCAGAACATTTTCATCACACTGTGTTAATGTCCAGGTTTCTGAGCCATACGTAATCACTGGGCGAATCATTGTCCTGTATATCTTTCATCTTAGAAGCTCGTTATATAAGTTGATTCCTAAACATCTGTATTAGCATAATATGCTCTGTTTCCAGCTTGTATTCTATCTTTGATATAACTGCACATTTCGCACTGATTATTAATTAGGACTCCTAGATACCTGAATTGGTTCACTTTCGAGCATCTTACTGCCTATATTTATGTTTGGAGAAGCTCTTCTAACATTTGAGGTGGGCATTACCATATACTTTGTCTTATGCTCTTTAGTAATATCCCAATTTCTTCAGCTTTTTCCATCTCTGGAAATATGAGAACTGAAATATACAACTGCTATAAAGCAGTCATTTACGCTAAAACATGGCAAAGACGTTCATGCAACGCTGGTATCTTGGTGAAAACATCAACTACACTATGTATTCGCAAATACTTTTCTTACAAATTTCGAATTTACCAATATTTTAAGCAAATTTGCTTTTCCCCTCATTAAACCTAGACCTGATCCAAAAACTTATGAAGGACCTTGATTTTCATAATATACATATCAAGCAAATGAACGAAAATTTTTAAGATTATTTACCTTATGTTCTTTTAATAAGATTTAATTGATTATATTCAAAATTTAAATATTTAATAAATAAAGATAATTCAAAATTGTTTCTAATTTTAATAAATGAAAGGTTGAAAAAAAAAAGTCGGAATTCAGAATTATAGGTTATGAATCATTAATTTTGATAAAAATAATTATTTATGTTTCATTAATTTCGATGCCAAAAAATTTATTTTGGTAATTCTGAAATTTTTGTGTAATATTATTCTTTAAAGGATTTTAGTATGTGTATGTTTCCTAATGAATATTATAAGACTTATATTTTCATTTTTCTCCTTTGCCTAGATAGAGGAGCTTTATCTCGGTGCTTTTGCTATGTGTGTCCTATTTTTACCAGCAATTGGGTGATCCTTGCGTGATTCATTGAGATAAACTCTTACTTTCAAGGTCTTAAGGTTTAACTTTTCAGATCATTCAACTGTGAACGCCAAACAGAATTTATCGGCCTTATTTTTCCCTTGTGTGGGTGGTTAAAGCTTTCTTTGCAAGGGATGTTCCAGGTAAAACTGATGGCCTGTGCGAGCCACGCCAAACTACCATTTCCTAGAAAGATTTTTCATCTACATTAACAGATTTGGGTGTGTTTGCTCTAGTTTACGTTTCGGCCTTTATTAAAGGAAAGATAAAAGCTGTAATATATTAATATTCGTTGATGAACTATTGCCATCTGTCTGAAATGGTCCCAAGACATGACAAATACTACTTATCGTTTAGTTTTGGAAGGTAACCTTTGCTGTTTTTATATAATTCTTATTTCTTATAAAATGCTTTTTGCCAAAATAACTATACCAGTTCCACAGCCTTTGGAATCTTCTAGAAATAACTTTACGAAATCAATCCAATAGCTGAAATAATGGAATAAAGTACATAATTCAGTTTTCTTACATACATTACGTATGTATGTATAGAATATATGTGAAGAGATGTAATAATCTATTTTTATTTTATTTCCTCTATCCTTTCAAAACAACAAAGAAACAATGTCCTTGCAACCTGACATTCTGTTCTTGAAATTATTGTATTTTTACTCGAAAACGAAACGCAGGACGTTTTGAAAACGTTTTTGTAAAAAATTTTAAATGTATAAAGTGTGGTATAAATATGTATAAATTTTAATTATATTTGTAAGGTGATGAATAGCTTATTATGAACTTCTTACGCGCGTTAAATATTATTTTAATTTAAGAAACAAGAATATTTTTTTTTTTTTTTTTAGAATTGTCTTAGAATATACTATTTATTCGATTCCAAAGAGGTAATATGTGAAGTATAATTTTCTTGATTCCGAATAATGTTCTTGAATGGAGTTAGATTTTTTACAGTAAAGCTAATGCCACTATGTCATACGGTCAATACAGACTTAACAAACCTAGATACAAAACTAAAAAATGTAGTCCTGGTGCATTTCCCTACATTTTTACAAAGCTATTTCTATCTATAGACCCTTTGCATATCAAATTGCAACAGTATTAATGTAAAGAAGCATGATTGTACTCAATAGCCACGGAACCTATACAAAATCTACAAAGGTAATTGTTTCTAAAAGTATTATAGAGGATAAAAAGTTCAGTAATAAAATAAACACAGATAAGTAAACTAATTAAATTCCATGTATGAATTGTAAAATATTTTACGTTGGTTGTACGACTGGAGTCGCGTTTAAAACGGTTCTTGTATTTATATAAAGGCATAAATTTGGAAAAAAATTGGCCATATTTAATTTGGCATCAAGTGGAAAGTGGGTACAGGCCTTTAATTGAGAAGATGGGCATCGCAGCCAGAGGAAAAGAATCAAAGAGTTCTTTATTAAAGAATCTTACAACATAGCCACAACCCCCATTATCAGTGATGGACTATCCTACTATGACGTCACCAAGTATCTAAGAAGACTGCACAGAAGCAATTTGAACTGACGAAGGCTAACAAACCACAACGTTTACTGTTGCTGTATTAATATTGTCTACATATTAAAAAAAATATTAAGTATATTTTTTAATTAATTTACTTATTTGTGTTTATAATACAGTAATAATAAAAATAGAGGAATAATAAAAAAAAAAAAAGACAGTAAATCCCGAAAATTGCATGGAAACGGATGATAAATCAGAAATCCCGTATAGTTCAGAAACATGACTGAAAGCAGATTTTTTTTATTAGTAGATGCTTGCATTGGATTAAATCCTTACTAGATTTAAACTTACAGACAAGTTATAAAAAATCTTAATGCCAAGAATTTCTCGATTTTTTTTTATATTGGCCGAATTTCTTAAGCTTTGTTACTGCTGTAACTATTTCTTCCAGGCATCAGTAATTTTAAGCTTAAAACAAGATAGGGGTGGCGGTTAGTAAACGAATCACAATGTTTCGCAATGTCTTCTGATACGTCTATGAAAATGTAATTGATATTGCCTTAATTTCCTTATTGTAAATGTGATTGTTGCGAAAGACGCGATTGTTGTCATTGTTGCTAATAACAATTGTTGCCGTTGTTGCTAATGATATTTTAATGATAACTTGTCCACTGACAAAACGGGAATATAAAGGACTAAGCACTACTACGTCTTCCGTTATGTTTCCGTAACGTAATTGCTTAAGTGACGTAGTTATGTCTTCAGGGTCACAAGAATGGGGAACAATTACCTGAAATTTTTAGGATGGTAAATTTTTGAATATAGATTAATAGAAATATATGGTCAAATGTGATTTTTATTTCAGGTAATTATTCCCCATTCTTGTGACCCTGAAGACATAACTACGTCACTTAAGCAATTGCGTTACGGAAAGATAGCTGAAGACGGAGTAGTGCGTATAGCCCTAAAAAACCTTTTGGAAGTGGGGGTTTTTTTTTTAATAATATTTTAAATGTTCATTTTCTTTTCTGGAACTCTTTTATTCTATTTTCTGCATCTTGGATGTGATCCTAATATGAACTATATTTTATCTCGGATTAGAAATAAAATAAATAATGTAATCTTCGATTAGGGATTTTTCTACTCAGGATGAAATTAGATATTTCGGTTTGGTTCCTTAAGCCTTCGTACGGAGAAGTTTGAGAATGACAGTGACCAAATAGCAGCACAGTAGTTTTGGAGCAGACGATTTGTCCAATACATTGTACAGACACTGTATCAATTGGATGAAATATCTTGAAATAACATCAACTTAAATGTATCTTGGACTGTAGATTTAAATTTCCTTTAAGAATTTATCGTATCTTTATTTATATTCAGATGACATTGTGAACTTTCTTTAGTGTTTGTAATTGGAAGATTTAGTTCATTTAAAACATAACGGAAGCTTTTTCTTTAAAAATAGATTTAATTGCTCATGAAAAGCCTTCAAATAAGAATTTCAATTTCTTTATTTATTTTCCTTTACTATCTCTTTTATTACCAGATAATTGCGTGATCCGCCCAAGATTATTCTCCGAATTCTCGTTTCTTTAGCTGAACCCGTTCTTGTCATTAACAAACCGAACCTGTGTCCCATAAATAATAGTTAGCCGGTATTTAACAGGCGAAAAGCAATTGTTCCTCCCTCACATTGCTCTTGGGCAACCGGTGCCAAGTCTTGATTAGCTCTATACGAAAGCGAAACGAATCTTTAAAAAGAAAAAAAAAATAACCACTTAAAAATGAAGTTCTGCTTCCTACTACTTAAGAAACAATTCCTGAACATTCTGGTGGAACAAAATTAATCTTCGCGATTAAAACCGAATTAATCTATAGCGTTATAAGTAAGTTAATAATAAATAATTTTAACGTGTGTAAATTAATTATATCAAATATTAAGCCGACATACAAATTAAAAATAAAAATAAAAAAAAAAAAAAAAAAAACATTCAACAACATTACAAAACAACATTACAGAATAGAAAAACAGAAACGCACATAACAAACAAAAAATTTCACTGAATGAATTTTGATTTTTGTACTGGGAATCAGAGACGGTACCGTTTCGAGTTGCAACACTCATCAGTCCGATGCCGCCACATCTCATCAGTCTTTCTTCACTGAGCTAGGTATACTGGCGGGAGCGGACTGATGAGTGATGAAACTCGAAATAGTACCGTCTCCGCTTCCCAGTACAAAAACCAAAATTACCTCAGTGAATTTTTTTGTTTAGTTATGTGCGTTTGTTTTGTTCTATAATAATCTTGTATGCACGTTAAATTTAGTTTCATTAAAATAACATGTTTCGATCAGACTAGCTGATCGTTTACAAGTCATTTATAATTAAGGTTTTGAGCATTTTGAAAATCCAGACTTTTGATTAGCGATGCCAGAAATTCTTCTTCTATGTAAGCAGAAAAATTTCAAAATTTGAGTTACGTAGAAAAGTAGCTTGCTTACTAAACTGTTCAATATTAAAATAAATAAATAAATAAATAAAATATAAAACTATTAATAACTAACTTTAATTCATATAAAATTTGCAACTGAAATAAGTTTATTAAATATTTTAACTGATGTTTTACCTTGCTATCGTAAAAACCCAAAATTTGATGAAAACACACGATTTACCATAATGAACTATATTTGTGTGTCACTTGAAACTAACCTTATTAATCTCAACTTTTACAACAGTGTTGTGTAAAATCCAACTCGTAAATCCTAAGTTTTATCAAACTTTTACAATAACATATATAAGTAGTGCTTATAAATGCATCGTCATCTCAAACAAAAAAACGGAAATTGTTAATTTTAGTTTTTCTTTGGTGAATTTAAGATTGTTAGAATAATGATTTTCTTTTTTATATAATGTCTCTCATCAACTATAGTATGTATGGGAGTATGGGAACATTCTCAAATAGGTTTGTTTTTTTTTTTCTTTTTAGGGTCAATCAAAATTATAGATATTACATTGAGTTTATAGCTTTTTTTTTTTAATAGTTTTTTGTTTTTAAATGCATTAATTTTTCGGAAACAATTCCAGATGATTTTTTTTTTTTTTTTTACTTTTAAGTTATTGTTTTATAATACCTTGCTGGCCCGAAGTAGTCTTGTAAAACTTTTTTACCGTTTGACATTGAAACTTCAAGATATATATATCTTCAACTTTCGCTTATCATTTAAAAATAAAATCCCAAATTTTCTTTTTAATATACAGTCCTCTTTAACTTAACGAAGATAACTTTCAAAAGGGGGGGGGGGGGGGCTTTGTTAAGGAAGAATTTGTAGTATTTTTGTATAATTCTGTTCCTTAGTTAGTTCAGTTATTATTGGGTTGTAAGTTAACTAAAACTCGCTTAGTTAACTGCATTTTGTAGTAGAAATAATGACGTTGACGATTACGTAACAAACATTGAAAAAGAAAGACGAGAAATAATGAAAAAAAAGTAATAAAAAAATTTGAAGGTAATAATCGTAATGACCCCTCAAAAACTCAAGAACAAAAAATAAAAACTACAACAAACGGGTATACAAACACATGGGTGTCACAATTTCTGCCTCACAAGGTATTTGTCCACAAAGAAAAAAAAAGACTAAAATAAGGAAACAAAACCCTCTGAAGGGTGAACAACAGCGCAAGAAGCTCGAAACGGCCATCTCAGGGTCCCAGCTTAATCCAAAGGACATTTAATTTTAATATGTAGTAGAAATTTAAATAAAGAATTAATTAGAAAACTAGCAAAAAGACCCGTTCCTCGCTGAGGTTACAAAAAAACAAATGTCCTAATGTGGATGATAAAGAAATTGCAATTGCGAGATCACTTCAAAAGTTTCCCGGTTGGTATAAAAAAAGTCTGATCTCTTTACAAATCTATATCTAACCCGAAAACCCCGTAGAAGTATCCTTCAACCATGTTTGCCCATCCATTCACCGCCCTCCCGTGTTTACCATCCTTCCATGTTATTTCAATTTTGTAACTCGAGATTCCTAGATGTGAAATTAATATCGAGATCGGAGAATAAGACTTCCCACCAATTGACATTCCTAGTTCCAACGTCATAACCCTATCGCTTCAAACCTTCCCCAGTTCGTAGAAAATCATCTGATAATTAAAAATCTGCATCTATCCCGAAAACCCGTAGCGAAACTTTGAAAACGAAGCCTCTTAGCGATGGATGGTGGTATCGTCTGTTTGAAAATTGACAATACTTTAAAATGAAAAGCAACAATACTTTTAAAATTTTAATTGTTCGTGAATGAATAATTTACATAAATAATTATTCATTTGAACTTAAATGTTTTCAAAAACACTGAGAGGTAACCAAACAAAAAAAAACAAAAACAAAAAATTGATTGTAATTAAAAATTGTTTAGGCGTATGAATTTCAGAATATTCAAAGGCAGTTTGTGACGCAGGACTCCAATTTGCATCAAAAAGTAAATGGAAGCAGGCTATGCATATTCTAAAGCTGAGACTAAAATTTCAGACTCAGTAGTTAGTTAGTGATGTGTTGTGTTATTCATTTCTATTTCCACTGCATCTAAGGTGAACACTTTCTCTTCGGGATCACATTTTGGATGGTTTGGAAATATTGGAACAAATCTAGAATCTGGAAACTTCCAGATGTATTATTAAAAAACAGAATTCACTGATCAAAAGTCCCCCCCCCAAAAAAAAAGTAACAATTTTATATAATGAGTTATTTGGAAAGATTAATAACGCCTTCTATAACTGAACTGCAACCAACAATTCGCGTCAACTGACAGGGTCATTATTTTTCACGGTTACGCTTCAGAAAACAGCCCTCAACTGAATATCATTTCCAATAAACATATATTAAAAATACACTAAATATGTATGTATTGGTTAAAAATAGCTTGAATATTATCTTATTTGAATTAATGTTTGCTGTGTTTTGTTTTTCCTATCTTATCGTTTTCTGAAGCACTTTTGATTAATTTCTTCAAGATCATATTGTAAATATTATTTTTATAGGCATTACTTCATATTTTTAATATCATACTTTTTTTGAAAATGACTGTTTGGTCACTGTACTGCAGAAAATAGTTTTTAAAGTAGCATATCCTTGTTAAACGGTCTTCGATTGGATACGAGCTTATAGTTCTACGAGGGCTAATTAATAATCAAAATTGTACTTACTGAAAATACTAGAAAGTAGAAATTGCTTACCATCAACCATATTTTTTTTCTATTAAAATCGTCTAAATAAAAGTTGATTGATGGATCAATAAAAAAAAAAAAAAAGCCAAAATGGCGCTTGTGATAACTGACATTTTTCACTATACAAAAGGTATCAATATACAATTTTCTCTCATAAAATCATCCTCCGATAGCATTTACTAATTACTATTTTTAAAATTTATAAAATTCAAAATATTACGTTTTCTTGTTTCTATAAAGGTAAATTTTACCTTAATACTGCTAATGTCTTAATTTCTTTTCCGTTCCCGTTAATTTTGGAAACAAAAGAAACATTTCATTTTCATCTATAGGAAATCCATTTGAGTGACTTTTGAAATAAAATAATTTCATTGTTGAACCTGTGGCATTATTTAGTTCAAATAGAATCGATCCGATGGGAATTTAGTTTCCACCTTTTGACTTCATTGTCTTGTTCCACATTATTATCAGTTTATTGGATTGTAATCTAAAAAGAGAGACATTGGTAGATTGGTACCAGTAGCGCGCCATGGAATTTGGGAATGAGAGGGTTACGTTGATAAGTCCTTTTTCCGAAAGAAAAAAATGACGTTCTCCAACCAAAAACCCTAAAAATTCCAGAATGGTTGATTATAGAATATTGATTTAGTCCGTAGGTATGTTGTAAGATTATTATGAAATATGTTTCGTACAAACGATGTTCATAGATTTAAAACAATTTTTCTTAAAATAATGGTAATGTAAGATTTCAAACAAGAACATTATAGTGTTAATGGTAAATTTCTTTTGCATTATTCAAACAATATAATTAGGCCTTTAAAAAAAAAATATTTTTTTTTCTTTTTGGTGCCTAGGCTCTTTGAACTGATTTTAACTATATTTGGGGCGCTGAATCGAAAAATGAAACCAGTTTTTCTCTATCAGCTCTACTTTTTTAGATGCAGCATGCCCTACGAGTAATTGTTTAACTATTCATATATAAAAAGGTATCGATAACATACACTTAAATAAATTCATAAATAAACTATTTAAGCGTTGTTTCCTCTTTGTTTCTGCAGTAGTATATCTTCTTTTTACAACAAACTATCAGCTTATTGTACATTATTTTTTTATGAGCCAAATTCGTAAAGTAATATAAAAACCTCTTTAAGTACGGTCTGACAAAACTGTAACTAATTTCAATCCCATTGCTTCTTAGAGCAACTCCTAAAATGCCCTTATTTTTAATATCAGTGCTGCTATCTGTCGGTATCGGAGTTTCTAGCTTCCAGATTAAATGACAAGAACTTACCGGAACAAGGAACAAAAATTACTTTCTACCGTACAAGGGAGAAGGATCTGCTATCCTTTTTCACCCAAGAAGAAACTCTTGTATTCTGTCAAGATGCTAGAGGACTCCTGGAAAAAATGGGTCTCCCTGAATATAATTCTGATGGTTGGCGTCTATTTATTGATAGCTCTAAGCGGAGTTTGAAATGCGTCCTGTTGGTAGAGAGAAAAATCATCTTTCCGCCACTGCATATGAAGCTAGGCCTAATGAAGTAGTTTGTAAAGGCTCTTGATAAGAATGGATCGTGCTTTGCTTACATAGAAAGAAAATTGTCTCAGATAAGTACAGAAAAACTGAAAGCTGGAATTTTCGATGGCCCACAAATAAGACCGCTTATAAAAGATCCGGCTTTTGTGGAGTCCATGAATGAGGCCAAGCAGAAAGCATGGATGTCATTTGTCGAGGTTGTCAGAAATTTCATAGGCAACCGGAAAGCTGAAAACTATGTTGAGCTAGTAAACGAGATGCTCAACAACTTCCAAAACCTTGGATGTGATATGAGCATAAAAGTTCACTATCTACACAGCCACTTGGACCGTTTCCTGAAAATTTAGGCGATATAAGTGAAGAACAAGGTGAAATATTTCACCAGGAAATAAAAATTATGAAGGACCTCTACCTAGGAAGATGGAATACCCACAGGATGGCAGATTACTGCTGGAACCTCAAAAGAAACTGTTCAAACAAAGTACATTCAAGAATGTCACGCAAAAGAAACTTCCGAAGTGTTAACTGACTTTTCTTTGATCAGTGATTTTTCTTTTCTTCAAAACTAAGTGTAACTGTAGTTAGGAAAGTGCTACTGCAATTTTTTATATGATTTTAATTGGTTTAAAGTGCTTTAGGAAATATATAAAAAGACTTTAAATTTCTATGGTTTTTATTAGAAAACCAACACACACACACACACACACATGTTAAAGTATCATAAGATAAGTCACGACATTTTTATATCTCAGAAACTAGAGCTGCTAAGGAAAAACTAATGCCATATTTGAATTCAGCACCTCAATTATACTTAAAATCAGCTCTAAGTACCCAGGCACCAACACCACTGTTGGCCTGTGTTATATATAAAATACAATTTGTTAAGGTACAATAAAACTATTAAGAACTTTCAGGAATTTTAAACGATTTTTTTTTCTAATTATTAAAGCTTCTATTTTTAATTTTAATCTATTTTAATCTATTTGGCAAAATATGTAAATATTACGTAATTCCGTGTTTGGTTCAGATTGAGAAATTGCTGAGCAACTGCTGCATAGTTGCCTTTCTTTCTAACTTCAACATGTGTTGATTAATTCTTTTAAATAACATTTGTTGTGTCATGCCAATGTATTTCTTATGGCAAATGACACGAATGAACTCGTACACCCGGGCGTCATTGTTAAGTTTTTGAAAATGCTTGATTTCTTAATTTTTCCGATTCCATAGGAGAGGATATATGTGGGATTATAATCTCATCAACTCCCTTCTCTTGGCACGGGACATGACTGGTGCTCATGTACATACATCGTTTTTGCTTTTTAACCAAACTTGGTATAAATTACATACAATAAAGAAAGCAAAACAAAAACAAGCTGATTCTTTCAGTCTTCCAATTATTTTTAACTAGCTGTACCCGACATGCGTTGCAATGCCGTTCAAAGAAAGGAAGTGTTTATGTTTTAATTCTGTTTATGAAGTGCTTTTGGTACTTATTAATATTTTTTGTTTTCCGTCTGGTGCATACACGAATAAATCAGAAGGTTTTCTGACGCATGAGCAGGCCACATACAGCTGTCCATGTGTGAAGCATGGATTTTCCAAATTTAGTCCACACTTGTAGCGATTGTCCCTGCGCTTTGTTGATGGTCATTGCAAATGCGAGTCGCACCGGAAACTGCCAATGTTCAAACCGGAAATACTCATTTGTTGAAACGACTCGCGCACCAGATATTGTAAAATGGTTCTACTAATTCAGAAACCTTCGCGGGCGTGCGCACAACAACTCACCAAAGTTTCATCACAATCTGATGAACGGTACAGGAACGCATACGGGACAAACAAACAAAGAAAATTCATTTTTATACGCAAGATAAATGGAGCTTCCAGGTTCTTAATTTTGATGAAATCTGATAAGAAAATATTGTTAGCCATTATCTTTGCATTCATCGCCTTTAGGAAATGAATTTCCATCAAATCAAAGCAAGCGCAAACTTAAAATAGATCAACAAACACTTTGTAGATGTCGTTAGATGTTCACCGTTTACCATCAGTGACACTTTCACTTTTGGGTTTTTTTTTTGTTTTTTTTTTTTTTTCCCTAGGAGAATTTTCTGTCACTCTCAAATTTTATCATAAGGATTCCCTCGAAAAATTCCCAAATACAAAAGATTAAACAACTCTTGTCCTTGTGTTAATTTGAGAAATATCAATGCAGACTGATTTTACAAGCCTATGAAATTATGAAATTAAGCTCAAAATAAATAAAATGTTCAAAAAAGTAAAAGGATTAAATAGAGAAAAGCTTAGTTGCAAAAACATTGTATAATATTAATGAAAACGCTGTTACAACCATTCCGTTTACTCGGTACAGAATTATTGACCAAAAAGAATGATATTTAAGAAGAAAAACCTGGTTTGAATTTGTTTTTTGTTTTACATATATCTCAGTTTCAAATGTAAATGTCTCCAAAAAAAATCGTAAGTAAATTCATTGTTTCGGTGATTGCTAAAGTAATATTAAAAAGAAAACATTTAATTGTTAGAAATTTAATAATAATTCGGATTAATTAAAATGGACTTAAATGTATTCATAATTGTTAAAATTTTGTTTATTATTTATTTATTTATTTATTTTTTACTGAACAGTTAAAATAATGACCTTAGCCTTAATTTTCGTCCTTGTAATTTCCCAATTCACAGGCCTTTCAGGGCGGTGGAAGCATAGGCTCCCAACGAGTCTTGATCGGTCAGTTCGGTGCCCTCTCGCCATTGATCCTTTGCTCAATTTCACACGGTTGGTTGAGCCCTAATATCCATCTGCAGAAGAAACACTTGTGGAAAAAGGTTCAACCTCATAAGGGAATTGAACCCGTTTCCCCCAGCCCACAATCCAGCGCTTACCACTAACGAAAATTTCTTCTATTCTTTAATTTGTTGAAGCTGTCTTTTAAATAGGAATTATTATTATTTAGGAATTGTGAGATTTCTCTTTTGCTGCAATTTGCTGCAAAAGGTTTTGATGAAATATTTATAAATAATTTCCTTATAAGTTAAAAAAAAAAAAACGACAACACACTAAAATTTGCAACAATAAAAAGTTCAATTTGGAGACTTTCGAATCTACTGGAGAT
>JAFIDM010006943.1:12767848-12885759 GCA_023159025.1 Thereuonema tuberculata | reverse complement strand
TACTGTGGATTTCACAGGATTATTTTTTATTTGATTGTTTTTTTTTTATCTCGGCGGTCCATTCCCTGGATCGAGAAGTGCGAAAGCTTTACGTAAAGCAAACTGAGCCAAACATCGAGGGTAAATTCTGCTGATGATTCCTAATAAGGATGAAACAGCCGTTCAGAATTCCAGTTCACGTTGGCTCAGTGTGCAAAAGCATATTTGCTGTCCAGTTGTGATTTCCTCTCTATTTATTATGGACGTTAAATTTGCTTTTCATTGGCCTTAGTGTATCGTTTTGTTTTTAAAAACTTTTACATTACAGAATATAAAATTTTTCGTAACTTTTTTTTTTGTATTGAATAACCTACCCATTTTCGGATGCATTGGGGAAAGGGGGAGGGGTATATTTCTCCCTTCCTTCCGCGCCCCGAATGGTTTTCCTCTTTTCCTACAAACTAAGTGTACGTAGCATCTCCTTTTCTGATAACTTCGTGTTAGCGAGGGATGTTTCGTACTAGCGTGACTCGTCTCTAATCGGTCGAGGGACAAGGACACTGAAACCAGGCCACAAGTGATTGTGGGCAGTTCAACACTTTGGTAAAGGTGCGGGAGGAGCTAATCACTCAAAATTAGAACAGGGATGTCTGATTTCAAATTACACGGGGAAACAGGTTTCCAAGCCGAAGAAATTACAGACATTGGATTGAGCCGTGGAGTTAAGCGGTCACGCAGTTAATCGATTCCAAGGAGATTGTAATAATCAACTACAACCTATCAAATCCCGTTGGGAAATCATGATATAAAAAAGCTACGGTAAATAAATAATCTTGTCATATTCAGAGTCGAAACAAAACGGTCTCTTAAGATGTTTTCAGCTTCTCATTAAAGAATAGTTGATATTTGAGAAATGTCCAGTTGGTTTCTGTAGTCGGTCTCGGATTTCTACAGACCATTGTTAAATGGCTAACAATGACGCGATTTATTCTTCATCAGATCACCGTAACATTCAATTTAACTGATACTATTCGTTATTGAGACGATCTATTAGAAAGAATGCTTCACTATCTTTAATCATTCGATGGTTCGACGAAATTGAGATTATAGGAATAAAATTGATTACTCTAAGAATGTTTTGAACTAATCGAGTTAATGATATAAAAGACATAAATGTGTGACTGAATTAAAATGTCACTTATTAAAGCGAAACATTTAATGTGTCCAAACAAAAGAAATATTACAATGCAGTTACAGCGGTTAGCCTGCATCAGTTCATCAGTTGGGTAAACTGATGAAGGCTAACTTCTGTAACTGTATTGTAATATTTCTTTTGTTTCACCCATTAAATATTTCATTTAATAAGTGACCTTTATTATCTGCTTCTTTCATCTTTTGAAAACGATTTATTGTTTAAAATTAAGGACGGAATCTAACTGAAGGGTGTGGGTGAGAAGTAAATACTTGATATTTGCTCTACCCTAACCTTACAATTAATCACAATTTTGCATTTGATAAATATTTAAAATTTGTACTAAACAAAATAAGATATAGGAACTATGGATTTTAAGCTACATGAAAGTATGTAGCTTATTAATAGGCTTAATGCTTGGTAAATGAATGGGATTAAGTGTAGACTAGCAACATTCCAATACTATATATTTGCAAAAAAAAAAAAAAAAAACACTTTGAACACTCGCAAACAAAGCTGGAAAGTTATTATATAACTAAGTTTGTCACTACTATCATTCGTTGCTTTAAGTTGGACATCTGAAGATGGGCCAGGCAGTAGTTCTTAAAGCGATAACAGCCCAACTGACAAACAGCCTTTTTAAACACTTCCATTCACTGGCTTACGCTAAAGCAGCCTCTCTTTAACTGAATAAACTGCTACAAAGTAATTTGGTGTCTCAAGACCATAATTAACTAATCATCTAGGAGGATTTTTCTTTTTTTGCAACTGCGTTACATTAAAACACGACTACACTGTTTACCTTGAATTAACACCTTTTCAGCAATTTCTAATCATACATCGAAGGAGTGATGAATACACTGGCAATGAGTCCTAGAAGATTTCAATATTCGGCTTTTAAACTTGAGATAAGGAGTACCGGTACTGATTGATCACTTTGAATGAAAGAAAAAAAATACGGTTTCCAGAAATTTACAGATTCCAATTCCTCACACGCTTCTGTAATGAATCCATTAATAGTTGAGTCGTATTTCTATATTTTATTTAATTAAAACGGATGCTTATAAACCAAATGTTACAACTAATATTCTTTTATTTTTATTTTTAGGGAAAAAATCAATTTATTCATTGACGAGAACAAAGCCCTCATTCGGAGGATGTACGGGGAGTTTCAAGTCACCCCTGAGGAGACCTACTCACTTCATGACGTATACGATACCTACGATTCCTCGGGCGGAAGGTCACAGAGGTCAAGACAGTTTTCATCCTCCAATTCCAATAGGTACGTACATGCCTATTACAGTTTATTTAAGATTTAGATTACTATTAATGCTTTAATTCTAAGAGTCGATTCTTTGAGAAAGATTAGTCAATTTCCGACAAGTTGTTTGTGACATCATCATCACATCGAGTGCCCGGGCTCTTATAACTAAGGGCCACAACAAGGGGCGAGAGAGTGAACAGTTAGCCGAAGAATCGTTGCCCAGGGTATGCCATAAGAGGCAGCTCACAATATACCCGCAGAAACGGACGAAACACTGTAGAAGAAAGAAACATCCATGCCACGACCGGGATTCGAACCCGGGTACCGGCACACTGGCCGCAATGGCAGACCGCCGTCTAGACCCCGCGGCCATGCCGGCACGGCTTGACCAATCAAAGAAGGCTGCTGGAACTGACAATGAAACTAATGTTCTAACTCTTTGAAATTCTACATCTGCAACTGATATTAAACTTCAAAAAAAATTTTTTCCAGTTCCTGCATAATTCCAGCCGATGCTCTTTCTTCGAGATAATTCACAAGAGTTTAACCATATTCCAGTGTCTTTCTGGGAACGAGGTTTTTCAACATGTATCCTATGTTAGATATATTGACCTCTATTTACATTTGTCTCCAATGTGACACATTCATTTGCATTTAATCTCCGCTTCAAAAAGGATTGTATTTGTTGTAAGATGAGATACTCAAATATATTGGTTTTACCTTACTTTACCAATGATCATCTCCGGCGATATAACCATAAATATACGATCCTGAGGACCCATGTTGTTTCATTCCGTTTACATCTTATGATTTTGCACTGTACGGATAGTCAAACCGCCAGTCTTTGCAATCAGGATATAAAATTCCTAAAAATTTCTTATTAGTTTTAAAACTTTCGACGATATTCCTATATTCTGTATATCGTTGTGGAAAAAAAAAAAAAAATCTTTTTCCATTCTATTTCATCCTCATTTGGATTTCTTGATGCGAATCTTAAATCCTATATTTTTTTTTTTTTGTATCGTTTCCGACATCCACAACAATTAACACATATCGTTCACAACATCACAAAGATATTTAACCAAAATAATGATTTTGGTCCAATATTTAATTATTGGAATATTCTTCATTATTTAGGTTAAACATAATAAATTTAAAACGTCGTCGTCTCGAAGTTACATGTAGCCTATTTCACCAATTTTAGTTAATTTATACAGGTTATTTTAACTGAAGAAATACAGCGAAACCTCGGGTTACGAACGACTCGGGTCAGGAACATTTCTGGTTATGAACAACTTCGAAAATTATTTGTCTCGGGTAACGAACAGTGCCTCGGGTTACGAACGAAGGTGAGAGAGAGAGCGCAAGGTTTAACGTTGGAGATAAACGATCGCGTACATTACAAATTTACAAGTTACGGGACCAAATCACACCAAAGGCGTCTCACCTAACATCTGAAAGTATCTCTCCGCGCCCACATGATTCTTTTTCTGCTATATTGACATATCTTGTTTACATTTATTAATTGTAATTACTTTACATTTAGTTTATTTGGTTGTTTTCTTTCTCTTTATTTAATACGTGAAGTACACGTATTCTTTGTGTTTTGTCAGGGAAACGACCGGATATTAATAAAAAGGAACGATTTTTTCATCGTGAAACGGATCGTCTCTAGTTCATTGATTTCAATGTTTCGGGTTACGAACGTTCAGGTTACGAACAGAGTTCTGGAACGAATTAAGTTCGTAACTTGAGGTTTCACTGTACTTCTACTCAGAATTGCCAGAGAATGTATAGTAAAAGGTGATGTTCCCTTTACTCTTAACTTTTAAATTTGGTGCTGGAAAACCATTCCGAAGTGATATCCATCGCTACCATTTTCTTAACTGATGTATAAAATCGTACAGTGCAAATTCAGAGAAAACGAAATGAAAATCCAATTCCTAGATCATGTATTTGAGACTTTTTTTTTTTTTAATTTTTTTATTTTGCATACAAATTTCCTTGCATAAAAAATTGAAGAATGTAATAACTTATCACAGTAAAGTGAGGAAAAATGTTAATGATTTATTTTAATTTGAATTTAGTGCCATCATACAACATACGAATATTTAAAAGAATTTTTTTTTTTCATTTTAATTTAGAAATCTCAAAACATTGTTAAGTAGTATATTGCTATTGTTAATCTATATACTATAAATATCTAGTATATACTAATGCATTGTATGACTAGATAATTTTAAATTTTTCTTCATTCTTCTTTTATTTTATTTTTTTCTTGACAGAGTCGATTCATGTGAATCAACCGTTGAAATAGTGACTCCCTATTGGGCTTCTAATAGCGCTGGAAAGATACGCGCAATAGTGAATACCCAGCATTTTGAACAAGCCATTCAACAGGAATTATGCCAGTAAGTAATGCCTAATGTTTATATTTTATTCAAGTGATGGAATTACAATCAACATAATATACGAAGAAAAATTAACAAGTTAAAAACATAAAATTCAGAACAAGTTAATGTTGTTGAATTTGTAAGAGAAACATTACGTTAATTATAAATTCTTAATTTTTAGACATTGTTCTATAAATTGAAAAACCCTATCCTTAATTCAAATACCAAGTATGGTACGATCTGTTGAATCAAGACCAGTGCTTCTCAAACTTTTTTTTTAGATTCCAAATCCCTTCAACATTGTATTTTTATCGCCGCCTCCCATTATCCAAGAATTAAAAAAAGGAATTTAATTTGATGAGACGTCATTACAAGGTTTTGGTCTTCTGATAAGATCAGCAGACTAATATTTCCGTTTTTTGTCGTCCTGTGGACAAGTATCATTAAAATCTCATTAACATTAATCACAACAATCGCAATAATCACATTTATAATGCAGCTCTACAACAATCACAATCAACGCAACAATTGGGCCTTTTGCATTCGCAACAATCACATTTATAATAATAAGGAAATTAAAGCAATATCAATGATATTTTCTTAGAAGACGTTGCGAAGCATTGTGATTGGTTTACTAATCGCTTTCCCTACCCTGTTTACTATTTACTGTGAATCCCGTGCATTGCGAATAACTAGAAGGAAAATATTATAACAAACGATATTTTAAAAACACTTTCTAATTTGGAAACTAAATTTCAAATACCCTCGTTCGTCCCTCGGGGTTTCGCTACAAAATAATCGAAGTCCATCGCTTTCATGAAAATTAATTCTTGGACATCGCCCGAAGTGTCTCGTAACAATGTAATTAACAAAAGTCAATTAACCATTCTTTACAACTACTAGTAATTGTCTAATCAGAAACTTGGTGAATGGTATAATGGTATATTTGAATACGAAATTACTTCAAAACCCCAGCAGAGTGAATATTCCGGGATTGTACAGTGTACAGTGTAAATCCCAATGTGTTGTCTAAGCAATAGCAAGCGCCTGTTTGTTGTGGCAGAGCCACATATGTAGTGTTCTTGTTAAGATATAGCTAACTGAGGACAGTTCTTGTGATCAGTGCAACAACTATAATATAGCGAGCGTCTAAATGTACAGATATGATAGATTGGAAACACATCTAAAGACAGAGTTCTGAAGTTATCTTAGCTGCCGTCTTTAGCTGAGCAACAACCTGACGGAAAATGACACCTTGAGGCCAAATCTTCGCGATAATCCGACAGTTACGGGACCGAGGGGGTGTCGGATTACCAAAGGTTGATTTTTTAAAACTGAATTTTGACTTCTAAGCCAAGAAAATTTAAGCTGTTATGTATATACAGTAATGTACGTACTTTGTGTAAAACTATGCCTAATGAGGTTTTTTTTTTTTTTTATCCTCAATGGCAGTAAAATATGTACTCAATATGTATATTGTTACAATACATATTGAGTACATATTTTACTGCCATTGAGGATATATAAAAAAAAAAAAACTCATTAGGCATAGTTTTACACAAATGAATACGTATGTATGTAATACTAATTTATTACTGTATTTATGTCTTAAAAAAATAAAATTACAATGTATAATGTAAAATATCATTTTATGTCTTAAAATAAAAAATAAAAATACGTACATATGTATTTACAGCTTAAGAAAATCTGTAATCGTTTTTTGTTTCTTCTTTTGTAAAGAGTCTGTCATGGCTTTTTCTTGAATATCTTTTAACATTAAACTGTTCTCGTAGTCGAGTTCCCTCTCCTCACACCAACGTATCAAAATGTTTGCAGCCGACATAACTTCATCGCAAGTGATTGTGCATTTCACCTCTGCGACCGCCTCAATCGGGTCGGTTTTCGAACCAACCTGCGTCGGACTACCGAGCGTGTCGGACTGTCAGATGTCGGATTATCGCGAGTCAACTATGTATTCTCTACATTAATAAAAGAAATATCCAAGAACTTATTAGTCTAATTAAGTTCATTAATAGTTAACCTTTAAATTATAAGCTAAAATTAAATTAAAAATAATTTTATGCATTTTATTAATAAAACTTACTTGTCTAAATAAATATCTAAACTATTTCTGTATTCTAGTTTTGAACGTGATTTCATAAGCAATTTCCCGAACACATTCATTTTGTTATCGCAGTTAGATTATAAGGTATAATTTCACGTTGAAAAACTGAAATCTTTGCTCGCTAAGTGATTTGTGAAATAATATGGAAAGCCAGAAGTGAAATATTTGTTTAAATATCGGAACCCCTTGGTGGCCCTCCCTCGAGCTAATTGGACGATTTTACCTTGGCCTAGTTATAGCTTCTATGGCATTGAATACTTGCTGTTTGATCAAAAACTCCAGTTACAATTTCAATCTATTTAAATTGGAAAGTTTATAAAAACAATCTCATTTCGAATTACTAAAAACAGAGTTTCAACACAAAAATATTATGATAGCTAGCAAAATCCAACAGGATAATAATGAAACACTACACAATTAAATTCGAATATATAATTTTAAATTAATATAAGCAAATAACGAGATAATAAAATAACAAATAATTTCGATGGACCATAAAAAGCCAGTCCTAAATAAATTAAAAATACAATTTCTTCAGCTCTGAACAATTGATTTTTCCATGTTTTTCTTAAAGAATAAATAAATAAATAAATAAATAAAATATAGACCAGTGCCGTCCTCGGGTTCTCCTAAACATGCAGTCTTAGCTTCTGGGTCTCTTGGTGTTTGGAGTTGCACCACTTTTTAATACGTAGATAAGCTCACATTTCTTTAAATGCAAATTTATAATCCACTTTAATTGTAAGTTCTTATCGACTCTAGAATCTCATTGGCTATCTTTTGAAAACTAATGTTGTCAATTAGGGTGATTAATGTCACATGATACAACGACGCTCTTTAAAAACAAGGAAAAAAAACAATACAATTATCGTTACGAGAAAGTTAATGAGTAAAAAGAAATCTAACTGGACTGAATTGAAACGAGTTTCTTCCGGTAGGAACTGTAACTCTTAAAAACGACTCTGTAGTAATATTTATTTATTCATTGTTAAGGTTTGTTATTAAGCAAGCACAAGCAATTTATGCAGTTTTGCGACTAACTGACCAATGGGCAGTCCGATTTCTCCCCCCATTTGCTTCCGAAAATGAAAAGAAATTAGGATTTAGACCTGTAGTTCTGGAAGTTCATTGTTTTCATTGTTATCCCTCCCATTCCCGAAAAGGTCAGTACTTTTTTTTTGGTTGAGTTGGTCCGATCATCATAACCCCTCCCACCATTTCAAAATTCTGGGTCTATCAGTCTGCAAACTTCAGAGCTATCCTCCTCATCATTTTAAGATCTAAGATTAAAAATGTAAATTCAATATTAAGATTTTTCTAAGTAGTACGATTTGTTAAAAAGAGCACCAAATACTGAGGAAAACTTTAGAAAAATCGAAATCCTATCTCATCAAGGTCGTAAGTTGAGGAGTCACCCATTGATACCGTTGTCCTCCTCGCTTATATCCTGAGACAAGGAAGAAGGTGTTTCTGGACTCATGTAACAAGTCAATGGACTTCCTGTATCGATTACACTTCATTTCCCATCGCGTTTTGGTGCCTGGAATCTCTAAAAGGAGAAACGAAAAATCCTCAAGTCACGATTTGCTGCGACCCACAAGATAAAAACGCCTGATGTAACAATGGTTCTCCAAAAGGAAAGAATATGGCGATTGATTTTTTTTAAACGGTTAATATTGAAAGAAAACTTAAAACATTCACATACTCAAGAGACCTAGTTTTCGGTAGATTTGAAATAAAAATTGATATCGTGCTATTTATGTTTATCTCAAATGATTTATGTTCTAGGAACAATCTCCGATTCTATTGTTGATCTCTGCCCACTAAGGTAATCTTTGAAAGAACTGATTATTGCTGTAGTTTTTTAAGGAGAGGTAAAGTAATCTGAACTTTTAAGTGGCCTTATTAACCAGCAGGGCTTTATTTTCCTTTTATTTACTCTGTTTTTGCCAATTTCGTAAGAATGCTTCACTTCCCAATCAAAAAAACGTTTTCATAGCAATTAACGTTTAGTTGCGTTGTCTATTGATAAATCTTTTCGGTATTTTACGTATCGTTAACTTATTATCTTGTGGCTCTAACATGCAAGTCAAATGATTGTAACTAAACAAACAGTTGTAATGTTAAAAAAATGGACCCCTTGGGGTCGCGGAAGGTAAGGCTCCCGGCGTTCCGCGGCCAACGGAGGTCGAGGGATCAGCCCGAGGCCCGCCCGCCGTGGTACTTATTCAACAGAGGGCTGGGTATACCCTACTACCCGTTTGGAGGAAAATGGAACATGGAAAAAAAAATCAGTAAGTAATAGTATTACCATATAATAATACTATACTGTAGTGTAATATACTATAATATATTATATTACCATATAATATGGGCCAAAATTTCCTCCGCTCATCGCCGGATATAAAATTATTTGCTACAAATCCCAAGACAGTGCTCAATGCTAATAGAAAAAATTGTGGGTCCCTGGTAAAATGAAACTGCATCCCTGAGAATATTGCCGAGGCGATGAAGGACAGTATCCGCAGTTTTCCGGTTATAAAATTCTCACCGAAGATTAACAAAGCAAAGGACAACCAAGGCCTTTATCCAACGCGCCCAATAGTAAATTGCCACAACTCGCCGTAAAAAAATTATCATCTTTTATTTGCAAGAAGTTTGCTAATTTAAAGGTAATTTCCTCCTACTCGGTGAAAGATAGCAATTCATTCATTACGGAGCTTCGCAAAACACAATATCAGAATTCTTTTCTCTAGATGTTGAGGCACTATTCACATCCATTACAGCAGAATTGGTCACCCAAGCAGTAATCCATCTGCAGAGTAAATCTATCCTCAACTTCACGTCTTTAGCTTTGCACAATGATATCATCCCCTAATCGAGGCCTTATTCAATATGCAATTCTTTAAATTTAATAATTCCTCTTATCAACAGACGGCAGGACTATTCATGGACTTATCAGTATCAGCATTATTAGCAGAAATAACCATGAGTTATATAGAAGACTTGGCCATTATACAATACGATAACAAAGGATTGCACAATATATTTTATCGTAGGTACGTCGACGACTTAATTTTTTATGCGCAAGAGGCACACCAAGACGACATTTCAAATCATAAACCAGGTTCATCCCAACAAAGTTTAAAAAGGAGGCTGAAAATTATGATACGCATACAATTCCTTTTCTTGACATACTAATATGGAGACTTGACAATAGGATTCATACCTCGGTTTACCGCAAACCGACATCTCTTCCCCTTACGCTAAATTATACATCTTCGTGTCCGATTATTTAAAATTAATAATTTAAAAATGGCCATCAATAGAGCGTTCCTCATTTCCAGCTCCCTCCCCTTCTTTCAAAACGAAATGAAAAAGATAAGACAACTTTATTGCTAACGATTATCCAATACATTTTTTGAATAAGTACATGGCCATAGCCACAAGAGCTCACTACTACGATTTCAAAGAAACAGCCAATACTAATAGGAAATACGTCCCCATACCCTATCATCCTAAGCTCCATCAATCCCTTTCACGCATTTTGAGATCCTACGATATAGTTCTAACTTCCCCGAGTACAAACACGTTAGCAACCTTATGCAATGAGGCCAAATTACCCAGGACGATATATAACCCTTTGGAAACAAAAGGAGTAGTATACTCAACACCCTGCAGCAAAGATGAAACCTGCCGTTATTTTGGAGAAACCGGACAAAAGCTTAGTAAAAGACTACACCAGCATCAGTACGCACTGCAAAAACGAGATCTTAATTAAATACAGTGACACATTCGATAAAAACAGGAATGTGACCTCAACTTCGATGGAGTTACAATAATGTGCACCGAGGGTAACACACTTTTACGTAAATGTAAAGAGTCCCTTTACATTGTAACTGAACTCAATGCATATAATGACTGTCTATCTGTGCATACAATTGAACAATATAAATTTCGAAAAAAGAAAAAGAAGAATTATAATACTATCCAATCGGCAAATAACTCCCCCAAACACCCCACAATTAATGCCCTATTCCCATACCTCCCCCTCCCTTCCTACATAATTGAGTGCTCCACACACGTCACAAGACAATCATCCTTTGAGAACTCCTAAGTTATTTAACCCATTTTATCTTTATTGTTTTTACCAGATGATGACTTCGTTAACCATGAAGTCGAAAGCTAGTGTTTGCTTTTTCTAAGTTTTTATCTTTTTAAAGTTTTATGTGATTTTTAAGTGATTTTATGAAGTGCGACGGCAGAACTCTCCTTTCAAGATTTTAATATAGGATTTAATCATCTTTGTCAAATGCGCTAATTAATTTTTAATGAATATCCTTGTTTATAAATATTTCAACACGTTAAATGTTGATTTAATTTAGTACCAATAGAACCCAATTTTTGTTCATCTACCACTGTTTTCCTGACTCGGTCAGTGGCCTTTTCCACTTATTCTGCACCGTTCTAAAACCGGAAATTGGGTAGACCGGAAGTGGGATTTTTCATAGGCCATAGATAGCCCAACGAGGAGTAGCTCATGGGACTCCCACTACCGGTGTTCTCGACACACTGATACGAGAATTTTAATAGTCCCCTTTTCATACACCAATTTGGTTGCTTAAGAACCCCCCCCCCCCCAACACTGTTTCCTATTGATAACAGTGATCTAAAAACTAAGGTGAGTGTTAGTGTTTTAACGACAGAAATTAATAACTTATAATCACTTTTTCTTAAAGTGAGTTTAAACAACAAAAGAGGTACACAAAGAAACCAAAAACATTTAGCGGTCTTGAGTTATCATCGGCAGGTATCTGGGACGGCCGTTTCGTCCTCTTTAGGATTTCTATATCTCCGTAGGTTATACTCAGTAATGAATTAACTATTAATCAAGATACAGTTGGTGTACCAGTTTCCCAAAACTATCAAGAAAAGACAAGCAGTGCCGTTAAAGTACATTGATAGTTTAAATATCACATATTCAACATAATCAGTGTTTTAGTAACAACAGCGATTACAGGAAAATTGCATGTTGTTTTTTGTGGTTTTTATAAGTCATCAAAAAAGAAACTACAGATATCTTTCAAATCAGCAATAGAAAATGTCAGCTTCCTAGCATATATCTATGTTTGTTTACTACGCTTCAAAATCAATGTTATTTTTTTTTTAACTATGGCGGAGTATTGCGAGTATTAGATCAAAAGCAATACACTACCTTTTGTGAATTCTGCTCAGATCAAGATACAGAATTCTCGCTTTTTTTTTTCTTCTTGTTATTGATTTTATTGTTAGTAAAACAAATCTCAATTTTGAGTTAATTTTATTCCCAAAGATAAAAAACGACGTCCGCCCCATTTCATAAGTTTTGTTTATTTCCAGTTTCTTTCGTTTTCTCTTATTCTGTCCCGTTCTATTCCTTCGCGACAACCTTCAAGGAAGACCTTGATATTTTGGTTTGTTTCGCAGTTCAAAAACTCAACAACAAACACACACACACAAAAAATAAGATTGCGTTGAATCACGAATAAAAATTATCTTACAGACAGTTGAATGATGGGCGGGCGAAAGGTGTTTCATTTGTATTAGTGGTGCCTCGGGAACCAAATATTTTATTCTCTTAATATGACATAAGGGATTTCCGTTACGGAAGAATCCAGTCAAATGGCTGAAGAATTGATTTTGAAGTTAACAATTTTTAACCGATTTATTCAACTAGAAGTCCCTGAATGAAACGGATATACTTTAAATAACAATAAAAAATAAACATGCAATAAAGTCGTAATAATAATTTTCAATAAAAACAATTCAATTTTTATAGTAAATAAAATCCCGTACAATTCGCAAATTATGAAATGCTTGCGTTGTTGAAAGTGAAAATACTAATGATTGGCGCTCAAAACTCATTTATTCAAGTCGTCGAAATTCATTGGTCAAGTGCAATTTTAAAGAGATGCTCGCACTAAGTTCATTAATTAAGGTTGATTTGTCTAGGAGTCCAAATTTAGCAATAAATAAGCGGCCACCTTGAACCGGAAATGGTCACATTCAGTTAATATATTCATCCTCAGAATGATCGACTCATTATAGAGAGATCCCAATTTTGTCCAATTACCATTGCTTTCCTGACCCGGTTAATGACCACCGGAATTGACCCCGACCGGAAGTTAATTTTCCCCAAATCTCCAGGCCATGGGGAATCCAAGGAGTTCTGACTCTCGGTTTGGGCTGTAGATAATGTTACACACACTAAACCGTAATAGTTCCTCCTTACGGTTTCGCTAAAAATCAAGTTTTATTATTAACAACTAATTAAATTTATGAATTAAGTTTATGTTCTAATTTGTTTACAACATTATTTTATTTTTTTCTTGACACTTATCTTTATCAATTCATTAATCTTCCGTTTTTATTATAAAGCAAGCATCGTAGTACTTACTGCAACTCTCATTCATTCATATTAGAGTTTTAAAATACAGATTTGGAGTTATGACCATTAGGACAATATGGCTCGTCGTCAAGTAGTAGAGAATTACAATATAACCGCATAAACATTTGGACAGATTCAATTCCAGTATGTACTTCGAGGAATTAAAAAATCAAACGATGGTCTCCATTGATATGGATTCAAAATTGATAATACAGGGTTATTCAAAATTCCTTAACACATTTCAGAGGCCCGCAGCTCGGGATATTTGTCCCCGAGATATCAAATAAAGGACAAAACTCACTAAGCTTTTTTTCATAAATATTCTGTGTTCACCTTCCATGACGTGGCAGACATTCAGGCGGTAATCCATTTCTGTCAATGAGCGGTGCACCATATCACTGTCGATGGTTGCAATTGCATTGGTGATACGATATCGCGAGTCGGTGAAGTCAGCAGAAGTTGTGGAACGAACATTTATTCCTTCACATATCACCAAAGAAAAATGTCTGAAGGAGTCAGATCTGGTGACGTTGGGGGCCAGCGAAGTAAGGCTGGACCATTCCGGCTGTGCGCCCAATCCAACTTGTGATAATCCAAATTGTGACAACTTGTCTCCACGGACCAGATTGTGGTAACTCGTTTTCGCGTATTCCAAGACGCCAAATGCCTTCTCAAGTTCCGAAACTGCCATGTTGGTTGCACCTGTGCCCTAGCGGCAGCCGAAAGAACTAGGATGAAGCGTTCTACTGGGGAAAAAAAAAACCACGGTGTTTTTCATTGGATATGTCGCGGGCTAACATCCCTTTTTCGCTGCCAAGCTGCAACCTCTGAAATGTCAAGGATTTATGAATAACCCTGTATATCTTCTGGCAATTTCTTTATTTCCATAAAAGTAATAATGTTTCAGAAAAAAAAAATGCACATCTATTGATAAGTGACATCTGCCTTACATTGGCATGACCTGTCCGATCGATTATGTCTTGACGGTATAGTCACATTTTAAACATTTTAATTTGCTGGTAATTGTTTTCGATCACTAACGGTCATATGTTTATCTGAATTTCAGAAAAAAAAAAAAAGCCTGGAAATATGCGTAACTACAATAAATGCAATAATAATATTCCAGCAATTAGTAAAAAATGCAATCGATGCGGCTCATAAAGTTGGCACGAACAATCCATTACCAATGTTACTCTTCTGTGACGCTAACAATAATGGCCAGTTTATCCATTAGGATGTCAAAGAAACATGAGAATACAAATTTTCCAAAAATTATATAATAAAATTTTATACAAGCCCCATAAATAAGAGATGCAATTTTTGCTTTGTTTTTAGTCTCTGTAGTATTTTAATATTTTGAATTTATTGAATTTATTGAATAGGTTTGGTCATAAATGAAGCAACATTAATTTTGGAGGGTGGCGCAAACTTGTGGCCTAGGGCGAAAAGAACCATCGCGTCGGCCCTGCCACTAATAAATATATGAGAGGAAAGAAAAAAAAAAAAGAAAAATCCTAAATATTGACTGCATGTTTGTCGGTTCTAGATATATTTGGAAACTGGAAACTATACGAACCTTTACACATTATTTTAGTGATCAGAAATCTTGATAGCAAAACAAAGGCAGATTTGTTGTTTAAATTATGATCTCTTTACTCCAAAAACAAAATTGTTTTTTAACTTTCCGATTAACATCACGGGGAGTTTCCCTTTGAGGAAACTTGTTGTTTTGCTTCGCTTCACGATAGAAGCCAAAACCGGGCAGCGACAGAATCAGTGAAAATCAAACCGATATCATCCTTGGTATTCAGTTATTTTTTTTATTGAATATTTTTCCGCCACGAATTGAATTTCCAGATAAATAGTATTTCAAACATAAATGTATACATTTTTAGCGAATGCTTCGTGGTACCGTAAAACCATGCAACTATGGTCCTGCTATACAACTATGGTCCAAGGTTTCCTTCAAAATTCGAAAGGCACCCTGTTGTGATTCGCCCATTTCTAATTCTCCCATTTCTAATACACCAATAAACTTGCGTGAAATCCATAAGTTGGCGCTAAATCACAACAGAGTGCCTTTCGAATTTTGAAGGAATTCTTGGACCATAGTTGCGTGGTTTTACGGTACTTCAAAAACTGACATACGATTTCTCTAAAGCAGTTTCTTAATAGCAAATTTAAGGAAAAAAGTTAAAGTAAAGGCAAAACTTACTTTACTCCTCCTGTTTTATAATTTTTTTCATTCCAAGTTTATTCTAAGGATTTCATAAAAATACTTAAGGAAAAAAACTATTTAAAAGAAAATATTACGACAAACTTCAGACACTTGAACGAACATTCTAGAATTGTTGTGAAAAGCAAAAACAACCGTTTCGAGAAAATGTCGAGGTTTATTATTAGTGAAAAGGCCAAAAGAAAAGCCAAGGTTAGTGTGTGGTGTAATCATCTTACCTCTTTTGGTTACGTGGGCGTCATTCACTTTAAATATCATCGCATTCCAGCAGTTTAATTATTAACGATTTTAAAATTTTTAATCCTAAAATTCTGCTTAAAAATTAAAAACCGACATAAAATCCTAATAAAAATAAAATAAGTAAAGCAACAAAAATACAATCAACACACATTTGGTGTTATAGCAGCGTAAATTTTAGGACGGAAAGACTAATGGGAGCCAACGAGTGAAAATTTTTTAAAAGGAAATTTTGAAACCCCTTATGGTATTTTCTTTTTTCCCTTTTGAAGGTGGTACCCGTTTTTTTTTTCTCGTTTGATTGGATGATATGAAATTCAAAATAGGCCCAGCATTTACTGAAAACCGAATATGACTGCCGTAGACGTCTGAAAACCATTCCTGACAAATTACTCAGAAATTAGAATGGAAGAGATCATGAAGGTCTTAGCCTACAACCAAAGAAAAAAACCGCTCCACAACCAAAGAATTTGATTTGATATGAAAAGGATTGACGTTAGGTACTGGTTCCTCTTTAATAGTTTACATTTCAGATTGATTTGGATCTCATTATAAGATATAAGGTTTTAAAACTTTGGATATCTAATTGATAATCTAAAACTTTGGGTTCATAAGTAGAAATGTGGGACAGTTGTTTCTAACTTGTACTCTTCAGCCAGAACTAGGCAACTCTCTAGACCAGTGTTTCCCAACATTTTTTGTGCTAAGCCCCACCTAAGCCTTTCTAAAATTCTTTTGCCCCCTATTACTATTACTTATTGCTCTCCCTAATAATAATAATTTATATAAATTACGATTTTTTCATAATTTAAATAAATAACAGTATAAATATAACAGTTCTTAAATAGCAAATTAGTTTATATATCGTTACCATTAAAATATTACGTAGTTATTATTGTATATAAGAAAAACAGATATATAATCTCGTATTTTATATCATCAATTCCTCTACGTTATAAACAAGAAATGAAATCGGTGCATTTGCACTGAAAATGGAAAAACGTCACTGACCCCTCAAATAGGTTCATAGAATTTTCGAATTGCCCCACTTTGGGAAACACTGCTCTAGACCAGCGGTTCCCAACCACTAGTGGGTCGCGGAAGGGTTGCAGGTGGGTCGCGACTTGATCCTAAAACTATCAGAAACCCCATCGAATAAACCATCAGAAAAGATCAGAAAAATCGAAACAAATCGAGTTGTATTTTGAATGTTTTTTTTTATTTTAATTTTTATGGACCAATGGATCGTGGATGTTTTCCGATAAGGAAAGGTGGGTCGCCAGCTGAAAAACGTTGGGAACCACTGCTCTAGACCCATCTATCGTACAGGTAAATACTTTGCAGTAAGGTTAAAAACAGACTTAACGTCGAGATGTTTCCCGAAGGATATTAGGATTGGGGTTTTGAATGAGGCTATATCTCATTGCCATTCAAAAACCTCGTTATAAATAACAATGACATTAATGTATGTTTTTCTTAACACTTAAATCTTATTTACTGTTCATTTCTGTATTTATTTTTTGACACTCAAGATTTCAAGAATTCTTGTTTCGTGCATAGATTTAATGGTTTCTAAAACTTGTTTGATAGCGCCATCTGTGAATGAAAAAAGGAATCTAGGAAAAAAACAAAACATGAAATACGGAAGAAACAAAATTGTTGATTATAGAGCGCGTTAATTTCAAATGTTTAGAATTGTGAGGAAGATGCTTTTTGTTATTTGCAAAAAACAAAAAAAAACGCCTGTTTATGAGAGGGAAGAAAATTCGTTACATTCAACCAAAACAAAAAAATTCACCAATATCGTCAACCATCGCGTTTAGCCCGTGATCCAGTGGGCTCCGGGGTTCAATCGCCCGATCTTTTCTTGGTTATTTCTCCTCCGTACAGGGTTCACCCAGCCCTCTATAAAACGGAAACCGGATTTCTTTCCCGAGGATAAAGACAGACGAGCTGATCACCTACACTCATCTTGTCCAGATGTTCAGTGAAATGTGGTAACCCTACTTTCAGCCAACGAACGCATTTTCGGCAAATCCCTTCTTAAGATCAACTTCCGCAGTTGTTCCGCACTTACCTTAAATTTAGGAGGGTGTTTATACCTTCTTCGCTCCTTCCTAACTGTAAATTACGGAGATCGTAGTATCTCACAGAAAGTACGAGTTTAATCTTGTATTTCACATGATGCAGGAACTTGTTCATCACACATAACCGAAATTTTAAGATTAATTTTTGCTATAAGAAGTATTGAAAAGAATTGCGAAATAGATTCTGCTGGGAAGGAGGGGAAAAAAAGCCAACCTTAAATTTTTAAGTGAAAATTTCTAAATTTTTCTGATTTGTGTTTCGTACATTATCAGAATCCAGTGCCTGCTACTACGAGTAGATTTTTTGTTTTTGTTTGGGGGGGATTGGGGTTGGAGAATTCTGTTAATATTGATTGCAAATATTAATGGAATTGATGTAAAATATTGTAAGAAACTAAAATAATCAACTATTACATCTAGGGGAGCATTTATATCGTTAATGTAGTTTATGAATATATCCGTTATATGATAAGCTAAAATTGTTAGCTTCGAATAAGACACTAAAAAAAATTACTAGAATTATATCAACACAACATAAATATTGTTGACTTAGTAAAATGCAGAATACAGCAGGAGGTAACATGAAGTTGATAAACTATATTAGGGAAAACTAATAATTATTAAATAAAATTTATCAAAAGAAAAAAAAATATTTATTATTAGTGCAATAGTTAATTTTTAAAATGATTCGAAAACAATTGGTTAAAATCGTATTCATAGAAAATCGTGTTTCTTCTATATAATTTTAAAGAAATTTACAAATGGTAGGTGGCACTGTTTCGCAGTATTGTGGATGAACACAAGATGGTGGAAAAAAAGAGTAAGTGAAGTTGAGGGTCATTCCGAATTATCTTTGAAATGAAGGGCATTCCGAAATTTTAGACAACTCCAAGTTCAAGCGTTGGGCTTTCGAAAGCCAGATATTTCTCGAATTTCCTTAAAACACCGGGGGGGGGGGGGATACAAATAAATCAGATTTCCATGAATACTTTAAGTGTTTTGAAATCGCTTAATTTTAAAATAACGAATATTCTCTTTAATTTCCAATGGATTCGCTGTTCTGAGTAACCACATTATCATTACGGTACCCCAATGACCCGCCCGTCGTGGCGACTTGGTGCAAACAGTTATCTCAAGATCGCAGTTAGCCAGTTGAGGTTTAGTTTTTCTAGTAAAAGATCGTGCAAAACCATTTCGAAATAAGAATTCTACATTTTACTATAGGTAACCCCCGAAAAACACGATTAATTGTGTTCTTTGAAACCGAGTTGTTCGAGACTACAAAAAAACGGGATTCCGTTTCCAGTGTGAAAATAAAATAAAAAAAAAAGTTACATTTTAATTTTTTTTTTTTAAAAATTTAAAGTACTATTAAAGAAAAAATTATATATAAAATAATTATGAATGACATTTATAATGTCAATAAGGAAAAAAATAAAATAATGAAAACAATAACTATACAATTGGTTAAAAATCTTTCAAATCATTAAATTGAAGAATAATTTTGGTTTAAGATTGGAAAACTATATAAAATATAAATTATTCAGTCAAATTAATTGGGAAAAATATAATTTTAAAACACTAAAAAGGTTAAACTTCATTAATCGCTGACGTAATTGACGAGAATCAATTTTGTCTCACCCATTGAAGTTTAAAATGTACCGAAAACCATCTTGCATTTCTTAAAATATTTTTATTTCCATTTTTTTAAAAAACTAACAAGTATCCTGAAATTTGCATTGAAAAATGATCTATTATTGAAGTAATTTATTTTAAAATGGGCAGTTTTGAATTCTCTATGGAGAAGCATTTCCACGAAGCTTTATAAATGATCAAACACGAGTTGAAACCTGTTTTACTAGAAAATTCGAATTTCATCTAATAATGCAAAAGGAATTCTAGAAGGATTTATAGCTGTCGTTTTATAATTTTCTGCATAAACACGGCAATTTCTTTCCTCATTTCAAATTAAAGACCCTTTACAACAGTCTCAATAATATCATTCAATACAATTAATAAAACACCAAAGATTGTGGCAGTAGAATAAGATTTTTTTTTTAAAGCAAAAACCAAAAAATCTATCACAAATTTTAGGGAATCGACCATGATTTACCTGTTTTTTCTGGATTTTACTGGAGGGAATAATGTATTAAAAATAGAAATTAATATTGGTCCTACAAAATTACACCATTGTTAATTGCCGAAATGTTTATACGTAAACCTTCATGTAGGTTTTGGCGGGAAAAATTTAAATTGGAAGGCAGTCAATCTATGAACGGATTTGAATTCACTGATATGTAATACTGAATAAAAAAAGTAACCACAGCCCAATATTCAACATCAAACATGACAAATAAATTGAAACATTAAAATACTGGTCGAATGCAGATTTCCACACATTTTCACGTAATTTTTTCAGTGATAATTTAGCAAGTACTTTTTATTAAAAAAAAAAAATCACTTGCCTTATTGAGAGTCCATTTCACGTCGCTTTCATCCTTCGGTCCATTTTAACTCCTTTTGGCTAAATTAAAAACATTAAAACTAAAACCGAAAAATCCACCAAACGAATTTTAAAAATGACTTTAAATTGATCTGACTAATAAAGCTTATATTTCTGTGAATTACCTTCTGTCACTGCAGTAGTTGAATAAAATAAGCCCGTTCAACTCGCGCACACTTCGCGCTTCAAAATGTCCATTTGTGATTGGTGAAGTAATAACGAATCACATGATTGGGAAAGGCTATTTCTTAAGGGGTGGGATTTTTTTTTTTCTTCAGACTTTTTTTTTTTTAAAAAAAAAAGAGAAAAATTTTAAATTTAATTAATTAAATCATTGGCTAAAACGGAGAATTCGGTACAAACCAATCACAGTCTTCGTAAGGATATATCGGCGCAGGGATACATGATGGTGAGTACTATTGTCTCAAATCGCAGTTAGCCAGATGGGGTTAGTTTTTCTAGTAAAAGATCGTGCAAAGCCATTTTTAAATAAGCTTATCTGCAAACCTCATTCTACTTTCACTAGTTAATTGAAAAACTAAAATTCATATCTTAAAAGTAGCGCCAAGGCAGCCATCTTGTCGAAAGCCTGGTACCGTAATCTCCGGTTTCACCAAATCATTTTTTTTTTTGTGTGTGTAGGCCTATTTGAATAACGCTTAATAGTAAGGTACAGAACATAACTGCACTTTTAAATTTTTCCTTAAATAATCATTAAATAGATTAAAGCGGTATCTTTTTGGGTTTTATATAAAAATAAGAGGGATTTTTGAAATGCTATCAAGTAAAGAACAAAACGAAGATTTAAAAAAATAATAATAATATTTAGGGTTTATGTTAACTACGGTATTAAAAAAAATCATTTCTTATTGAAATAACTAATTTATTTTGGGGGAATGGGGTGGGGGAGAAAGATAAACTTATCTAACATCGAATTTCCGATTAGTGCTGCCATTTAATAAACGTAAATTTTGTTGGACAGCTTTTAATTTTCCATTTCGATTTTAGCGACCCATTTGGGAGTTACTTGATAGCGACGAAAAATCAGTAACTATTGCGTCTGTCCACCCCTAATAACTCCCGAACGGAATGTCGGATCGACCAACGGATTTCACCATTATGTTCATACGCCCAGACAACGTAGGAATGGAGTATTTTCAGGGGCCAACAGTGGGATTTTGTTTTGATTTTTGTTTTTCTTATTTTTCTAACTTTTTTTTTATTTTTCCTTACGTTATTGTACTTTCTTTTTTTATTATTATAGGTCGCCCTTAAATTTATGCTTTAGCACAAAATTTTATTCACTTGTTGTTTTTTTCTTTTTTCTGTTAAGCTAATTATGCAATTTATTTACTTGGCACTTATTTGATTGTCTTGTTTTACAATAAAAAAAATAAAATCTCAAATTATAACGTAAGAAATGTTTTCAATAGCAGTTCTGATTCACTGTATGGCATAACACCTATTACAACCAATATAAACAAATTGATTTTATTAATTTTATTTTTCGACCATATAGTAAATGTTTTTTGAAGGGTGTTACGATACTAATATGTCAATAACATTACTTTTAAAGATCTTTATTTTCTTACGTGCTTCTGTCCTTATTTCACAAGGGATGTGCGTGACCTCGAACGCTGAGAATCGCACGATAATGTGCTCAGAATATAAATCGCTCGTCCCAAAAAACAGTAGTACGAGTCATTCCCGTGCAAAACTCAGCTGTTGTCTGCTAGCGCCATCCGACGGTGGCACGTTGTACCTGCACTAACAAGTACTTAATCTAGTTGTGTGAATAGCATACCTGCAGTAGGAGGCAGTCTTTTGGAATGTTTGGAGGATATATAGTCACGACATTGAAATGTGTGTGGTTTGGTCCTATTATATTGATATTTTGTTTCTTCGCGTTACCAAAGTTCTTCTCTTGGACCTTCAACATATTGAACATTCAAATATCATCTCGTGCTAAGACATAGTTTTGCACTCATACCACGGTTTTTGGCATGAGCGATTTATATTCTAAGCACATTTTCGTGCGGCTCTCAGTGTTCGAGGTCACACAGTTCCCTTCCCTTGTCAGTAGTTTTAACTAAACCATTATATCGATACCCAAATCATAATCTGTTAAATCCGTTTACTTCCTTTTATTCATTCCTATTGTTTTTTTTCTTCTTGCAGGAATGACCAAACAAAGAGATGTCTTGGCGACTGTACCTGTGAGCAGAAATATAAATGGCACAGATTATTAGCTTACGACCCAGAAGACGACTGTAAAGGCATATTCATGGATTGGTTTTTGTTCCCGTCGTGTTGTGTTTGTCGATGTGCCGGTGGGACGCCCAAGTGACAACAGGAGGATGGCCTACAGAACAAAAGGCCATCAAATAATGCCTCAATTTCATCACAGCAACAGAAAAAACTGAACTGACTTTGTTCTTTAAATCGAGATATACAAAAAGATAAAAGAAAATTGGTAAACTGAATTAACAAGACAGTATTTCTGAATATAAGCAGGAGGAAAAGTTGTTGTGTTCTCATGCGTCACATAAACTGAATTTAAATCAGCTAAAAAAAAAACATCAATTACTAACATATTGGATGATAAGTAATTATTCCTTAAGATTAAAAAAAAAAAAAATATCTGTTATAATCTTTACATGCCAAAGCAGCGTAGCAAAATCTGAATTGTTAATATAGGAGGGTTATTCAACATAAAAAAAAAAATAAAGATGTCCTCAATCAACCAATATAATAAGTTAATCTGTTAATGTTACATTATTTTTTTTTTGTTTAGTTTTGACAGAAATCTTGTTATTCTGAATTTTGTAGTTCCATTTTGTGCTCTGGATTATTTGAAATATCAAATACTTTTCAATGAATATCTGGATAGTTAACAACACATTCTATTAAAATTTCACTGAATGTGTTAACATTTTAAACCAGAATTAAACATTGATTTTCCTTTGCCAGAATCAGTAAGCAATCAAACTGAAACCCATCTTCTTCGTTGATTTGCCGATGGCTTCATTTCTGCATATCAACCCAATTTTTTAAAAAAAATTTCCTAGACAATCTAAGTCTCACCGTCCACTTGGAAGATTCCATAGACAGTCATACATAAGATAACAAAAGATTTTCATTTTTTCTTGTAAGTAACTGCCTTCTGAAAACTGTGTCCAGTAAAGATCTACTGTTTCTGAAGACAATCTCTTGTCATACTTTGAACTGCTCTCAACAGTCCTATTTCCCTCAATGTAATGTGGATGAAGAACTTGAGCCGTTATCTGACATAGTCCTTCTTAATTATATATATTCTTGTATAGTGCCAAATATGGCTTGGAACTCTTGAATCTTTTGACAATCATGATAAATACATATATGTGTTAACATACAATAATATTTTATCTGTGTAGAGCATCTGAATTCAACCATCTTAAAGTTGTAAGCCAATCAATAGCTATATTTAACATTTATATTGTGTATTACTTTTATGATATCAAATTTACATGGCTGAAAAACTGTTTTACAGCATATTGATCAAGTTGTTGAAGATCGGCTTACAGAATATGGTCGATTTAATATTAACATTAGAAAATTGCCATTTACAGATAAACAACATCTTCTTAAAACTCTCTCTTGGATATTTTGCATCAAATAAATAATGCATTTATTGATATTCAAAGTCTATAAAGATTATCTAACAAAACAATTTAATAACTTTTAATTGTTGTTGGAAAACCCTCTTAGATTTCATTCCCATGTACATTTTTTGTATATACCGTGTTGTTGACGTCATTTTTGTTATTGTTATTTCTTGTTGGGAGATTTGGTGATCTTGATATTGCTTTATGTATATTTTTATATTATGTAACCTTAAAAAAGTATTATTCAATGGGACTTAGGAGCAATAATGAAATAATTACATGGTTCATATAGAAAAGTAGCATTCAAAATTTAAATATAAATCTATCTGAAAAGATTGGCTTTATGTTTAATATTATGTTTGGTTTAATATATCATATACTGTCAAATTTCTAGAATACTTCTTTATAGAAGCACTTCAGCAACGTTGGCATGGAATTGCATCAATAAATGTTGGTGGATTTAGAATAAAAATCTGCAAGAAGTTTAAATGCTGAATAACATTCTACAAACCGTAAACTTCTGATACAAAACCTCAGAGAAATAAGTCAAGATTTGAAGAAAAAAACCATTCCTGCAACAATGTAACTACATAATCATTTAGTTGAAGATGCCAGAAAGATTAAAATTAGCAACTGTAAAAAGCAGGGTAATGTAAAGAAAAAGAAATACTAGGCTTATACGGAATTATTCAAAAGAACCTATTCCGAGGTCAAGTTAAGCCAAGCAAAATCTTCTAAAATAGAATATTCCTGTATAGTTTGATCATTTGATTTTGGTCAAATGATCAATTTAATTCATTGTTAAATAACTTGTAATCATGCAAGATTTTCATGGGGGTCTAATTTTTTTTATTACTCGTGTTTTTTGTTTTGTTTTAACATGAGTAATAAACAGTAAACTTGATTCTAGTTAATGTTTTGTAACTTGCACATTAAATTTCAATTAGAAGTATGTACATTAAAGGTAAAAAAACAAAAAACAATTCAATCATTTGAGACTTGTTAAGTTATGCTGGAGTTTAAAATTCTTTCAAGATACTGCGAAATGGCAGCTCCTGAATTTAAATGATCCTGATTTTTTTGTTAGTTTTGTTTGTGTTAGTGCATTTCTGAAAATGAAAATCTGTTAAAATATGATACAGCTTCCTACTGAAGACAATGCCCTTGTCAAGAGAAACTTGATTAAAATTAATTTCAACAAAACGTTTATATGCATTTAATTACTAATTATTGTAAAGTTATAATGAATAATAAAGTATTATTTTATATGCTGTTTCTAATAAAATTTTTCCTGGAATGGTTTTCTATTTTTAACTGTTTTAAAAGGATTTAATATCTGTAAAAAGCAAATTGAAGATGAAATTCAAGATGTTGTATTGGGTTGGCTAATAAGTAATGGCCGTTTTTTTCAATTTGAATTGGCGCATGAATAATGAAGTGTTTTGGCATATTGTTTTGTGTTATTCGAAAGAGCTTTCTTTTCTCTATAAGATAGTGTATTAGATTTTTTTGTTGACCTTAATTTTTGTTACTTTTCAGATCATTGAAATGGAGTGCCAAGTCGACAAAACCGAGCATTTTCGACACCTTCTTCAATATAAGCATGAGTCAATCGTCCAATACGGTCTTCACCGCAATGCACAAGCACTTCACCGCATTACAGATGAAACGAGCAGGCAAGCTCAAACGGGGGGTCGTTCTCCTCCACGACAATCCGGTCGCTGGTCACCCGGAACGAGGAGCGTTCTTAAGGTCGAAATTGCCGTCTTTGAACTTCGCAAACCAATTTCGAGCAGTTCTTTCAGGCATAGAGCCTTCCCCGTACATTAGCACCTTGATTGAACGCAAAAAGAAGAAGGTGTCGAAAATGCTCGGTTTTGTCGACTTGGCACTCCATTTCAATGATCTGAAAAGTAACAAAAATTAAGGTCAACAAAAAAATCTAATACACTATCTTATAGAGAAAAGAAAGCTCTTTCGAATAACACAAAACAATATGCCAAAACACTTTATTATTCACGCGCCAATTCAAATTGAAAAAAACGGCCATTACTTATTAGCCAACCCAATAGATATACCACATGTGCAGGCTCTTTATAACATATCAGTGGCAGGCCCAGCCCTAGGAAAGCTACAAGTGCCCTCCCCCCATTCTTCAATGATAATGTCCTGATCCCTAAAACCAATGGTACATTGCCACTGGTGGCTCTAGATGCCAATCAAATTCAGGTCTACAGACACTTTCTAAAATTAAAATTACATATTTTTTTTTCACTATCTATAGTTTGTTACAGTCATGGGCTTTGTTGGAGCAAGCCGAATTTTAAACAAAGAAAATAACCATAAGGTTTTTATGGCTGGTCAAATGGAACTTTGACAATATTATAGCAAATAATAATAATAATAAAAAATATCCTCAACAAGCAGTGGGGCCCTAAGCAGACGCCTAGATTTGCCCCCTTCCCCTCGACCAATGAGTCGAAATGCTTTAAATTATGGATTTTTATGGTTGTTTAAAGACTAGTCAAAGATATATGAGGATGGCCAAACTTTACCTTTCAAATTTATGTAATTTACTAATATGCACATTTATAGTATTTTTCAAAAAAGAAGGGCTTGCAATATGGTCATTATGTAGCGATCGATTTTGTCTGGAACAAATGTCACTTGTCATGACATCATCAACTTGAACTCCGAGCAGTCAGTCCAAGATGGTATCGTTTTGTGATCGCATAAGCGTGACCAAGAAAGGACAAACTTTGCATAGCCAAGCAAGGGAATAGTGTGGAACGTTTGTAATTATTATTATGTATTCGTAACTATAGAAAATACAAAAATCAGAATGTTTTCGTAATGTTTATAAGATTCAGTTTCGCAATAAATGGAGCTGTTACGTCCTGGAAATATCAATCTATAAGGAAATTATGTCATCAAAAGATCTTCTTTCATGAACTGAACTATAGAGAGGTCTTTCTTTTTCTTGCATCTTAGTTGGAGGCCAGATGGATTAAGATAGATATAAACCAAAATCACAATTAAATGATCAATCAAGACATTAGCATATCTTCACAACATTAACGGCTCAATGGAATTCAAGAAATTGAAATTTTTCAAAGAAAAAAAGAGGCAAAATTATAAATAACAGTAAATTAACTTTCTCCCTATGCCTTTGCTGATTTAAAGTCTGTTCAAAGGGAAAGGCCTAATTTTTCAACCTTGTAGATGATTATTTGTAACTCAGAATTATGTCTTGGTGAATTAATTCTAATATATATTAATTCATATTTTTTTCTATTTAATGCACAACAACTACTTAATTCTCAATTTTAAAAAAGCATTTAATCACATGGAGATCATACATTCATGGAGTCACAAAATTAAATATTACAGCACAAAATACTGGAGCAATAACTGCTATTGGAGTCACATAAACTCTTTTAATATCAACAATAAGTGAAAATATATTTATTGCAAACTCAAAAGATGCAATTCAAAATTTGATGCTCTGCAACAAATAATATCGTATACAAGTTGAATACATCACAGTGATATCTAGTACATAACACTAACAAACAAACATGAATAAGATATGCAAAACTTTTCATTTTATAGTTTGACTAAAAGATACTGTGAATTATAAAAAAACACCCATCAATTCAATCCATTAATATCACAAATTTATGCAGTTTTAATTGTGCTCTAAACAGAGGCCATTTACATAACAGCAGGCTAAAATATTAAACAATTACAAAACATGGAAATGATTAAATTGAACATATATAAACATGTACAAATGTAGAAATAAACTTTTATCAGATTTACGCATATTAAATACAAGAAGCATTGAAATTTGAAACAGAGATAATGATAATTTAATAAATTCTGTAATCATTAAAAAAGAAATCTCACATGGTTTCAAATACTAGAGGAAATGAAATGTTTTGAATTTTTTTTAATAGTTTCAAGCATTAGATTCATGTATTTGAAAAGGAAAAGTTATCGCTGTTATCATATATATTTGTGGAATAGCAAATTTAGATTATACGAATGTTGCTGTCAAAACTTTATTATCAAAAATTTTTTTTTTTTTTTTTTTTTTGAGAAACTGGAGTATTTTAGGATTTTTTTTTTTTTTTTTTACCAGTTAGATGAGGAGAGTTCAATTCCTGGTAGAAGGTGGGAATAGTTCCCAAATTATTCTTCTTCAGACAGGCTTTGAGATTAATGCAGTTCTCCTTGGGGCAAACATTCTCCTAAAAGTTTGAAATGACCATTAAATTACTTTAATTCAGAGATTTCTATCTCTGCCTTGTGGGTTCATTACCAACCTAACAAAATTATCCAAATTGTAATGTATTGCATATTTTAACATGTATGCATTATTTACAAAACTCTAACAAGACATATATTAATATGAAAAGTAAAACATTAATGTATATAAGATGTTTGAAATTAATAAAAACATATATTAATATGTTATTTATACCATATAGGAAACTTAGTTTTAATTCCGAGGATTTCTATAATCCTTAATTTAAAACTTGCTTATTCTCAACTTCTTTTATTTTTGTTAAATTAAAGTGTAATACTTTAAAATAATCACACTAAATAACGATAAATTATAAAAAAAAAAAAAATTTCGCTATGCATGATTATCTAAGGTGGATTAACCGTAAAATAAAAATCAGTGCTGGAAAAATTACTAAGAAAAAAGAACTAGTTCAAATTCCAGGTCCTTTCTCCAAAAAAAAAAATCAAAATTTTAATTTATCTAGAAAGGAAGTGTGTAGTTCCTTTTGGACATTTGTAACAAAGAGAAACGGTTAGTATTAATTTGATTTATAGCTATAATAACTAATGAATATTAATAATTAGAACTTTGAAGAATTACTATATTCCATTTATATAGAAATTTTGAATGAAGTTACTGTGTTTCCTTAAAATGGTCAGAAAAAAAAACTTGTTTCTTTTTTCAATCATTGCAAAAAGAAAAAAGACTAAATAACAAAAAATGTTAACAGACTATGACGGTATTGAATATTTTTTTTTTTCCTGCCAAAAGATTTAAGTCATAAAAATTTTATATTCATAATAATAAATATAGTTTTACCTTAAAGTTAAATCCATTTTAGCAAAAATGTTTTAGTGTCTTTAACATTGACGTTTTGGGTCTATTCCTAACTTCTCCCCTTACTGCAATTTTCAGTAAGATGATAGATAATTAGAACTGGCATTGAAGATGAAAAGTTTACCTCCAGAACATTCTACTAATACAAAACTTAATGTAAAGATCTTTAGAAAAATACACTTCCCCTTTTCTGATTTTCCTTGTGAGACTGAAATAAATTTATAAAGAGAAAACTGTATGTTTTATATTTATAATAAATCTTTATTAATTAGACAATAATAAACAGAAAAAATATATGCACTTCATATATAAGCACTCCATTACATCCTTAACTGATTTTGGTCAAGAGAAACCAACAAAGATCCATCTGACTTTAAAAATTAGTATTGCCATTTAATGATGAAATTTAAAAGAGTTCATACATACTAAATGCATTTAAGCCATCTATGTGGAAAACTGCTAAATGCTTTGCTAGAAAAATTCCGGGTTGTACATTAAAATACAGTAAGTAGATAAGAATGATAAAAAGGCTTTTTAAAAATTACAAAAGCTCATTAGATTATAATATAATCTTAAGCAAAGGTTTAAGTTTTCAAATGGCATTCACTTCAAAACAACTTCTTCATATGTCATTAAGTTTTCAAGAATTGATAAAAGCTTAAAACCCTGTTTAATTTTTATTTTTAAGTTAGGAATTTTACAAAAAAAAAAAAAATAAAAAAATAAATAATACAATTGATAGAATACCCTATGAATTACTTCACTACAAACCTCAGGGAAAAAGACGCCCTGGACGCCCACAGAAACGCCTTCTGGACCCTGTGTAGCTGGAACCGAAACGGGTCAACACTGACCTAATTTCGTGTCTGGAATATGATGATGATGATGAATGTATTTTATAAGGTATGTAATAAATAATTAAGAATTATGCAGCAATTGACAAAGAAATAACTTTTAGGATATTTATTTGCAACTTCTTCACTTATCAAGTTTTAAAATAAAATATTACAGAAAATGATTTAATGTATTACTTTCACTTATTAATTATCTCAGAGTAATTTGACACTAATATGTTTGTAATGAATTTACCATTAATGCTTAATTCATGCAGTAAATATGAGCAAAATTTTAATCTGACTTCAAATTCTAAATAATTTTATGGCTTACATAGCTTATCTAATAAATTGAATGCAGAGCAATTTTCAATTAGTAAAAGTGACTTATAAACAACGACTTTCATCACAACAATGTATGGATTCTCTGACTTCAGCACTTAAAGGATTAGGTTATTTGGAAAGAATTAAATAGATATCTCGATGATATCTAAGCTATTAAAACACAAACTATTAACATGGGAAGGAAGTAAATACAACTACAAATGAGATTGTAAAAGAAAACTCGCGTTTGATACAGAATTTTAATTCTTTCTTGTTCAATTTAAAATTAAAGTCACCATTCAAAGATTTCAGCTGCAATATCTTCTGAGACATACATTGGCTTAATAAATTTCTGCTTTAATAATTCACCGGCTCATGCCAATTGTGTTGTAACATGCATAGACAGTGTCCAATTCAGGCAATCAAAGCTATATATACTATGGCCGTGGATTCTAAAGAAAAAGCTCATTTAACAAAGATACTTAATACAAATTCTTTAATTATAGTTTTTAACTTAGTGATTTTTTTTTTTTTGGAATTATAAACATTTTATATTTCATATATAATGATAAGCAATGCTTGAAGATCTTAATAGCAAACATAATGGCTGTTTTGAACACACTACCTCAACATACATTCACATATTCTTTCGCTTTCCTTAGAAAGAACTCCTGGAATGAATGAAGGCAACTAATTACTGTATATCCAGAATAGCAACAAATTCTTGCTATTTTGCTATCTTTTATAATATAGATGTTAAAAAAAACTAATTTAGAAACAAACTCAAGCATTCTTGATTTTAGATTCTCCTAGCCTTACTTCTACAAGTTTTATGGCTTTGGAATGAATTCAATCGTTTTCTTGTAGCACAAATGGGATTTAATAATTCTTAAAAACTTAATGACAATTTCATTTAGCTTTTAAGTCAACTGCTTTAAGAAGTGGAATAAATAGAGTTAAATACAAGTATGTTATTGTCAGGAAGCTGTTCTTCAAAATACAAGAAGCAAAATAAAAAAAAAATCCAAAAACTGGAATAAAATTGTACATACTGTTGTTTTTTGTTTGTTTTGTTTTTGTTTTCCTATACACAAAACATTTAGACCACACAATATTTATAAAGTGCAATTATTTAAATAAAGTGTATATTTATGTACATTGTATTCATTACTGTTTTCAGACCATAAAAAAATCAATTGGACACTATAAAGAAACAAGAAATGGAAGCATGAGGTGAAAATTTCTGTTTGAGTGTAATTCTTTTTTTTTTTTTGAATAAAGTTTGCATGTTTGTGGTCCTTTACATTCTTCATTAACAACAGATATGCCGTTAGGAAAATCCTGGCTCCCAGAAATTTTTCTTCAAAGAAATCTCTCATTTGCAATCACTTTTTTGTTTGCAAATAATATTACGTAAAATGCCTTGTAGAAACAAAAACCATATCATTGCCCTCATGGAAGAATTCATCAAGTCTTAAGAATACTGGAGTCAGTGAGTATTTCTAAGATGAGGACAATACATTTTATTATCTAAGATTAAAAACAAAAAAACAAACATTAATTGCATTGAGCAGCAACAGACCTGCATCAAAAATCTGAACAGTTGCCTGTTGCAGACAGAATTCTTGTCAAAAAATTTCCAGAAATAGTGATTATGTTTCCAACACTATTGATTATTCACTTTGGAATAAATTTGTTTCATTTATATATATTTCAGTGTATGATTCTTAATGGTGCAAGAGCAATAGAGGCTACCAGAACAAGGTTGAAATTGAGATCAGGTCATTAACAGACACAGAAGAAAGAAGGAAACATCCAAGCCCACACTGGGATTCAAACCAAGAATGGCAGGTGGTTGCTTTGACCACTCGGCTGTGCCCGAATAGCTTTAAATATGTTATTACTGAACATAAGTTTCTTTCTGTTTATTTTTTATTCATGCAAGTTTCATCCACTGAAATTTAGAAGTTAATCGAATCTTCAAAAATATATATTTATTGTAAAAATCTTTAATAGGGTTCTTTCTTTTATAAGCAAAGAATGAACAAGTGTCATGGAATTAGAACAATTTCACAAATTATTTAGTATTATTTTTTTCATTATCTTGAAACAATCTTCCAAACCAGATAATATATAAAACCACCTTTTTGTTCAGTGTCTCTTACTTTCCATGAATAACTGGGAGAAAAAAGATAATAGTAGGATGTTTTTATTGAGCATTAGGCTTATAAAGAGCATCTAGAAATTAATATTAATAAATTTTAAGTGAATTACCAAGATATTGATTTGTTTTTTCTCCATAAACAGGAACTGTTGGTCTGTTTAATGTATATTACGAAAAATTGAGCTACATTTTAGAAAGCAGTCACACATTAGTAAGCCTCACACATTACATTTTAGTAAGCAAACAACATTAATACAAATACTTTTTTAAAAGCAAAAGCAAACTGATATTCTGTCCAGAAACTGCTCTGAAACTTACAGAAATGTAAAGGGCCAAAACAACAATATAAAATTCCATGTGTGGAAAAAAAGAAAGGGCAAAATTATATGCAGACTGTAATATCCACATTATATGTTTGCTTCTTATTAAAAAAATAATATATTACATAGAAGAATGTAGGTTTGCTTTCTTGCAAAAATACTGGAAGAGCAAGAATTCTTAATGGGAGAAAATAGCAAATAATTTTGGTCCCAAATTAAAAAAGGAAGCAAATTAAAGAAAACAAAATTACAAATTCCACTGTTAAATTCTTTGTAGGTCCAATAACGATTGAGCATAAAGGGATGCATTGGAGCTAAATGTGAGGGAAACAAAGCTGAAATATTTACAAGTTCAATATACAACAAAGAAATTGAGAGAGGAAAAAAGGATAATTATTTGTAGAAATGAGCCAATACCACAGGTCTCATTAAAAGACGCAGTCAGAGGCCCAGTTCAAAATCAGCCTGTTGGATATATTTTGAAATATTAAAATTGTTAATATTCTTTTTACTGAAGCACACTCAAGGACTAAATGCTGCTGGAGAAAATGATGATGAAAATATAATTATGTATTCTCAATTTTGAATAGGTTCCCATTTCAAGAATTTTAATGAGGACATTAAGGAATTCACGAAGAAGTGTTGACATTGTGTTTGCAAATGCTATGAGAAGTCAATTTATCTAGTGAATTTAATCATTTCACTAGAAAGGATTTTTATTTTTTAATCAAATAAATTTATGCTTCGTATTCTCTATTTTTTTGAAGTTAGAATTTCAAGATATAAAATAAAAGTAGATGTGGAGTAGGCTTTCTTTTACGCTACTTTTACTTGCCTAAATATGTTGGAGTAAAGTAAAGATTTTACAGTAATACTATATTTTTTTTTAAAATTAAAAAGCCTAAATCTGCAAAAATAGTGAACAGATCGTTTTCGTTTAAAAAGTTCAAATTTAATGGGTGTAAACAATGAGAAGTTACTAAATGAGCCATCACACACAAACAGAATAAAATAAGGAAATACGAATACAATTAAAAAAAGCGAAACTGTTCACTTTTAAATCGTATTCATCATTCCTTGCTTTTATTATGTCTGTGTGTGATGGTTCATTTAGTTACTCATATTTTTTTTCCCCCTTTTCAGTAATAACTTTTTTTTTCCTCAAAAAAGTCCTGTATTTCATATCCTAATGTTTGTGCAGGCATTTGATATCCACCATTTTTGCCAATCGTTCAGCAATTGTCGTATAAAACAAAAACTCAAGTTTTCTATTCATTCTGTCAAAAGACCAAAGATGTAATATGTAGCAGAAGACTAATAAAATAAAACCAATAAATAACGTAACTGACACTTTTTAATTGTAATTCAGAGGGAGAAAACGATATCAAATTTTTTAATACATTGTCTGGAAGTGAGAGAAGTGGAACTGACTCATCTCTAATTCTAAAACCTTACATAAATGAACAAAAATAGAAAAATCATGAAATGAAAATAATAATGAATCTTATTACAATAAATCCTTGATTACGTTAATGAAATAATCCAGACAATTTTTAATAAAATCTTACTATCTTCAATCTGATTAATACACAATGGATAAAATTCCACTCTAAAACTCACTAATGTTTTACATTCAGTTTACTAAAAAACGATGAACATTCAATCTACTAAATTAATTAAAATTTAGAACTAAAATTCCTCTGCCTACAGAGCAGCAATTTATTCAAATCACTGAATTAATTAAGAATAAAGAGAATGAGATTATCAAATATTCTGAAGATTTTTTTTCTTCTTAAAAAGATATATTAATGATGGGTTTATTTTCCTAAAGATTTTTAGCTTAATTAGAATGTTTGGATTTTATAAAGTATTTTATTTGTCTTTATTTTATAAAAATCACATTTCAAAACATTTTTTTTCTTCAAATAACTGTGCTGCTAATGTAAAAATAGTAAATTAACACAAAATAAATTGAATTTTTGCTGTAATTTAGTAAATGCATTTATTCCATAAAATAACTGAAGAGATTTGAAAATAATTAATTATTTAAAATTTTTTTGTTTACATATAAAATGGCTTTTTCCAAATCATCATAATCAAGAATTCACTGCAAAGTTATTATGCGTTAAATATTAATAGATAAAGTATTAACCAATATTTATATTTTTTTCTCTTACAACAAAGAAATAAATAAACAAATTAATGGCTATGTATCTTAGCTAATAAATTTACCCTGATATCATTGGAAAAACTAACCTAGTTGTGACCTCATCATTGGTTAATAATTTACCAGCATTTATTTTCTGATGCAAAATAATTTATTTACAATTATTATTATTATTATAACCATCAAAATACTTCCTTAAGTTTCATCCAACAATTACTAATTTTGCATTACAAGATATCTCTTCCTTTGGGAACTTGATAGACAAAACAGCTTCAACATTAATGAGCACTTTTATTTTTGGTGTTATTTATGTTAATATTATAAAGATATCTCAATAAAATAACAAATTTCCAATAAAGCAAAAAAAATGAAAGAAAAAGTTTGATATAAATTTTTATTAAAACATAAATTTCCTTTTTTTAAAATTTTATACCAAATTCAAATTTAAAAATTTGGTTTGTTTTGGACCCTGCACAGGCAAATAATTATATTATTAAAATATTGGTTAATAAAAATAACCAATGAACAACTTACTTAAAATAAATTATTTCTTAATATCATTTTTCTATGAGTATTATTTTGTGACAAATTTTAATAAGCGAGCAATATTATCGATGATTCCTTCTAGGCTTGTTTTTTTAGTCATCTCTTAACTGCTTAGTGCAAAATCTTACACAGTGTGTACATATTTCTTATAGAACATGACTAGGCTTGCACTGCTTGGCCCTTACAGTCTAATATACAAAGAAACGAGTGATGTGCATTGTAAATCTTATGCCTAACTACAAGACAAAAATAATAGGCAATGAGGCCACTATGCATTACAAAAAAAATGTACAAAGCTATTTACAATAATTTTGAAAGACAATGTTGTATGACATAAGCATCACGATGTCAATCTTTCCAGTGTAATCGTTACATTGCATCGTATTTGAGGAAACTGAATGACAGTTACACTAAGGCATTCTAATAATCCCTGCTTTGATATGAGATCAGAAATATTCTGAGCAAGTCATTTAAAATGCAGCAGAATTTTTTTTTTTTCAAAGGAATGCTTCTCTTTTTTTTAAATGCTACATTTGATGAATCAAATTCACCTCTAATGGTAAGAAATAAAAACATTGGCCGCATAATAAAAAGTACGTATATCAAGAGTAAATCATAATTTAAAAAGAAATATCCGATATAAAATGGTCTGAGCAATTTCTTTCTTTTTATTTAGATATTTTAGGCAATCTATGAAGAATACCAACAGTTAATTTTATAAAAATTTTAGATCGTAAAATTAAGTATTCAAGTCATAAAGAAAATGTAAACAAGCTTTTATGACTTTCACTTTTTTTTTTTCCAAAAGGAGTTTTCTAAATTAATAATTTGGTTAAAATGTGAATCAGTGAACCCAGTAAAGGATATTCTAAAAACTTTAAAGTTTAAAAATTCCATTTTTTTTTAACAATTAATAAAAAAAAAATATGATTGATTTAAATTTTCAGATTAAGAAAACATCCCTAAATGGAACTATAGAAATAGTAAACTTCAAGGCAATCTCATTTTCTTCGCATCTACAACTGGATTAAAAAAATTCACTGAATTCTTAAAATGGAAGATTTGATTTTTCAACTAGAAATTGCAAAAATGTTTAGGCAAACTCGGGGGAAAAAGTGTATTATTAAAATTTTCTTTGGCTAGTATAAAGCATATTCTTAATTTTCAGTTTGATCCCAAATTTATTTTTAATCCATTTATAATTATTAATAAATAAATAAATAAATAAATAAAAATATTTGTATAAGTAGTATACAATGTTTACAACTTTATTTGGCTGCCTTCCGCAATTAAAATTGCATTCAATAAAACAAAATTAAATAAAAACTATTCGTTGAAGTTCCAAATGCTTCAATTACAAGTTTTAAAATTAAATAAATAAATAATATGTAAACAGGAAATATTTAAATTAAAAAAAAAAAAAAACAAAGAAAAAAAAAAACCTTTTGAAGGAAATAAAAATATTTTCACCATCTGTAGGTAACTAAGTTATTATTAACTGCAATAACTCACACATTCAGCCTGATTCAAACAGGTGCTGAACCTTTTTAGCCTGTTCTCGAAGAATTGCATTTTCATGTGAGCACAAACCTTTGGCTGATTTGGGAATGTCGGCAGACTCGAGGGAACCTTTTAAGTTTTCTGAAACAAAGTAAACAAACAAACATGTAAATATAAAGTCACTAGCAAAAAATGAAACAAATACAAACAAATAACCTTCATTACACTAATAAAGATATACAAAAGAACATACTCAAATTGATGAAATTGACAAAAGAACATACTCTTCTCTCACGAACAAATTTGTTTATAATATAAATCAAATATAAATTCATTTAGTTAAGCTAAGCCAAAAGTTAGAAGCAAATTAATATTAACGAAATGATGGTTCCTATTCCCTTCAAATCTCAATCAAGGAATTTTCATTGAGATTTTATACGTAAGATTTTAGATATTTTATATTTGTTGTATGTGTCGTATCAGTAGCTTGCCCAGAATTTTGAATAGGGGTTAAGAATGTTATCTGGAGAGATATCAGAAATCATACATCAAACAGATGAATCCCTTCCCCTAAATTTTATGCCTTCTTTCTTTTTCCTCCTTTTTTCAGATTCAATAGACAAGATTTCCATTCTTACCCATTTCTCCCTCCGAACTCAATTATTAACGATGGCAGAAACTGAATGGGAAAAAAAATGGTTAAAAGATTTGACCAAATCCTACAAAAGATTGGAGACATGCCCAAAAATGCACTGTAAAAACAATCTGAAACTCCTTGAAAAACGTATGAATTTAGCAAAAGAGTGAATTGAACTGTACATCTTCTGTTAACAAAGACAACATTATTAATACTGATGTTTTCGAGGCAAATGACAACATTTCCTTAAATAAGAAAATCAAAAGAATTCATACAGTGTTTTCTGTTAAAACTTGGTTAAATGGTTTCTCCGTTTTCTCGCATCATTTTATAAAGAAAGACTTCAATTATTTACGAGAGAACAAACGATAAAAACAAAGATAAAGTCAAAAGAAAGGGTTTAACGTGCTGACAAATCTACTGGAAATGAACATACAAAATACACAAAATAAACAAGAACAATTGCCTTTTCCAATTCATTTTTTGGTGAAACAGCTGTTCCCTAATCCTCCCCATAAAATGAATCGGAAAAGGCAATTGTTCTTGTTTATTTTGTGTTGGGCTTTGCTTTCATTTCCAAAGATAAAGTCTTTTATATAAAAGCAAACAAACAAACAAACCATGAAATAAATAATTCAATAAATAAATAAATAACTAATATTGAAGCTAAGTTAATAGCTGCCATTCAGATAAAGTAAACTGTGTCAGCAAAAAAAATAACATAAATCTCAATTTCAATAATCATTACTGATATCAGTAAGAGTGAATAAATTTGAAAAACAAAAAGAAACAAATACATAAGATTTTCAATAGTATACTTTAAAATCCTGATAGGCTGTTATGATGCTAATTTAATAAGGATTCAATTTGAAAAGTTAAATTTCTTTTCCAAATTTTACCTGATTTAACGAGAACAGACACCAATGCCAACGCATTTCCTTTAACATCATATCCATATTGATCATCAAACAGAAGTTTTGACAGTTGTTCAATTACTGAAGACTTCTCAAAGGTTGTCTCTGCTTCGTCTTGCAAAAAAAGAAATAACAGGATTACTTTTTGAAAATAAACACTGTATCAATTCACTACATTAGAAAATAAAAATAAATGAAATTACTCTGAGATAAAAAAAAGCTTGAGTTTAAACATACTACGCCACAAGTTTATCAAAAACTAGCTGTACCCGTCATGCGTTGCAATGCCACTCAAAGAAAAAAAGTGTTTGTGTTTTAATTCTTTTTATTGAAGTGCTTTTGAATACACAATATTTTTTGTTTTTCCGTCTGGTGCATACAAGAATAAATCAGAAGGTTTTCCGACACGTGAGCAGGCCACATACAGCTCTCCATGCGTGAAGCATGGATTTTCCAAATTTAGTCCACACACTTGTAGCGATTGTCCCTGTGCTTTGTTGATGGTCATTGCAAATGCGAGTCGCACCGGAAACTGCAAACGTTGAAATCGGAAATACTCTCATTTGTTGAAAAGACTTGCGCACCAGATATTGTAAAATGGTTTTACTATTCAGAAACCTTCGCGGGCATGTGCACAACAACTCACCAAAGTTTCATCGCAATCTCAAGAATGGTATAGGAACGCATAACTGTCTACAATTTTTTTGTCTTGTGATTGGTAGAAAATAAAATCAAAATTCCATTATATAATGCACTCTCTAATTAAGAATCGATTTTGTCTGGAATAAACTTCACCAGTCATGACGTCATCAACTTGACCTCCGAGCAGTCAATCCAAGATGGTATCATTTCTGATTGCGTAAGCGTGACCAAGAAAGGGCAAACTTTGCATAGCCAAGCAAGGGGGATAGTGTGGAACATTTTTAATTATTTTAATTTTAATTATTATTATATATTTATAACTGTAGAAAATACAAAAACCAGAATGTTTTCGTATGTTTCTAAGATTCAGTTACGGATTTTAGCAATAGATGGCACTGTTCCATCCTGGAAACATCAACTCATAAGGAAATTACGTCATCAAAAGCTCTTCTTTCATGAACTGAACTGTAGTATTGTTAATGTTAAAACAACTGTTTAAAATGTTTCAGAATTAAGATCCAAATTGTGAGAATGACAAACACTTGTAATACATTCACAAGAGAAAATTGTTTCAATAACAACTTATCACCAAAATTTAGTTATTAGCATTGTTTGATTTGTTATGGAAGATCCATTTCAATCATAAATAATAATTTAACAATTTGAATAATAACGATTACAATTCCACACCTTATGTCAAATTAATATTTTAATCTTGTCTTACAATGACAAAATTTGAATCATTAAAAAAACAACAACTTTTAGTATAATTTATAGGGACAAGCTTTACCTGACTTATTTCTTAAAAGTGTAACTTTTATTATTGAATCTAGACGTAAAATATGGATATTATTGTAATTGACAGATTGATTGTTTCTGATTTTATGGTGTAGCAGGTTTTGAAAGAAAAACATGCAAGTTATGTAATTATGTGTCAACTAAGCCATTGCTTTTGTTTAAAAAAAAGGGTAAAATTTTAATACCAACCTAAAACTGTACTTCCAATTAGTGCTAGAGCTATTAACGCTTCATTCTGCATGACAGAATGTTCTGAGCCTGCCATTGAGATAAGGAAAGGAAGTCCATCGTGGTTTAAGACATGTTTCATGACAGCACTTGACTTGGAATTTTTTATGATCCAGGCTAGTAAACGATTGGCTTCACCTGAGGGAATTTTATTGTATTATTCAGAAAAATGAATTATTTAACATCCAATAAAAAAAACAACCTAAAACTTAAAAAACAAAACAAAACAAAAAAAAAACAACAACAGTTTTGATACGTAAACGTTTAATGCAGTCTCTCAAAATTAAAAAAAAAAATCACTCCTCCACAGTATGGAAGGAAAAAACATCTAATTAGAAGAGATTTTAATATTTAACACAGTTAATCATTACTGACTACAGAGGAAATCGATCAGGTAAATTGGCTGATTGTGATTTGTTTTAACAACACCAATAAAGGACAGATCTTACTTCTCAAGTCTTCGTAACAGTTCCCTTATCTGTAATTTTTTTTTCCTAAGGCCTATTTTATAATAATAAGTGTCTCTACGGAAAGAAAAACTTTTGTAAATACATCAACGTAACGTTATTACCTTGATGTATTGTAAGTTTTTTGTTCTTCTTGATACGATTTTTATTTTTATTTAAAACAATCCTTTAACTCCATTAGATTTTTTTTTTTTTTTAATAATTGATGTAAGTATTTCTTCTTTTTAAATGAAAAGAAAACAAGAGCAGCACCTAAGTAAACAAAAGAAAAGGAAATCGCCTTTCTGATTCGTTTATGGGTAAGGAATTGGGAACGGCCGTTTCATCCTTTTGCGGACTCATCAGCACAAACCTGATGACTTGTTTACTTAGGTGTTGCTCTTGTTTTCTTCTCATTTAATAATTCCCACAGCACGTTAAATATTTTGTTTACTTTGTAATTTTCTTTTGTGAGCCTTCTGTTCCTTTTAAATAATGCCTTTTTGCCTACTAGTTGTAGGAAAAGGCTTTGGGTTAGCGTCTAGCGACGCACCCTTTAATTATCTCGTTTTTTCTTGTTTGTGAGGTCACTGCCAGGTTGGCGGTGGTCTTCACTAAGAGGATCACATCTTTCTGATTCGTTTATCTGGGAAGGCGGGGTTTGGGCTGATGAGTCTGCAGAAGGACGAAATGGCCGTTCCCAATTCCTTCCCCATAAACGAATCAGAAAGGCGATTTCCTTTTCTTTTGTTTACTTAGGTGCTGCTCTTGTTTTCTTTTCATTTAATAATTTCCACAGCAAATTAAATGTTTTGTTTATTTCTCCTTTTTATAAATATAATATCTCTATTCAAGAAGGCAACCTGCCATTACTTCTATTCCACATATAGTCATGAAAGTCAGACTCATCAGTTTCTTATTTTTTTTTGTCTTATCAGATGTTTGTCTGAGCCTAGCTTGAGAAATCTTTGAATCTTACAGGAACTTGGAGCAGATGTTTCATGCTGTTAAGCACTTGGTAATGAGAGCAAAGACAGACTTAAAAAGTGAATGATTTCTAAATATACATATTATTTTATTTTTCTCTTTGATGACTGTATTTCCAGTCTTATCAACTATTTTCGTTCTTGGTACTTAATAATTTCTGAAAAAATATTCTTAATAAGGGGGGAAAAAAATAATCCCCAAATGCTTAAGAATCACTGGGGAAGTTTTATAATGGCTGTAAGAGGCGTTTATACATAAAGTATTAAAATTTGAAGACACTGCTATTAAGATAAAGAAAGAAAGAAAGAAAGAAAGAAAGAAAGAAAGCTTACAAACATATCAAATTATTAAGATAACATTTCAGTTAAGATCTTATTAGCAATAACTAATTTTATTTCACACAAAAAAGTAAAATTTTCTTATTTTTGCATATGACTGAAGAAGCCACAAATATTCTTATAAGGCAAAAAAAAAATCTTAAATCGAGAACTGAATAAAAAAAAATCATATCACAGCACTATGAACATTAAAAATATACTAGTTGCAACCCGTGAAATATTCACGGGAATAAAACAAATACCAAGTTTTTGAAATATCGTGAAATTTTTCAAAAACACTGGAATTCTTCCTACATTTATTAGCTGAATTTGTGCTATGGCAATTATACAGCGCACAGCACTGACCGATAGACCATTGTAATACGATTCTTGACCGAGTTTGCCGGGCAGACAGCCAGCAGGAGAGGAGGAGGAGACGGTCAAGTCCGGGAACGGGTCAGCCTGATCTGGCACAGGGATTGATTCTTGGCACTCCAGTCATCTGCGCTGTATCAGTTCGGTGCTCCACACTTCAGAATCATGATAAAGTATTCGTTCTACAATTGCGGGTACCTGGACACTGAACCTGATCCATGGACAAGTCCTAACGACTACTGCTTTGACTCGATCGTAAATGACAGGTGCTTCAAGTGTGACAGCATTACATTCATTAAATGTGTTCACCGTGAACAGAGTATCTGCCTTTCGCCTGCCATGTTCTCTGAACTTCACATCGATTGTATCTGATTTGAAGCTGATCAATAACAATTTCCTGCTTATTTTCCAATCAATATCTGCTTATTATGTCCATCTTATCCTTATCTAAGGTTGCAGGCTACTTATAAGCTTCTTGCAGTGACTTATAAGTGATTTCCCATAGGCCACCATGTTAACTTTGACCCCTCATAGCTCCTATACCCCTGGCTGTCTGCCGCTACAATTTTGCTGGGTGACTTAGTAATGGATGATCTTTCGAATGCACATGGTCTGAACCGGCAACTCTCATAAAGCTATAGTGCCCTTTATTTGTTAGACTAGTAAACAAATAAGGCAAAAGAGAACATTTTTAAAAGCTTAAAAAAAATCAAACAAAAATACCTTTCACTCCAGGATGATCTTCTGTTCTGCACCATTCTATCAATCGAGTAAGAAATTCATCATTCTGTCCCAATTTGCAAGCAACAGCCTCTGCAATAGAAGAAGAGCAAAAAATTAAAAAGCATTGACCAACTCTGATAATCTATTTACAACCAGAACTTCTTCTTTAATGCTGATTTGGAACTGAAGACCTTTTAGAAAACATTTATCATGAAAACTGCACATTGGCTACAGCATCGCTATCTGAAAGTTGACATGTCCAGCAGAGCTACAATGTCTAATGGAAGCTTATTCTTAAAGAGATTCCTTAAATTTTGTTACAGGGGAAAGTGGGGTTGGCTTTAAGTTTTAGCAAATATAAATGATAATAAAATCGCGAACTATTAAAACACTATGTACAACTATAAAAAGCACAGATGCACTAACGACTCTAACAGAGGAGGATTACATGTTGGTAATCGGGGGGGGGGGGGCACTTGAGAAAGAGTCCCAATAAGAAGGGGACTCGAAACGTACAAAGTGTTTCATTGTGTGCTTTTTTTAGTTGTACATAGTGTTTTAATAGTTGGCGATTTTAAAACAAATATAAATGATTTTTTTTCCAATAATTACAATATTCATTTCAATAACATATGGGAAGAGACTTCAATTCAAATAAATATATTAATTAAACAAGGAAAAAAAAAGTTTTTAAGAAAATGTCAATGTAAATTCCAAAACTGAATGTAAAAATATCTTAGATATCTATTTTTAAAATTTTTTTTATCTTCATGAAGGATAAGGTTTTAGTACCTAAAGACCTAAGTTTGACATTTGTAATAAGAGTGAATGTAAATTATAATAATAAAAAAAATTTACAGGTCAGGGAAAATGGATTTTTATGGGAACTTTCCACAGGGTTATTAAAAATTGGAAAAGTTTACTCAACAACTGCAAGTCTATAAAGTTAGTAATTTATAAGAGTATTCTTATTGCAGATTAAATAGAGAGATTTGCTAGAAAATTAATTCTGCAAATTCCAGTATTAGTAGTTTTTTTTCACAAGTGAAATATTTTGTGCAACTCACCTTGACCATCCACTAACATTCGAAATGTTCCTAATAGTTTGAAGACAACAGGAAATGTTTCAACAGCAATCATTGGCAAGATGGCATCAACTATCCCATTTGAAACCATCGCTTCTTTATTTAAGGCTACAATTAGAAATTTAAGTGTAATTAATAAATTAGATGATGGACAGAAATGTAAATAAAAAAAAACCAGAATTCAAATAATACTTTCAATTATTGAAGTATATAAAGTTCTGAAAATAATCAATTCTGGGCTTAACTATCGGAACATTTGCTACAATAACTTTACACCGAAAAGGAATATTTCTCCACATAATTAATTTTCTTATTGCTTACTATTTAACTTATTAAAAAATGAAAAATAACTTAGGATAAAGAGGTTTAAGAGTTTTATACACTTAGGAATTACCTGGAATAGCTAAGTTTCGAAGAGCACTGAGGATGGCATGCTGCAATCTTATTTCACCCGCTGGCGTATTATGACGGCGAATAACATTCATCAGAATATTTGTAATTCCACTAGATACCATTTGAATACAATGCTCATCTGTTCAAGAAAATTAAAATAAGTAAATTTTAGGAAGTTAGGATAAAATAGAAGGTTGTTATTTGACAATTCTATCAAAGAAAGGAATTTGATTAGAAGAATCTTCACTCAGGGATCCTGCAATAAAAATCCAAGACTTCAGTTAAAAAAAAACAACCCAGCTTGTTATTATACTGCTCGCGATGAGAGTTGAAACACGCAGATTATAGATTTTCCTTTCCTGGCCGGTCGCGCGCATTCAAATAGAAGAGAAAATGGCGGCCGCTGTTCACATTCAACATTTCGACGAGGAAAAGTTCTCAACAGTCAAGCTAGGGAAATCGATGAGCAACGTTAAGAATAATTTCCCGAGCTTGACTGTTGATAACTTTTCCTTGTCGAAATGTTGAATGTGAAGTAGCGACCGCCATTTTCTCTTCTATTTGAATGTGAGCGAACGGCCAGGAAAGGAAAATCTATAATCTGCGTTGCATTCTGGGAGTTTCAACTCTCGTTGTGAGCAGTATAGTCAGTACTGTTGTTGCATGTCAATTTGAATCATTGCTAATCTGAAAATGGAAACAGCTGATTGTGAAGTTTCTATTTTGTGAAAGGAATCCTTTACTTTAATGATAATACCAATGCCTTAATCTTGCCTTTTATGAACTTCTCTACTGATGATGCCATTTTTAAGTGAAGTTCATTTTGTGCAATGTAGTTAACAAATTTTAAGTTTTGTTAATGTGATTAATTTTTGCTTGTTTTAACTGGTCTGTATACACTATATACATGTGCGTGCTCAGCAGTGTAGATATTACTTGCCATCAGGTTGAACAGATGAAAAGAGTTGAATCCAGTTGAACATGGTACAATATCGAAGCTCACATGTTTGGCCATTTGATCAGAGAGATTTCTGCCAAACTGCACTAATTGACTGTCAGTGATGTTATCGTGAATTGGAAACATTACGGATCGTGGAACTCCTTCCCTGAGCTGGTCGACTCAAGAAGCTGACAAAACAGGACCTGGGAACTCTCGAGGGCGCTGTTAAAGGAAATTGCAAATGGAGGTTTAACAGCCATCAAAAGCAACTTCTGTAGGTGCTGCAGAACAGTTTGCCAGGAGTTGTTTTTCCCTTGGTTTGCATAGCAGTGCTCAGCAAGGTCACCTGCCAATGTCAGTACCACCATTTGAAATGATTGCAAACACCACCATCAGTGGATTGTGGATCAATGGAAGATGGTTCTGTGGAATAATGAATTGCGATACTCAATCTGGCAATCCAATGGATATCTCTTAATCTGACATATTGTTATGGACATTTTGTCGCGCCTTGTTTTTAATATCTATCTGTAACTCATTTTTTTTAATTCCCTTTCTTATTTACTATTTTAAAACTTGGAGAAGTTGTTTTTTTTTTAATTTTATTCAGCCAATTTTCCTTTTCTTTCCTTTTCAATTTCCTTTTTGCCTAGTTACTATGGTAACCTTACTTTAGCTTTATAGCGCAACCATGTTTTCCCGTGGGAACTTGATCCCTTCTTTCTTTCTGCACTTGTTACTTCTTGACCTCTCTTGTGTTTCTTGCTGTCTTCTATCATCCTTAACTAATTATTTTTAGGCTGTTATTTTCTGTGGAAACCGCCCCCTCCCCTTTCGTCTTGAGATTAATTGAAATGCTCACTGAGATTGCTTTGGTTATCAGTCTTGAAAATACGAAAAATATAGTCTTCTAACTTACAGGATGATATGAGTATTGTGTAGGTGGGAGACTCCTAATTTCAATTCAATTAGTATTAGATGGACAATGAGTGGGCGGGCTCGTTTTATCTGTACTTTGTTTCATCGCCAAGTGACTTTGTTTAGCAAACTCTGGAATTTGTGAAACCTTATTGTGCTGTGTTTGTGCTTCAAGAAATCATCTAATTTAGCCAGATGAGTAAAATTACGGTTCAAACTGCAGGTAACCAGTGACTGTAAGCCCAGGACAATGCTGTAAATAAATTTATCTTACTTTCCTGCTCATCAGATCAGCGAGACTGCGGCTACTGGAAAAACAATCTTATTTGAAATCTCAAGTGCTTTCCATCAACTGTAATTCTCCGAGACATTAATATTTGTATTAAATCATGGTTTATTCTTACTAAGGACCAAGCCGAACGTCTTACCTTGCATTTCTCTTGCGCTAGTTGCAATATTATTTTATTTATCTTATTGTGTGTGCGATTTCCTCAGAATATCTTATTTTATTCCCTGTTTAACTTAAAATGGATTAACATAGAAGGATAATGATGAGTATTATCCTTGTATGTTAATCCATTTTATTAAACTTGTTTACTGTATTTTGAGTGAAGATTTTGCACGTTATCTCTTTTATTCATTCATCTGACCATGTTTTATCCTGCCCCATTATCTTCGTTGCATCTTTCTTCTGATTCTTTTTGGGCCCAGCAGAATCAGGATAAACTTCCATGTGACAAGACGTCTGGTGAATGGTACATACAGAAGCAAGTACAGGAATGGTACTTTTGTGTCAAATGTGAAATTTGAACAGGGCAACATTATGGTCTGGGACTGTCTCTTAGTTTAGACGGCTCATCGGTTTCTATGTCGTGATATTTAAACGCAGATGGATACCAAGACATTTTGGGCAATTCAGTTCTTCCCACACTCTGGCCAACCTTTTCTGTATCAGCTTCATACCACACCTGCTCACAAAGCAAGAGATCTAGCTCTGTGGTTTCGAGACATGGAGATGGAAGAACCAAATTCTTAAAGCCCTAATCTCAACCCTATAGAACATCACTGGGATGAGTGAAGGTTGTTTGCCAGACCCTCTTGTCCAACTAATACTCGTCAACTGTTCTCTGCATAGATTTCCAGTAGCAGTTTATTAGAACTTAGTGTAAACCCTACCCAGAGGGTGACGGCTGTAATCGCAGTCTCATCCTCGTATTGACAGCAGTGCCACGGCATCGTAAAACACCAACAGTTGCTGTCTTTTGGCAATATAGTGCATTTTTTGGTGCAATGTATATTGTATGGTTCAAAAAAGTAGTTTATATTAGTTCTAAATTTTTATTTACTGTTGTAACTTTATTTATTTACAACAATTATATTTAATTATAGAAAAAGAAACCTTTTGTTACTATACACACATTGTAAACTTCTTCTTTCGACTTACCTCTACGAGCAAAGTTGCCAATAGCTAATGCACCTGCAATCTGAAGATTTTCATCAGATGAATTTAACCAAACAATGGTTTCCTTGTAAATAATGCCTTCACCATCATGGTATAAGTGCACCATGCTATCATCTAAATTTTAATATAAAAAAAAAATCAAAAAAAGAAAATATACCTTAAAATAATAGTTAAGTATTTCATTATAACAATACACACGAAAAGTTATGGTTTTTTTTTTTGGAATGATAACACGTTCAACCAAAGAAACGATATAAATGCCTTTAAATTTTATAACTGATAGTCAAGGACCTATTTTTTTTTCTTTATATTGAATGCATAACTTTTGGGAGTGTACATTAACACTGAAAACAAATGCACTATATGAAATGAAATAAAATTTAAGCAAAGAAATATACATGTTTATTTTTAGTCTCTTAATTTCAATATTTTTACTTAGTATCTTCTATTTAAATTATTAAAATTTAAGAACAGTAGAACTACTACTTTTGTTTTTGTTTTTTTTGCATCTAACAGTTAGATGATTATTAAGGACTGTATTCGCAGTTAAAATAGTATTTTCCTAGATTTTGTACATTTTTTTCTGTATAATTAAACTTAAAATATTATTTGTTTTAGCTTATTTTCCATAAAGAATCATAGGAAAGTTGAATTCAGTTTTTTTACAATGATTAGTCTTATTACAGTAAAATATAAATAATAAGTAATTTTAAGTTTCTATTATCCAGATTTTCACTTATCCAAGGTGACTGCAGCCCTAATTAGTTCAGATAATCCAGTTTCTACTATATCAGAATAACAGTTATTAACTGTTACTCAATTTCTAATCTATTTACAAACTACTGCAATCTGATCTTTCTTGAAAAGCCTTCTGTATCCTCATGAACAGTTTATTCATTTTCATGATGCCAATGAAATCAAGACGACGGCAATACTAAGATCAAAATAACATTAAAATTAGGAACTTACAGGTTAATGATAATGTCCTACAGAAATACAGGTTTACAAGTATTTCTTATTATTTATGAGATAATCACAAAATATAGGAAGTAAGGCACTATTAACATACATGGACCACTTGCAACTCAAAATTGCATTTGCTGAATGGCAAAGAGGGATGTAATAATCTTTCCTACAGCTTTCCAAACATGTGTTTCTTTGCAAATAAGATTTTAGATACAACATACCATTTGACATAGAGGCTAGTACTGTATCTATCTCTAAGTTATTGCACCATTCTTCTACAATAGTAACATATATTAACAATCGGGTATCTGTGTAAGATCACAATGAAAAGAAAACTAGCATTTACCTAGTAATCATAAAGAGTCAATTCAGTTCTCTTTCTTTGTTTATCTGTAATCATTCAGTGAAATCCATATCCTACTACTAAGCAATCCTCTTGTCTCTGGATTATGGTTTGCTCTTTGTTCTTTCTATTTGTCTTGAATTGTTCTATTGGACACATCCTGATTCGCCCACTTATCCCCAATCCAAACACACCGCTATACTCCCTATTTGTACAAGTATCAAGATATTATTAAATCTCCTACTATCTTCACTTTGAAACAAGAGTTCTAGAAAATCATCTTTAAGTGAATAGAATTGAAACATTAAGAAAAGAAAAAAGCCAGCCACGAACTGAATGAGGCAATATCGGTTTGTGCAAATATTTTCAAGACTGGGAAGCAATTTACTTGCACCTGCACCTAACAAGAGATTTATTTCAATGAAATATTTCTGTAATCTGCCGTATTTTTCATTCCATTTTATTGACGACATTTTTATTTGCTTCTGAACTGCTAATTGAACTGCTGTACATTTTGAGAACGATTATGATTTAGAAGAGAACTTTCCAAAAGATTTTAAGTTATAAGCAATTGAAACTGGTTATTTTCAAGGTATTCTAATTAACAATGAAGTTGTTCTTACCACCAGTAAGAAGTAGAATTACTAAGTCACAGGCAATTTTGATTACAGTAAGGCTATCCTCGTCGGTTTTGCCTTGGTGCTGTTTCAGTATTTTAATTAAAATCTGACAGAGGGGGGATGTAGCCAATTGGAATTTCATTGCATCTATAAAAGACAAGAATTAAAAAAAAAAGACAATTATTAGTGTGAAACTTTAATTTGCAAAAGACAATTAAAGTTGTGTAAAATGAAGCCTTCCATTACATATAACTTAAAGAGTTGAATTAATTTATTAATACAATTACTATTTAAAAAACTAACACATTTTGAAAGCAACCGATCCTTGATTAATATACATGGGCTATTAAAAATAAAACACGTTGGTCAGATCCATCTGTCATGAAGATTGTTTCATTTGACCCATTCAATTTTCAATAGCTCTTCTTGATGTTTACATATCTAAGTGAGTCTCATGAGCACAAAGATTGTGAGGATTAAAGCATGAAAAATATAAAAAAAGAAATAAAAAAAAATGCAAAACCATTAAAATGCCAGTTACAGAATTTAAAGTAACTATTCAGGGGTTTTGTTTAACAGCCAGTAGAAATCTACTGTATATAATAACTTTAAAAGGAAAACAATCATTCACCTATAGTTACAAGAAGATCTCTTCCAATCTTTATTATCAGCACGAAAACATTCAACACTCACAAATCATTTTATTGATGTTAAAAAAATCACACAAAACTACTTATTTAAATGGAACATTTCAAACGGATGGATGATTGAATATTTTTTTTGAAGATGGCTGAAACTGCCCCCTCTATTTGCATATTTTATTTTAAGATTTTTCTTAATGCTTTCTTATTCCCAAGGCAGGCTTTACATGGTTTGTAATTTGTTGAGAAATGGATGGGAATTGCTTTCACTGTTTTTGCTGGTTTCCCCATCAACTTTAAATGAGGTTTTACACAGTCATCTGTTTCCCATCAAAAAGTACAGGAAGCTGTACTTTTGCGTGCATTTCAGCAATACAAAAAAAATCCTAGTTTAAATAATTAAAAATAATTTTTGAAATATTCTAATTGCATTGAAAAAATAATTTATTGATAAAATAATGCTTTTATTCGAAGGATTATCTTATTACTGTGGGTGTGAATGTGAAATAGCTCTTTGTTTATCCAAAGTGGCATGAAAGTTGCGACCACCAAATTTCTTCGTAAATGATTGCTAAACATAGTTCGATTGGTCAGTAAATTGTTTTTCAATGATTAAAATAATTGAAATTAAATGCAGAGTACAAAATCCGAAAATTTTTAGTAAAAAAACTGAGAGAACTTTGATAGCTAGAAGCAGCTATTAGTTTTAGTTGTATGTTTCACCACAGTGCTGCTGCTCCCCATCAAACCCATCCATCGAGCCATTAAAAAAATAGAACACATTCATAAAACTGATAGCCATCAGGAATTCCTATCAAATTACCATGTAAAGCCAGCCTTATGAATGAATTTTTTTTTTTTTTGCAACTTCAATTAGAAGTTCAAAGTTTGTAGAAACATAGCTGATGATATTAAGCAAGGACCTGCTGTATTTTAGATTCTTAAAAAATTCCTACTGGCTTTTAAGTTTATTAATAAAGACAATAATCTTCAAATTTGAAATTACTTACAGACCTTGTAAATCAATTTATGGGGAGAATAAAAATTGCAAAGCAATATAAACATTACCATTCTCAGCCAGGTTGGCGAGAAGTTCCATCACTGTTTCAATAACTTCACCAGATAAGTCTCTTTCAAGTAGTTTAATTAGGGTCTGGCAAACATTACTTTCCATGATCTTCCGTCGGCCTAGCTCTATAAAGAAAATTAAAAATGTTAAGTATTCAAACTTCTAATTGTTAATGCAATCTAACAAAGTGATAATCAATCTATTAGGAGCAGTCAAATGAAAATGGGTCAGATGCAAAAAAAGTGTCACTGGAAATTTATTACCTCAAAAATAAACTCCAAAACTGTTAATACATTTATCCCACTGGGAGACATGGCGGTCAATTCCATTCTCATTGAAGGTTTGAGGCTGCAGATGGATCCACAACCTTACCACACATGCACGTCTTTGTATGTTTCAAATCGATGTCCAAGAATATCTCTCTTCTGGATGCCAACAATGTGGAAATCGCATGGTGAAAGATCTGGGCTGTAGGGAGGATGTTGAAATATTTCCCAGACAAATCCTTGAAGCATATTCCTCACCAGTTGGGAAATACGGGGGTGGGGGTTATCATGGAGAAGAATAATGCCGTTCGACAGCATTCCAGGGCATTTCAATTTTATGATGTGCCTCAGTTTCTGCAAAGTATCTTCATAGCGATTCGCATTGATTGTGGTCCCATGTTCAAGGAAATCAACAAGCAGGGGGCCTTTGCAGTTGAAGAAGAATGCCAGCATGACTTTCACGGAACTTGTATGTACGGCTTTGAACTCTTTTGGTGGGGAAGAATTCACGTGTCTCCACTGTTGACTCTGCCATTTGCTTTCGAGCTCAAACTGATGGCATCACGTTTCGGACTCTGTGACAACATGGGACAGAAATGCATACTCTTCCTCATGGTACCGTTGCAGGTGACACAGAGATAGAGAATGCCTTTGAGTCCTTTGCTCAATTGATGTGGCACCCAGTGTGCAATTTTTTCAGTACAGCAGGTGATCGTTGCTAATGCTACAGGTGATCTTTGCTATGGAACCATGGCTTATCCCCAACAAAACAAATTACTTCTTCTGTGATCCATCGGTTTTCAATAAGACCATCCACCCACTCAATAACTTCAGAAGTAATGACGAGAATGGGCTGTCCTGGGAGTGGATTGTCTTGCAGTGAAATGAGTCCCTCTAAGAATCTCTTATGACACTCGAGCACGCGTGAAAGTGACATGCAGTGTTTGCCGTACACAACAGACATGCGACGATGAATTTCTTGTCCACCAACACCCTCAGCAGTCAAAAAATGAAAAACACCGCCCTGTTCTTCTTTACTCGCCTCCATTTCCGATGGTGGACGAATCACTAACCTTACTTCTAGTGCAATAAACAAATAAACAGCTCTCAAAGTTAGAGTTGTCACTGTACTGTCCTCATTCCTGACAGATGTCACTAATGTCAGGAAACATCAATGTTACCAAATTCTGAGCGCCTTGACTTTTAAGAGAGCTGACCCGCTTTCATTTGACTGCCCCTAATATCCCATTGTAAGATTTACGTTTCTGTTGGGATTTTTTCACTGGAACTGAGTTTCAGCATATCTTATATACATCCATGATTATTTGGTAAAACCAGATGAACCAATTTTTTCCAATATGGGACGTATCTGATTTTCCAAATAAACTAAATGGATATACATAAATTGCAAAGTTAAACTTTGTCTGTCCTTGACATGTTTCATAGCTTTAGGACAGAAATCTTTTACACTATGTTAAACTGGTCAACTTAATGATAATAATTTTTGATTCAGTTCGATCCATTTGTTAAAGATAAAAAATTTAGTTTTCAGAGAGTAGTAAAATAAAAATATTCTGTAGGGCATATCGTGAAATTTGTCAGAATCTATCCACAATGATGTTACTCTGTTTCACTTCAAAATAGATGTCATGCAAAAAACAGAATAAATAGAAATAATTCAAAAAACGAGACTATGAATTTGTTTTTTGATAATTTAACTTTTCCTTCTGCATGATAAATATACAATAATTTCAATATTTTATATGATAAATGCAAATTTCAATTTGAAAATAATTCCTTTTTTTAAAACTTTATTAATAAATTCAAAACAATAAAGCAAAATAATGATGAGGAAAACCTAGAAATGGCATAACTTTCTGTCAACTAAAACAAAAGAAAAGAAAAACAAACAATTCCAATATTGTCGAAAACTTTGTCATCGACGGTAGAGCCAAGTTCTGCTCTCTCCTCCACCCCTCCCCGTATCTCTTTGCAGAGTTGTTTACCAATGACACGACAATCTCCCCCAAGGACATTCATTTCCCTTTCTTCAAGCTACGACCTACAAGCACCTTACTACCCACCCCCTGCATTACGGTCCTTTAGACTGCTCCCCTTCGAATGAACTAGGACAGATGATGTCCTACAAAGAAACCTCTGCTCCTGATTGGTGCTCTCCTTGTTGTCTATCCCTGCTTTTGATTTGTCCACTCTATAATGTGAGATTTTTAACTGTAATGCACATTCGACAAAGGCTGCATGGAGCAGCCGAAATTAATTATGTACAATTTATTACACCAGGAAATGTTTTTTAGAATTTTAACTTTGCTTTAATTTTGTGGGTGTATATATTTGCACCATTTATAATTTACATCCGCATGTTATATCACTCTTAACTTATTTACAGTGAAAACTCGTTTAACCGTCACCGTTGGGACCGGGACTTGGACGGTTAACCAAATAGACAGATAACAGAAATTTTGCAATCAACATGTACAGTAACGAGATTTCAATGCTGGTTTGGGACGAAAGGCAAAACAATAAATTAATATAAAGAAAAATCTATCGGTAACAAATAGATATTGTCAAACACCAAACAAATAATAACAAGAATAGAGACATAAAATAGTACTAGATAATAAGGTTTATATGGTTAAAGCTGTAATCAGTCATCATCTTCTGTTTCTTCGAGGCTGGAGCTTTTTTCGCAGCAATGTCCCCTATTTTACGGAGAAGTAGGCTTTGCAAACGATGACGGATAACAGAGAGCAAAGTTAAAAGAGTGATGGTTAATCGAGTTTTCACTATATTTTTATTTATTTCTTACAATGATAGGTTATCTTATTTTAATATTGAATTAAGAGTGCACAGGGGAAATACACAAACAAAATAGTGATGAGAGTTCCTATACCTTTCGAAATGCTTTGAGAACTCCATCTTAAGGGGAGGGGGGGGGGACAATATAGGGAATGATACAGATACATATGTGGATACAAGGATGGAATTTAACAGTAATGGTGGGATTAAAGGCATTAAATCAGATTATACGATATGTTTCTACTTAGGGACAATTAGTAAGTATTATGGTCATGATAGGGGTTTGGCTGTCTATAAGTTGGTCTGTTTTGTTGTAGTGGTTTACATTGCTATGAGTTTAAAGTGACACACATCAAACAATGTGTGAACTTGGAAAGAAGCTTGGGTATTTATTACAACTGTTTCAATTGCCCTGATATTGTTAACTATGGCATAATTCATTTAATGGAAAGGTAAAAATAATGGACAAATTAGGCCCCATGAACTTACTGAAAAAAATATAATGAAATGCTAAAAAATTTTCTCTTCTCTTTTTCGATGAAACTAAAATAATCTTTTTCTCAACAGAATCGTAATTTGCAATGAGAAGTGAATTCTCTTTGACAATCGTCGCAGATCCCATTTAAATTATTATAAGTATACACTGAAGCATCGGAAAATTTTTCAGGAGTTGCTTCCATTTCTAGTACATGCCACCACGATCCGGGAATTATTGGGTTTTCAGATAAATTCGTTTTTTTTTTCCCAATGTTGTTTAAATTAACACGAAAAATATTTTTTATTGTAGTGTTTTATGTTGGTTTATTTTTGGTAGCTATATTCTTCCTCTACAACTTTTGCTTATCGTTTTTGAAATTTGATAACATTTTACCTCTTTTCAGACAAGACGATGGAGCGTCATGCATCGATAAAAATGAACATTTTGACATCTGCTTCTCTTCACTTTCAATCAAGGTTCCAAAGCTGCCAAAGCTCCTTAAGAGATTTGTGCTGTGTATGGAGAAGATGCTTTTACTGAAAGAACTGCACAGAAATGGTTTTCATGCTTCACGGAGGGGAGTCGACCTCACATTCTCGCCGCATTCTGGTTGATCTATTCAGTTCAAATGAGGATCGACTGAACAAGCTCATACACGAGAAACCACGCCAATCCACCAGGAAACTGGCCCAACAGATGGATGCTCATGAAACCGTCGCCTGTCACCTTCACTCGATGGGAAAGGTCCAAAAACTCGGTACATGAATGCCACACGCTCTAAACGAAAGAGAAAAACTCCAGCGCCGCTCCGTGGCAGCCAGTTTGCTCGCTTGACACCAGCTATTCAAGGACACAAACAGATTTCTTTACCGCATTATCACTGGTGATGAAAATGGTGTCTTTACGTCAATATGAAGCAGAGGAAAGAATGGCCGAGTCCCGACAAGCAAGCATCACCTCGAGCCAAGCCAGAACTTGCATTGGCGCAAGACAACGATCTGTGTTTGGTGGGATTGGGAAGGACTAATCCACTATAAAATGCTTGAAAACAAAATGCTTTACGTTCAGCAAATACACTGGCTCAACAACGCAATCCATCCGAAACGACCTGACCAGCAACACGGTATAATTCTTCAACACGATAACGCTCACCCAACGCTGCTAATTTGACCAAAAATAATATTCAACAGCACGGTTGGGAAGTGCTACCTCATCCACCATATCCTCCTGATTTAGTGCCTTCAGATTAACACCTTCAGATTAACACCTGGGAGGTGTTTTGTTCAACAACAACGTGGAGCTGAAACAATGGCTCAATGAATTCTTCAAGTCAAGACCCCATGATTTCTACTGCCAAGGAATTAACAATTTAGTGGAACATTTCCAACAAGTCGTGAACAATGATGGAGAATATATTATTGACTGATTTGTTAAAATTGCTGATGAAAAAACTAAGGATTAAGCTAAATGGAAAAAACGAACAAATCTATCTGACAACCTAATAAATGTATCTTCTGCAATTGAAGTACTTAAAGGAGATAATTCTGCAATTTGTTGTCGTATAATTAGCAGTGATGATGGCAGCATATCGCGATTTGAGAGACTTTGAATGAGATACGATGGGTCAGTCCATCTCTGAAGGCAAAACGGAATTCAGATTTTCACGAGACAATTTCAAGAGTGTATTGAGATTCCAGAACAAACAGTGTGCGACATTGCTGTGGCCAATGAAAAAAACTGATTGATCATGGGACAGTGTCATCTGGCATGCATTGTAACATCCAACCAGTATATGACATTGCAGCAGATAAAAGATCAATTCAATGCTGAGGTCACACAATATCAGTGTTCAGGCAGTAGAATGTTCTCTTTCTTCTGTGGGGTACAGGAGCCGATGGCCTGTTTGGATTCCATTGCTGATCCGACAGCACAGGGCTCTGTGTCTCCCCTGGGCTTGGGTTGCAAGATGAATCATGTAGTCTAGTCCAACAAGTCCAGTTCCAACACCAGACAGAAGATTATGCATGTGGAGAAAGTCCCACAAGGCAATGGATCCAGCATGCCAACAAGGGACAGTCCAGGGAAACAGTGGCTCTGTTATGGTGTGGGATGTTCTCAGCTCGCACACATTAGGTCCTCTGATAATCTGCAGACATCACTGACTGGTATGTGCTAGTAACCATCTTTGTGGATTATTTTCACCCGTTCATGTTATGCATTCACTCAGACAGGAGATGGCTTTTTCAGCAGGACAATACGTCAACGCACAGATCCACAGTTTTCAAATTCTGAAGGAGCACTTGAGTTTAGCATCGTGAGTTGGCTTAATCATTCACCAGATTTGAATCCAATAGATCACGTGGGAATTGTGGACCACTACTGAGGAGACAAGGTATACACTATCTACACAGTCCTTGAGAGCTCCTGGAGTCCATGCCCTGTTGTGCTGCTGCAGTAATCTGATCGAAAGAAGGGCCCACGCATACTAAACAGGTGTCTGAGGTTTTTCTGGACCATCAGAGTACATGAGCAAACATTCAATTAAAAATTTGAACTTGTTCCAATTGTCTAAATGGAATATTTATGAAACTGATGTGCTTGAGAAAGAAAGAGCAATGGTTTCTCTTGAATTTATCTGTTGAAGAGTTGTTTTTCAAGAAGTGATTAGAATAACAATAACTGAGATCTAAGATTTCTTTTGTTAACAGCACGGGTTTGGATATTTTTACTTGTAAGAAATAATCTACAGTTTGGAATTACATTTCAATTAAAATTCTGATTTGTTGTTAACCTAATTTTTGATCAAATCAGTTGCACCTTCCTTTTACAACTGCAGCTTATAAAGAGTTGAACAATTTGGCTGTATTTGGTATTAGTCAATATTTTGAGTCTTTGTTTCCATTCATCAATGAATTAATTCTGAATTACTTACTGTTAATGTCTTTAATCCAAATTTACGTAAAATTCGAAATTTCAATAAATCATATTATAAAGTTAACAAAAATAAAATCATTAGTAAATTCATAAATTATGCCATAAAAACTTTAAACAAGAACAGACATTTTACCTGAATCAATGATGCAGTTGAAAGTTAAAAGTATATGTGTGCACAAGTCGTCGTCCTGCGGGTATCGATCCAGGTACTCACATAAAACATCTGTCACGCCTGCATCCAATACCTTTTCCTGTGTCAACTCTATAAAAATAAACAATAATCAACAGAAATATAACGATGTTATTATCTAAAGGGTAATTATCGTTCAAAACCTTAAAGACTTATTTTACAATAAAGACTCACAGAATCTGTCAACAAATGTTCTGATACACACTTAATTCCAGTAAAATTTTGAAATTAAAAGACATTTAAACACTTCACAATGGCAGAAAGTTCCCGGCTTATGTAAGCGTTACATTCAACAAACCTTTATATAACAAATTTTAATTTTAATTTAACTTGCCCCCATATGTTAATCACATTCAACTGCTTATGGGTTTGCGATATGTGTACAAGCTACGATATTAACGTAGCTCAAAGATTATTTCTATTAGATTCATTCACAGGATGCACACATTAATTTAATTTTATTGTGCAATTAAGCAAAGTATTGTAATATAGGATAAGTTCAAGATAATTTGAAAAAAGTCTGATTTTTACATAAGCCAGGGTTCATCTTGTACTTGAAAAAATACCAACTAATTTTTATTAAAAGAAATGATTCAAAGACTCTTATATTACTAATACAACTAAATGCATAAATACACAATATTTCAGAGTCTACATGTATATTTTTTTGTTTAATGGTCAATTAATTTGCTTTGGCGAATAACATCTGTTGCATGTCAAAAATTAGTTGAGGTAAGAATATTTTCTTTCCTTTTAACCATTTGAGAAAATATCAACATTCAGAATTATTTATAGATTAAATAAATCCTCGACTTCTTCAAATTATTAATATGAAGTGGGGAAAAAAAAATCATCTCTTGCTAATAAGTGATAACATATCTTATCATGGACATAACAGCAACCATCTACAAACTCACATTCTGCACATGCACGAGACAATTACAGACACCACAAGTAGGTTTTGAGAACTGATTTTAAAGGTGAATGATTTTAGTGTTAGTGGGGGTTTGAAGAGTTCAACAGACATGGGTTTTTAATTTCAACGTTACTGTTAGTAAGAGGAGGAGGGAATTTTGTTCAAAATTCAATTACCATAGGTATTGGTCAGGTTGAGTAGGAATCCTGTTGCAATGACCCGCAACTGATCAGTACCTTCTCCACCTCCAAGACAGTTCTGCAGAAGCAGCAGAAGTTTCTCTGTTCCATGATGTTCATTTACTAAACTCCGACCATGATCTGCAAAACAAATTCTACCACTTTAAAAAAAACTGAAAATATCTACAAATTTGCTAAGAGAAGAAAGTGTACAGTTTACAAGAGAGTTCTAGAAACATGACTATTCTTTTAACCAGAAACGTCCACTATTACACAGGAAATCCTCTTTAACTACGAATGTCTACAGATTCAAAGAAATGTGTTAGAATTTTCTAGAATAACTGTTTAAGCAGCTGATAAATCAGCTAAATTTTCAGATGCTTTTTCCTTAAATAAAAAAATCATGAGTTTTATTCCCCCCCCCCCTTCCTTTTAGACAATTTCTTTAAATTGAGCACTAAGCCCAGTCCTTTAAGAAAGTATTTATATTATCTTGAATTATCTTTTTACAATGTCTATTATGATTTCTTATAAGTTAATAGAAAAAATGGAATATATGTGGAATAGGAAGGTAAGAGGTTATTGGAATCAATAGCAGAAATAAGTTTAATTGCTTAACATCAATTAAAATGAATAAGTTAAACAAAATCCTTCCTTAGCTCTTTTGTTAATTTTAAAAATAAGAGACTATGCCTCCTACTTGTTTAAAATATACTCACTAGGATAGCAGAAGTGCCGTAATGTAGTTGGTTCTTTTAAACATTACAGTGACTATCACTTGAAGGACTTAGTCAATATTATCAATTCTATTTGGGTCATTTCATGTCAGATCATCTGATGAGTTCACTACACCATCACAGATTTTTATGAAAACTTTTTGCATGTATAGGGTCATAAGATAACATATGCTGCAAAATATGGGATTTTTTTGTTTAAATATTTGCTGAGATATGAATTTTTGAAGTTTTTTTTTTTTTAGTGCCACGACCCTTTTTTGATGTATTTTCTTGAATATCTCATCTCCTAATCAATCAAATGGAATCAAATTTGTTTTCCCCATGTATTTTTTTATGCTGAATCCAAAAATTCCAACGAAATTAGTCTAGGACTAATAGTTTTGTAGTAATAGAAAGCATGTAAGCATTTAGGAAAAAATTTAAATGGCCCTGTGGGACAACATTTAAAAATTTGAGATTTTAACCCAAGTCTAAAAAAGGTCTACAGTAACTGAAAGAAAATAATCAAGATGGTGTTTTGCTTCTGAGCTTGGAAAAAAAATCGGAACGTTGGTATTCTTTTCGAATCGTGTAAAGAAATATCCAACAATTATTACTTTGTCACTGCATTTTATTTAGTAAATTCAAGTTACCCCTTGCTTTAGTCATAGCTCTGTAAGCAGTAACTCTCACTTATAGCCAGGTAAAACCCATATTTTAAAACTGATTCAAACTGAATAGTTTGCAAATATGGTGATTCAAACAGATTATTCACCCGTTTCAATTGCCGATGCTAGGCAGCGTAATAATCCAAAATGTTATTGAAAAAATACAAGCCTTTTAATTAACTTCATTTTCTTTAATAAAAGTGTTTTACTGAGGTGTTACTTAAAATATTTGCAATAAAAATTAATTTTTTTTGACAATAAAAAAATAAAATATTTAAACAAAAAATCCCATATTTTGCAGAATGTGTTATCTTATGACCTTTTACATGTAAATAAATTTTCATAAAAATCTGTGATGGTGTGGTGAATTCATCAGGTGATCTGACATGGAATGACCCATTTCTATTCAAAGAAAGATATTCTGAATAAAACAAGTTTGAGAAATCCTTAATAAAATAAGAATTTCTTGGAAATGTATTTGAAACTCTACTAATCCAAATGCTATTTTAATTTGTTATAAAATATTTAAGCAGCTGTAGTGAATAGTAACTATACAAAGTTACAATTTCGACTCTACTATCTTCTGTTAACTCTGGTAAAAGCTAAATCATCTACCAAGATTTAATCATCGCTATCATAATCAACAAATCACAGTAATCAGTCACCAAAAAAATTCATTTACTTGAAGACTGGAGTGTAAGGATAGACTGAACGGAAGTGGGACTGTGCAGAGGAACATCTACAGTGTGTATTAAAACAAGGGCTTTTTTTCTAAAATTAGGCTTAAAATTAGAAATGCTGATGGCTGAATTCCAATTACTTTGGGGACCAGTCAAAAGGATAATAAGAACTACTAGAATAACTTGAAATGGGAAATGTTTTAGACTTTGGAAGATATCTACCAGATAGGTTGTAACTTCCACAGAAGAATTTAATATGTTGAGTGCTGCATTTAGCCAAACAGACAGTGTCGTTAGAAAGTGACTTGATTTATAAATAAATAAATGAGTCAATCATCAACATAAAGTAAATTTGGGTAAGTTTGTGACTTAGGTTATTAATCTATGAGGTCCAACAAAATCTAATTGAAAGTACTTGGAGCTGGTAAAGTAATTTGGTATGCATTATCTGGAGATAAGATGTGATGAAGATTTGCAATTTGTATGGAATAGGAAGGCTACCTCATTAAGTCAGGTGATTTCCAACCTGTTTTGACTCGAGAATCTCTTCCAACACTATATTTCTATCTGAACTCACCAATGAAGAAAACAAAAGAAGAAGCACTAAACGGAAAATGCTTCTGTAGACCAATCCTGATGCTCAAAGTTGAGCTACACAAACTATAAATTTACTACTAGGAAGTGGACGATAGAAACGAAACGTTAAAAACAAAATATCCAGAACTTTAACTGTGTTTAATATGCTTTTTTTTTTCCTTTTAATTTTTTGGAACATGCAGCAGAACGTTATGGAAGGACCCTGTAGAATAAAAAGACAGTTTCTGATCTACGGCAAATAAATTATTGATTTAGATATGAGTAGATGTGTTCAAATATGTTGACAAGAACGACTTTAATGTCATGGACAGTAAATTCATTAATTGTATGATAATATTAGAAACTGAAGTTATCAAGATTCTACACTGTAACTACAGACAAGGTATTTTTGAGGATGTTTGCACTGATTAAGATATGTTTTGTCTACTTAGATGTTCTAGCTGTCCAAAACATCTAGTCCACAGAAGGAGGAACAAGCTATTGTACTATAAAGACTCTTTTACAAGTATTCTTAGCGAGGCACTTCTGGTCACATGCAAGAATGTAGACCCTTCAGGTAGGAGGACAATCCTTTTGATTAGTTCAGACCATGAATTGACTGGTGAAGCAAATAGATAGAGGTTGTTGTAAGAAATAAACTGAGTGACTTCAGAAGAATCAAGAAATCAATCGATCATGAAGGAACGTTACTTGCAATAATATAGCTTCAACTTGTAGGAGTGAAACAGCAAGCCAAATTAATATAAAGCATTGTTTTGATCAGCAATGATAGGGTCAGTTGACAACTGATTCAAGATTGACAAGATTAGTCAAGTCCGCCAATGTAACAATTCTGTTGTTATAAAACACAAAAGTCAGGATTATCAATTGTGTACGAACTAATATATATTAAAGAAAGGGATCATTGTCGTTTTAATTGAGTGACACAACAATTTTAAAGTTATAACTTACTACGTATCAAGTATTGTCTTTTTTAATAACTCGCATGTTTTGTTTGAGTATTTATCTGTAGAATCTTTTCTTACAAAGGCATTTTGAAGATTCTTGATGCTCTTGGGCTTATCTTTTATCTGAAATGGCTTCTGCTCTTTTATCTGAAATTACATTCTTTCACTGTTGTTTTATGGTTTACTACTTCTTATTCATATAATTATAAGTCTTCATCCTTTCATGTTAAATCCCATAACTTTTTTTTCCAATAATAAAGAAATGGAAAAAAAAAAATACATTCTCAATGTAATGATTTAATTAACACAGAAGGTCAGGAAATGCAACATTAACAAAAAGCATTCTGTCCACTAATGATAGGACTTTAAGGATGATTATATTGAAATTTTCAGATATCAGATGGGAATGTACTGTAGTGGTAAGGGAAAGTTATGGTGCAGAAACTGAGGGTGTGTTCCATTTGCTGGCAGTGTGCTACGAGTAACAAACATGCAAAAGTGGCTGAACTGCTGCTTTTATCCTTTTCTGTGCTACCAAGTGACCCCTGTCGTAATGATTTGAAAATTTGCATGTACATCAGCTGTCTGCTGAACAGTTATGCAACTCACCACAGGCTATTTCATTTGATTTTAGGGGTGTAACCTTCAGAAATAGCGTTAGTCAAGTTGGGCTCTCCAGTGTATATTATTACAAGTTAATTAAAAGCTGGTTTGACCTAAAGAAAAGTTTAACGTGCAGAAGGTTCAATTGAAATCAAAAAACAAAACAAGGATTGCACAATGAATAAGAAAATGCCGTTTCGTCCTGCAAGGGACTCATCGGCCCGATCCGCCTGGATTCTTTTATCGGGGAGGGTGGATCAGGCCGATGAGTCCCTTGCAGGACGAAACGGCCGTTCCCGATTTTCTCTCATAATTGAACTAGAAAGGAATTTTCTTATTCATTGTGCAGTCCTTGTTTCATTTTTTGATTTTAAAAACTGGTTGTTTTTTCTTTTGTGGAGTCCCACATTCGGAGGCCAAAGTGGGATCCTTAATTTTTCACACTTTCACAGCTTATCATTGCGGGGTTTGTCTGGCTGACGAGTCCTAAAGAGGACAAAACAACCATCCCAGACTCCTCCTGATGATAACTCTGGGTGCGAAATATTTTTGATTTTTTATGAGCCTTCTTTGGTTATGAATTTAATTAATAACTTTTTCAAATATTACAATTAACAATAACAAAATTAAGAATGCACTAATTCCAATGAAGTAAATGGAAAAATACAAAATAAAAGGAAACTTAATTAAAATTAACTTTAGCTAAAAAAAAAGAAGAAAAAAAAGGTTCTAATTGATAAGAGTGGGGGGGGGGGGTAGAAAAAAAAAAGATGAATTTAAGGAACTGAACCACAAACTCTTTGTTATTCAGAGCAGTTCTAAATATTATGATAATCCGTATATTTTAAATAAGATAAAGGTATCTAATGCTACATGTGTAAAATTTTTAAGTATTCTTATAAATACAAGTAAGGAATGTTTCTAGCTCTTTTCGCTTATTTTATCTAAAGCAGAAAATCAATTTCTTTTCTTTTTTTCGAACTCTTGCGAGTGAGTCCTTTTAAAAATTTCCAGATAAAGAAATATTAATCCTTGTACTTAAAATGTAGTATCACCTCTGTGTTAATTCCTTTATTTAACATCCATTAGAAAAATACATTTAAATAAGAATAAATTCCAATTTATAAATAAAATATCTATAAATCTATATTAAAAAAAAAAAATCAATATTTAAATGGGATTTAGTTCATCCAACCTCTGTAAATGGGAAATGTTTAGATTTCTTTCCTAGGGCAAAGTTGAGCGAGCATTGGGCCGATTACCCAAACTCAAATAGTCCCAACGATCATGGAAATGTCAGAGCCTATATCTTCGGTGCCTTAAGAGCCACAAGGGCTTGTAGGGAATCATCTACCTACCATTTCATCTTCAGAGGGAAACGAAGTATTTTCTTATATTCTTTCATCATTAATTTTTGTTACGCTAAATGGGTTTGTATTTTTTGTTATGTATTGCTTTAAGCTTCAATCTTCTCCCACATTAATGCTCGCTAAGTGTTTCAGATATTAGTGTAAAAATGATCCAGAATGGAAGTGTTTTAAATTCACCTGTTAAATTTTTGTAAATTTTCATCTAAAAAGAGGAAAAATACTAGAATGGTTTTATTTGCCAATCTTTCAAAGGAAATGATTTAACTTCATATTTAAATAATAATAATAATAATAAAAACAACTAATAGTGCAAAAGATATTCAAAGTAATGTAGAGCAAAATTATGCTTATAAAATGTCTTCCTTAAGAGGAATTTTAAAATGGCTTAATTTTTTTATGAGTTGGCAATTTTTGATTTGATAAGATTAATTAAGAATTAGATGATCAGCCACTGAAACTTGAATCTACAGATGAAATAGTTAGACTTTTAAAGCTTCGGAAATAATTCCAGCCAGTACAAATTCTTAAAGAAATCCTTTTTTTTATATAGTGGATCTACATTTCCCTGTAATAACTGCACAGTTAAAGCCCTATATTACAAATTTCTTCTTTCTTGTAAAGATTTATTACTTAAAGGAAATGAGATATTTAAATATTCTTTAATATAAGCATCAATTTCATGATGACAATAACACATAATACCTAATTAATAATAATTGTTATATCACTTCTCTAATCATTTTTATATAAAATAATCTTAATAAGAAATATACACATGATGTAAACCACTATGTATTCATGCTTGAAAGAAGATATCACATACTTTATAAAATTCTACTTCAGAAAAGTTTAACTTTTCTTTACAGGATATTAAGGACCGGTAATAGAAAAAAATAAGAATTTGTTAGAGAGCTTAGTTGAACATTATAGTTAATGCTTGAGAGAAGCCTGGAATCTTCTTTTGTAACACCTTTTTTTCTTGAGCAGTAGCCAGTGGATAGTTTAATGTGCTTTGCAGTTATAGTATTTAATTCTTCAGTGAAAATTGATAGATATATTTCCAGTCATGATTATTACTGTACAATAAACAAAAGACAGAATGTAAAAAATAAACTAGAACTAATAGACTAATCTGAGATTTGTATCATGGGATTTTAGAGTATGAGAATCCAGAAATGACTGTGTTTGTGGAGCTTTTCTGAATCCATGCAAACCATGGATTCATATTATGTAAGAAATACTGTATAATCACTGAAACGAAGCAATTAATATCATTAAGAAATAATACGTAGCAGGTTAATGCAATAATAATGGGGATTCAAAACAAAGAGCTCTCTACAAGGCACCATTGAACAACACAAGCCTTTAACAAAAGTACTGCCTCACAATCTTCAAACGTGTAAATACACTTCTCTAAATTTGTAGAACTTTCTGAAGCAAACAGAATCCATGAAGATTTTGTGATTTATTAGTGAAAATTTGAAAAGTCTATTTTTGTATTAGTAAAAAGATACATCTGAACATCTGCTGGTTGCATGTATCACTAATACACCACAAGCAAAGTTATTTACCCATTCTTTATCATTAAATAACATTCTGTTTAGACAAGATTTCAAATGAACAGATGCTGCAGAGAGTTGGTTAGACACGCTCTTTATTGGCGACGATTAGAACAAGCAAGTTGTGATGGATTGGCCATGCAATACGTCATGGAGGAATGCTGGTCGACGTGGTGGAAGGAAACATCCCCAGGAAGAGACCTCGTGGAAGGCCGAGAAACACACTTATTGGGCTGATGCAGAGAAAAGCTGGATGTGCATCCTAAGCTGAACTGAAGAGAAGAGCCAAAGATTAAGAGAGTTGGAGGGGGGGGGGACTAGTCGTAAGACTAAAACACCAAGAGAACATTCTGTTATCCAATGCCATTTCATTACCTCTTCAAGCTATGGTAATCAATGCTTGGCATGTTATGTTGATTTTCTACAAATATCTGCATTTTTCGAGAATATCATGCAAGCTACAAACAAATAACAATACTTGAGATTCAGTAAATGTCTGATATTATTTAATGATGCTTTCTCTACAGCAGTTGGTGAATTATTATTCTCATGTTAGCTGACATAACTGTATCAATTGCATTCATTCTTAGAATTCCCTTCTTTCCTATTCAGTTATGTGTTTCTTATTCATGTATGTTAATTCAGGTTTTCAAACATGTCTCATTACATTTCAAATTTCAGCTCAATTGAACTCCTTCATTACAAGTAGTTTATTGCGATGTCCTTATGTAAGTGGTACTAACATGCCACAATGAAATCCTTGATACAAGATTTCGTGAGACAAATCTGAATGACAGCATTATAAGGGGCTGATAGCAGGGAATAGACTGCTGAGAAAGAAGCAAAAACATGAAGTTGTCTAAAGTCTATCAGAAAATTACTTCTGCCTAGTAACTTTCAATTACCTATATGGACACGATCTTTGTAATGAAGGAGACAATCTTTATAATTACTTGTAAGCACAGTAATGAAGGTTCATATTGAAAATGTTCCTCTTTTCATCAATTGGCCATCATTCAAACAGAAGCAAAAAATGCCAAATTTGCTACAATTTCTTTATCTGACAAAGAAATTAAGGAGAATTGTTGGCTTAAAAAATACCTTTGTGCAGAACCTAACAGATCTGGATGAAAAATTAAGAAAGGACAGAGTTAGAGAGTCCATTTTGCCCCACTTTGTAAAATTTTGCTTTTTTTACAGCAGTCGAGCACAGAAATTGCATCTAAAAGATATCGTATATCATGAATGGTGACTACCATATATCATAGCTATTCAAAGCTATATAATGATAAATCGTTAATTAACAAATGAAGCCTTAGCAGTGCAATTTAAAAAAGTACATTAAATTAAAGTCCGCCAAACCAGAGAACGACCGTGGCCACCAGATGTCGCAATAGTAGAATCTGAATCGATTGTATATGTCTGTGTTTATGGCGGGAAAGTGGCCATTTAGGGAGTTTGAAGTTTTCGGAAAAAAGACGATATTTATTTTCTTGAACTATTCTGATTTCTCATCAAATATAATTTCAAAAATTTATTTTTATTCATTCGTTCATTTCAATCGTTCAAAATCAGTCTCCTACCTTTCCCAATTGGTTTTTTGACGACATTGCATTCCTGAGATCGACAACACGAAGACGAAGATGGGATTCTTTTACTCACGTCTCGTCTTTTACTCACGGCACTGGGATCGAAAACAATTTATCTGATGTGCCATAAGTAAGCATGTCATAAGGCCTTTTCGAAATAAGAAGTAACGTTAGCAATAACTTCCGTTGTTTTGCTTCCAACGGTTTTCTGTGTCGGAGAGTCGCCATTTTTAATCTTCTCTCTCTTAGTCCTGGAATGATTAAGAGATCATGGGTCTCGTCCAAGGTCAAAGTCATCCTCTGGTTTGGCCAACTGTAATCAACTTTCATATTAACGAATTTTAGAAGAAAAAAAATAAAGAAATTTTCTTGTCCTCAATTAACCTGAAGAAGTTTCTTGCTGAAAGAAACGAAATATCGTGAATAAATAAGGAATTTATAAGGAGAATTTTTGTTGTATGTTATGAATTGAATTCAATAGATTAACGTTTTTTGGAAACAATATAAACTTTAATCCATTTACAATTTCCAAAATGTATAACTGACCTGACAGTTTTTTTTCTTTTTTTTTGTAATAAACTTTGTAATTTTTTTAAAAAAGTCATAAATATAATGTCTTATTGATTAAACCATTGTATTCATCATACATGAAAGCCTATGTAATACCAACATACCATTATCATAGCAAATGTTTCCTAGAGCTCGGCAAGCTTGGAGTGCAACTTGAGGATCGTTGTTCAACAGAAGGTCAATAAGCAGAGGTATAAGTGGGGAATCACTGCAACGTTTCCTAGCGACATCTGTTGAAATAGTAAAGAAATTAAATTTCCTATAAATAATGCAAAAATTCAAAACTACTTTTCCAAAAGCTATTGTAAAAAAAAAGCAAAATAAAAACAGCAGAATGTTCATCATGAAATTATAAAATATTCAAGACAATTAATAATTTGTAAAAACTAAATTTATTGTGCACACGAAAGTAAAATTCTGTGGTTACGTACTAGCTTTTTAATCATTCAGCTTCTGAATTTTTAATCATTTTAATTAGTAATGAAAAGATATTAAATTATATTTTTTTTTTCTAATGAAAATTCTTTAAGCAGGCAATATCCTCTTGTAGAAAACTCGACTTCAAAATATGATTTTATTAAAAAAGAAACTCATCTTTGAAAAGCCTTTAACAATATTGTATTAAATTTACAAATATTTAGTTGGAGAAGATTTATCTTTATTTGTTTCTTTCCTTCCAGTTTTCATAAAGCACTTTCAAAATGGCGTTCCCCACCTTCCATTTACTGATTTAAGATCTTAAACTTTTAAATTAATTTAAATTTGATAAATATATTATGATACGTTAATTTACTGTTGGATAATTCTTATTAATAATCAAAGAAAAGGTTTTTAAGAATGACTGATAAAAAGAAACATCCTCCTTATTTTCTTTTCCTGGTTTTAGGCTTCTGTTACAAGTATCAGAAGCCTTCTAATCCCGCTTTGTCCATCTGTCTGAGGACAAGTATCATTAGCAACAATCAAAACAATCACAACAATTGCGCCTTTTGCATTTGCAGCAATCCCATTTGTAATAATAAGGAAATTAAAGCAATAATTCAACATAAATTAAACAAGTTCTGGAATAACTAGGGAACATTATTTATCGCCGTTTAAGGGTAGATTTGGAGGAATGAAATTTTGAGGAGCAAAGAAACTTTCAGGTGTTATGGTTTAACTTTGAGATAGCATTATTATATTTTCTTATATGTATCAGAAGCCTTGCGAAGCTTTGTGATTGGTTTACTAATCGCTATCCCTACCTTGTTTAGTTAACATGAAAACATTAACTGATCGTGTAGCAAGAATCAAGTAATCTATAACATAGAATTGGAAATGTACCGTTCCAAATTTTTGTTTTTGTTTTTTTTTGTTCCTTTAATCTCTTTTTTTCTTACCCATTACTTAAGTCAACAGGAATTTCAAACAGGAACTCCCTGAAAATTGATGTTTTACTTGGGTCTTATTTAATGAAAACTATAAAACATTCACAGTCGAGACTAAGAAGCACCAAACAGTACATTGTCTTAAGTAAATGTATAAAATTACCTGTCTTTGCAAGTTCTGCAATTAATTCAGCAACGTGACCATTTACAACCGACGATGACTTTTCTTCTAAAAGCGAGGCTGTTACTTCTAAAATACCACATTTAACTAAGTGATCGACAATAGCCTGACGATCTGTTCCTATAGAAACAAATAACAATAATTACAATAATAATGAAAAATCAACACAAAAAAAAGTTGTTTCATTTTTTTTTCATCAATAAAAACAATTAAACAGTTTGTTGATAAAGTAGACTAATTGTAATAACTGGGCCCAGTAGTCCAGTGGTTTGGTGCTGGGCTGAAGGAGGTGGGTTTAATTCATGGTGAGGTCAAAGATTATACCCTGGACATTTTTCTTCTGGGCCATTGGATTCACCCATCCCTCTTAAAAAAGGGACTGGATTTCTTTCCATCATTAAAGATGGGTGGTCAGTATGATGCCCTCCTAACTTCATTCTGATAATCGTGAATCGTTGGAGCCTATATCTATAGCGGTTTTAAAGGGACCTGCATGGATCCTTTAACTTCAACTTTAATTACAATAACGACATTATTCTAGCATAAAATCAGAAGAGTAATTCTGCAGTCTTATGAAAGCAGAAAAATAGGAAAGTAGATCATGCTACATTTGTTAATGTCAGGTTCAAACAAGCTTAAGATGAGACCTATACAATTGCTGTTTTCTTTTTAGCTTAGGAATACAGTCGGACCCCGATTTAACAAATTCATCGGGACCGAAAATTTTATTTGTTAAATCGGGGTCCAAAATAAAAAATTTCTGCAACTTACTTTATGGAACAGCCCTAATAAGCAACTACACAAAAATATCCATAATTAGAAATTGTACACTTTTTATTCAGCAGCTAGTAATACAGCGAATAATTACGCACTAGTTAATTTGAAATTTTAAAGTATGTACTGAGTAATGCTTGACAATTTCCTTGATTCCTGATTCGAAAAAGTTCTTTCTCGACTTTATGGAGAGAAGAAAATACAGCGTCATTTATATCCTGCTGCATTAGGTATGATTAAGTATGTTTACCCAAACTGACAAAAAAAAAAAAAAATTATTTTTTTTTCATCTGTTGAAATAATTTCTTAATTCGGGGTTTCTTATTCATTAAATAGGGGTTTTTGCCTTCATTTTAATCAGGGAAAAAGAAAAATTCGTTAAATCGCGAAATTCGGTAAATAGGGGTTCGTTAAATCGGGATCCGACTGTAATCAGTATACAGTATGAAACCCAATGCGATTCAGTTTAGGTAGATAAATAGCAAACATTAATAAGCCAACTAAGAATTTTAGTTGCAGTCAATTCACATAAAATTATTATAAAAATTCAAAATAACTGAAAATAAAAAACAAAAACAAAACCAAATAAAACAAGAGACAGATTAAAAAATCACCTTCTTTCTTCACCATCTGAGACACAGCATTCAAATGATTAATGATTTCATCATCAGAAATGTTAGGCTTCTTATCCGACGAAAGTTTCAAGTTTTCAAAAGCTTTTGTAATCTCATCTAAACAAACAAACAAAACAAAGATCTTTATAATACCATATTTTACATTCTAAATGGATCTATATTAAAAACTCAGTTTATCCGAATCATGTTTAACCGAAAAGATTTTTAGAATATTTTAAAAATACATAAAACATTTTTCCGTCGCTATAATCAATATTATTTTAATAGCATACACAAGGAATTATGTAACAGTAACTCTATTAATAGCATTCATGCAATTAATATTAAAAAAATATACAGAATATGTTTAATATATTCCGGATTATCCGAAATTTTGTTTATAAATTTATTATTACAATTTCCTTTCTTTTGTGAAAATGAAAGTAAAGAAAAATCCACACGCTTACAAAATGATAAAGGATAAAACTGATAAATAGTTATAGATTGATTTGTGCATTCCGCCATCAGGGAATGATCATGGAGTAGACATAGCACTATTGGAGCATTTTCTCAATCATTTTGAAGTGTGTGTGTTTCTTCTTTCACTTCTGTATTTCATGATTTACTAACGCATACCTTCTGTTTTCTTTATCAACTTATTAAATATATCAACGATAAAAACTTCAAAAAAGAAGAAGGAAAAAAAAAAAGGAATTATGAGTGTTCAGTGATTATCTAAAAGAAATAAAAAACAAAACAAAAAAATAACAACCAAAAAACCAAAACTTTTGCAATTGCTGTACAGAAAGAAATACAAATATCGCCAGTGGTGTCAGACACAGATGGATGCTTAGGAAAAGAACAAAGTAAAGTATTGGGCAAAACAAAAGAGTAGTGAAACATTCCAACTCTCCACGCAATAACTGGGCATGTCTGAACGGTCACTGTCTATTTGAATATAAACTGTACAATAACTGGTATTAGGTTTTGAATCAGTTGAGGCAATAATGGAGCACAGAAGAAAAGATATTTTTAGTCGAATATTACAACCATTCATACGGTCTAGAAGAAAAGACGGACCCGCTGCCTTGTATAAGTGAAAGAGCAGTTTTAACTTATGTTTCAGAAACACATTCCGAGTGACAATATGATTCTTGATGTTATCCAAAAATCCTGATGGACAGATTGTGTGAAGAATAAAAGGTGTATGGGACAGCCATGAACTGTAACAACAAATGAGATCATGGACATCCCTTACAACAGGTGCTTACCTGTCATACAGCTGTGATGTGGAGGCAGTTTCTTCATGAAAACTTTCTTGGCTGTGTCATCTCAAGGTACAAAATTTGCAGGAACGATATGAACCTTGTCTGAAAACTTTTAGAACATATTGTTCACAACTTGGATGGATAATGCTAAGTTAGGGTATTCCTGTACTACGTAACTGATATTTAATTATATTTACTACACCTAGTTTCTGTCTTTCAGTACTGTTTGTTTTGCCCAAAACTGTAATATGATTTCTAGGAACATCAAGAGGACTTGCTCAGAAAAAGTCGTGATCAAAAAGTCAAATAAACTACTGTAAAAGCACTTATTTTCGCGAATTTCACTAGCCCGTCGTAATTGCGAAAATTTAAGCCTCGCAAATTACTTTTTTTCGGTTCATAAAAAATTCGCAAAATTTTCAGTTCGCAAAATCACCGATATCTTCATTTTCGCGAAAATTACGGCTTGCAAAAATAAGTGCTTTTACAGTAACCATTCAATGAATCTTATATTTTCATAAAGTCTTTTATACAAGTGTCATTTATCTTTAGTATCTTACTTTTGTCACTGTTAGGCATCTCCATATCAATCCAACTGTCAACATTTGTGTAAATACATAGAATAATTAAGCAATAAATCATTGAAATGTGCAAGATAAATCGAAAGACCCAATATACATATTGTACCTGTAATGGTTTTTAGATGTCTAATAATAATTAATGTTAAAAACTGCTAATGTTATGTTTTCATGCGTTAATGCTACCTGTTTTAACAACACCCCTCATTCCATGAGTATGTTCAAAATTCAAAATTTTATTGTATAAAGAAATAGGAGTGATGAAATGTTTTGCATATGAACTATAAGACATTCCAGAAAATTGCATATGATTAAAAAAAGCATTCATGAAGTGTAAAATGAATTATTATTAAGATAAAGATGAATTCAATGATATGGTATTGTTTTATCACCATTCTGAAATATAAACTAATATTCAAACTAACACAGGGTGTCTACAAAATCTGAATAAAAAAATTCCCTGATTTTTCCCTGATTTCATGAACAATTTCTTAAAAATTCCCTGATTTTAACTACTTGGTAACTATTTACTATTTTATCTAAATATAATAAAAGAATAAGCAAAAAATTCTATAAAAACAGTAATGATGAAATACTTAAAAAAAGAAGAGAGAAATAAAAAATTATAAATTAATGAGTTTACAATATCTTACCTTTTAAAAGATTTATTGCAACAATATACACAAAATTAAACTCAACGGAATTCAAGATTCATTGTAATGTACAGCATGATACTGGTTATTTAAATTTTTGAAAGCTTTATCGCAGCAATTTCATTTTCAATCATTTCAGATTCCTTTTGTGCTGCTTCTAAGATTTTAATTTTTTTGTCATTCAGCCTCTTCAGTTCAAGTTCAGCCTCTCTTTTTCTTTTAACAGCTACTGCCAATTCTTGATTTTCTTTCTTTTTTTGTTCCATTGCCTCGGAATACTTAGCTCTTGCATTTCTTACATCAAGGACCATCTTCTTAGTAATTTCAATGTTATTTATGCCACCTTTAGACAATACACTATCATAAATGGATCTTCTGGCAATGATAGTTTCTTCTTTGATATTCTGCTCTAAAGTATCTTTGTTTATAGAAAAACCTTTTTCTAAGCTTGCATTGCCATGCGACAATACCATGACTAACTGTATCACTGTCATAGCTTCAGGTGCTCCATTTTCTTCAGCAGATATCAAACTACACCAGAAATTATCAATACGTGCAGTCGATCTTTTATACATCTTTAACTTTGAGATATTTTCTGGCTGTGAACATATTTGTTTTAACTGATTCTTAGCTTTCTCAGCTAAAGTGCATGATATCCAGTTTTTTTCAGAAAGAATTACCAACAGACTTGATAATCTACATGAAAATATATTTTCATTTATTGCTATTTTAGGGTCAAAACAGGACACTGCTTTAGTCAGCTTGTAAATAAGGGAAGATTTACTTTGGAGTTTCAGTAAACATTGAATCAATATGCGTCTATAGTCAACTTTAAATTCAGCTATTTGCAAATCAGATACTTTCGCCTTTTTCAAATTGCTTTGAGCAGATAAACAAATATCTATTTGTTTAACTGGCAGAAAATTTGATTTGTCCTCCACGTCTATGCTTGTAATATTTTTGCTTAATGCCTCTTTTTTAAGAAAGCGCTGCATGAATTTTAGTGACAAATTACTTAGGTCAGAATAAAGAAATGGTATTAAGGTAGCATCTGTTTGGTACTCCCTTAAGAACATTTCAAAATCGGAAGCAACTAAATGAAAAAAAAGCAAGCTTTGCTGGTAAGAGAGAATCATAAATAACACTTTTAACTTCCTTATAACTTTTTGAATTTGGAGCCATTTTGTCCTTCTCTATTCCTTCTATAAACTTCCTTAGCAATGGGATAAGCTGCAATGATCGTTCTGTTACACCAGTGTTCTCAACCCACCTAACAAAGCAAAACTTTTTTGGAAATATTTGTGAATTTGTATATTCCGTAAATAATGTTCTTCTTGCTGGGGAATCTTTGAACAAGTAATATAAAGCTCGATGAAACTCCATAATCTTCCAGTTCGTAACTGACACTCCTGTTTTGAAAGCTATGTTCAATGCATGTAGTCCACATGAGCCAATATTCAGTACTTCAGCATCTTCCTTAGTTTCCTTTAAAGAGCACGAAAGTTCTTTAAAAAACTTTTGATTTACGTTAGGCCCATCCATCGAGATTTGTAGAAGTTTCTTCAAATCCAGAGGTTTAGTAGCCTCAACAAACGAATTCACCAAATCAGTTGCACGAGTGCGTCCAAGAAAGGTTGAGTTCAAATATCTTGTTTTTACTTCATTTGTCTTTGTACACCAATATCTAATATTCCTCGTAGTAGGTTTCAGTTTCAGTGGCGGAAATATAGTACAGGATATGACATCACTATTCAACCCCATTAGACCGGCCGGCGGGAAAGAGGGGATCGACGTGACGCGTGACCTTGAATGCTCCCTTAAGATAAAAGCTCGTGCTTGGCAAAAGATCATAAATTTCCCTGATTTTAAGTAATAATTGCAAAATTTCCTGATAATTCCCTTATTTTTTCCAGAATAACAAAATTCCCTGATTTCCCTGATTCTGTAGACACCCTGTAACAACAGCACTCCTTGTTGTTAGACAAATAAAAAAAAAAAGTAGGAGTTTCAAAAGAGATCAACTTGAATTTGTGAAGGCATCGTCTAAAGAATAAACCAAAGATATTTCAAAGTTAAGAGTGTCACGATTTTTTTTAGTCGTTTGTTTCTTTTTGCCCTTTCATTTTCCGTCCCTTTATTTTTTTGCCATCTTTCTCACTGTTTTACTCTTATTTTAATTTTGCGAATTCCTTTTGCATTAGACTTATGGTTTCTTCATTCATGTTTATCATTTCCTCTGGTGGTCTTGAGTTTCGTTTCCTTTAGTTGACCTGTTGCCCTCTTGTTTCTCTTTTGCTACTCTGTTTATTTGAGAGCTTCCTCTGCTTTCTTTCACTTTGTCTTTTACTGTCAATCACTACTTCCTTCGTAGCTCACCCGTCTCTTCGTCGCCTGTCCCATTATTGGTTAATTTTGTGTGTTTTGGTGACGTAATCAGCTATTCCTTTCAATTATTTTATTTCCAGAAAAATAGTTGAGTTTGGTGTCGGAGTTGCTAACCATCGGTTGCAAAAATGTAATCTCTGACTTTAAATAACTTTATTCTCACTTTAGTTTTCATTTTTAACTTTTACGTTATTCTTCCTCTTAAGCAAGGATTTGTATGAGAACGATAAGCCTGGAGAAAGACACTGTATTTACACAGGGTGTGCTTTACCCTTGACTGCTCAAGAATAGCCTATGCAAGAATGTCAAAGTGATCGTTTGGTTGGGAGCCCGCTGGACAAGGCGGAACGGCACCCAATCCGATAGCGAGTACGCCCAGATAACGCCGTGCAACCGTCTCCTATTGACGTGGTTCTACAGCCAACCAACCCGCTCGACGCCGACGCTAGGGAGGCAGCAGCGAGAGAAACTTTCACCGGTCGCCGAAGTGATCTCCGAAACAATCTGCGTGCCCAGGACGTCGTCCGCCATGGGAATTTGTGAGCATCAGAAGCTGCTCTCCCCGGGGGACGGAAGGACCACCTGGCCTGTGATTTTCCGGAACAGTTCTGCGACAGTGATAAGTATTTTCCGATGCATCAGTGTGCCAGACCTGTGCAGTGTTTTAGTGAAACTTTCGGACTAATGTGCGTAGTGTGAAATCGTGTGCAAGTTAGGTGCAAAAATGAGATCTCATAGTGCATCGTGAACAACGAGAACATTCGCACAGATACTTTGGTAAGCCTATCAACTTTGACTATACACGAAGTGTGCTGACAAGTCTCACATCTCCTTATCGTTTAATTGACTATGTTTCTTTCGAACTTTCTTAATTGAGAAAACTTTTTAATCTATGCTAATCCATCTATTTAGTTAATCATACCTTTGGTCAAATACAGTGTGAAAGTAAGAATCCACTGGATGTGTTTTCCTACCTATTATTGTGTTTATTATGTGATTAAAGTTTTTGTCTTCTTGTTTTAAACTTTGTGTGATAAAGTTGCTTATCTATCCTTAGTTTATCATATCTTACAGGTTGTTCGTAATCCTTTAAAACGGAATGGTAGCAGAGATATTAATTTAATCCAATTCTCGGTATTTTACCTTTTATTAATATTTTCCCGCCAGTTGATAAGGGATCACCTTGATCAATTGATTTTAAATCTTTTTTTATTAATATTTTAAGATATTTTTTTTGTGTGACAAGAGAATGAAAAGTTTGAGTAATAAATGTAAGACTGCATAAAACTACTTACATTTCAGCATACTTAACAAGGAAATAAAGAAAAGAAAATAGAAGAAAACGCATTTACTTGGTAAAATTGAAGTAGATTTACCCAATGGTCTTGGAATGCTCTGCTTGTTTCATTCTCAGGCCAATCCCATCTCCACACACACATCAATGAACTTAAAATGCTTTCACTGCCAAAGACCCCACATGATTATATTATTATTTCAATGAAGCAGGACAGATTCAATTTCACAGATTCCAACCCCTCATCCACTACAATAGACTATCCCATTGTCTCCTTGCTAAATCCTGTGAAATAATCTGGCTTAAAGCCTGTACTCTGGTAAAACTCCGATCATTAGAGGAGAAGGTCCAAATATGGGCTATCACTTTTAATTTATGAATTTCACCAAGGTAACATTAAGATATTTAAATTGTACCAGTTTACTTATTATCGAAAATGAGTCTACTTTATGATAAAAGGTTAAAATAAACAAAAAAAACAAAACAAAGAAAATTGCTTCAATTTTTTTTTTTTTTTAAGTTACAGAAATCTGGTTTTTGAAATTGTGGTCCACATATGGGCTATCAACAAAAATTTACAGTAATACTCGATTTTTTTTTTTTTTTTTTAAATGTGAAAAAAATGCTAAAACAAATTAAATGTTAATTGTCTATTTCCAAAGTCACAAATGTAAATGTCTTTTCCAGCACTTGCACAATTACTTTGGGCCCACATAAAACATTGAATACATTTGACCCAAAGTTCCGTATCCTTGTGGAATTTTTTTCTAGGTCGCTATCATCTTCAGATGATAAAACTTTTAAAGTTTCTTTTATCCTTTCGAATAATGTTTTGGAGTATTTCTGGGCATTCTAAAAAGAAGAAATCACAGACCAATTTTTTTTTTTTGCTCCAAATAAATAAAAAACGTAGCCTGTATTTAGACCATTTGGTAGAAACATTAAGATCGGTTCCCACCGTTATCATGTGGTTCTATGCAATAAGTAAACTATGTTAGAACAGGTTTAGAATTTAAGTAATGTCCTGCATTTTACAAATTAGCTTTTGACTCAATAGAATTTGTTTAAGAAAATAACAAAACGTAGCTGTGAAATGTTTCAATGTCATGAAATAGGCTGATTGACACTTATCATCACATTACCTCTGGATAACTTGACTGTACGTGATCAACTGTTCCACTCATTTCTTTTTGTTACTCAGACACATTGTCACTTTATTGTCATTGGTGGTAGTACCTCCAGAAATCAATAAACAAAACAGAAGACTACAACAAAGCTGAGTAATGGACCAGCAATAAGATTACAGGAATCATTACCTAAATTACATTTACTATTATAAAATTGCATATTTTTTATCATACATTTAGTTAATAATGATCAAAGACTGAAAGAAGGGAGTGATGTGATCTGAAAAATTACAAGAATCCTTGTTTCTCATAATTTTAATTTTTTTCTATGTAAAAATATATTTAGTATATAATAATTTTTCTAACTTGAATGGCAGCTAGTAGTCTTTGTTTTTTAAATTGCTTTGCTGATTTTATGAAAATTAAATAATCAATTTGGACAACAAATAAGAATCTAATTAAAAAAAAAAGATGCAAATTTGAACGTGTTTAATAACAGTCAAATGAAACTAGAAAGAAAAGAAAATGAAATTCAGTAATAACCACAATAATATAGATTTAGAATAGCCTTATTTGTCCGAACAACTCAACTTGGTTCAACAACTTAAATGTATCTAACTCGTAAATGTATCATAAATGTATCATAAATTATCATTGTTTGATACTTCTTTAATGTTTGTCTTCTCACCAGAATTTCACCCTAAACATTTTTTGAGTTCAGCAGTCATAAATTATATCCAATTCACCAATTCTGACTTAAGAATCGTGAACTCTAGAACAGTAATGGGAAGAAAGAGCAGTAGTGTGCACAGCAGTAATTCATAGCTAAAAGCAATCTCCTAAAAGGATGAAGCTTATATTCAGGCTTTTAATGCTTTTTTTGTCAGTGATGATACTGAAAGACTTTCCCAAAGTGATTCTACTTTTCATGAAATTCACAGAAATAATATAGTGGTTTTAACCCATGAAAAATATAAATGGACTGATTTTGCTTTAATGAGTGACTGGAAACATAAAAAATATGCGCTTGTTTTAAAAAGAATGAGTTATCAAAATAAAAGAATGTCCGGTTGCTCTTCAGGCGCAATTAAGCACAATACAAATATGCAGCAAATGAAGCATTTTGTAAAAGTAACAACAGAAGTAGTAAATGGGAATTCTAAATTTTTTAGACAAATATTCTGAGGGTTTTTTTTTTTTTTCCCCCCAAATCCTTAATCATTCTTTATATGTATGTCCCTATTCTAGGAATGGTAAATACAAAATATTGCCTCTAAGCTGTACAAAGTACTTATAAAATTTTCAGAGATGACATTTAAATCTATGCCAATAAGTTTAACAGCATTAACAACTGGAAAAACATCAATTCATTATTTATAGTTATTGAAGATATTTTACCGTGCAGATATAAAAGTAATAAAACAACCAGACTACACTGTGAATAAAAGAATTTTATAAAAATAAAATTAATAAAATAAATAAAAATAAAATGTTTTTTTGTATTTTTATAAAATCCTTTTATTAACAGTGCAATCTGGTTGTTTTATTACCATTATTTATATTATTAATACAAAAGAACTTAAGCCTTCTATTAGGAATGATAAAATGGAGAAGCAGTTCTGACAGTTTGTAAATAACAATTAAAAACTCCAGTCAACAGTCTCCCGGAAATTAATCAGGGAGAATGAAAGAATGTTGATGCCGTACTTAGGATTTGAGTCAATACCAGTTCTGCAGTTCAGGATTGAAACATTTCAATAGGTGGAATTAATTTGTTTTTCTTAAATGGGTAAAAAGCAAAACAACATGAAAAATAGAGTTCTAAGAGTATAAAAATGACTCAATTTAAACAATAAATAGATTCAGGAAAGAAGGAAAACATGCCTCTGTAAGATGAATGAACTCATTAAAGAGGTACTGTATTGATTGAAAAGCAAGAGTTCTAAGCCAAAGCTCATTAAGATTTCTATTCCATTTATTTCCCTTTCATTTTTAAGAAAAATAATTTAAACTCCCTGCAGCAATAATTATGCCTGTTGTTGATCTACAGTCCAATTTTTAAATAACAGTCATTTTCTTCTTCACAAGAGATACACAATAGCTGTATTCATTATTGTGATAGTTTTCCTTACCTTTCAAAAACAACTTAATATTTGTAGTAATTACAGCTTTTAGGTTTGACATCTTTTATAATAAGGTAGTGGACCATTACCACACTAAGCCTTAATAATAAAAACATATAAAATTGACATGTTTCGATGAGCCCGAAAAAATCCCCCCGGCTAGTTCGTTTTTTATTTCTGATGACGAGAGCCAGGGTTTTTTTTTTTTTGCTCATTGAAACATGTCAATTTTATTTTTTTATTATTAATGCTTAGTGTGGTAATGGTCCACTAAGTTATTATTATTACAACTGTACATTAAATATGTTTATTCCAATTTTCTTTCCATTAATTTAGGGGTTTTTCAGTAATTACAATATTGAAAGTTATGAGCCTGAAAAGGTCCAGGGCAAAGATCAACTTAGCAATAAAAGAAGACGATGCAAATTATAAAAATTACAAATTATATATTTGAGGATTTTGGGCCTGATGGCTCAAGTGGTAAGGCAATTACTGCAGGCCAGAGGGGCAGGTTTATCTCCTGGCAGAATAGCAGACTGTTTTTCCCTTCAGTTCTTTCTCAAGATGAATTGTACAATTTACCCAACCCTGTTTAAAACTAACAAAAACCAGGGATTTGAGTAGATTCACACATTTTTAAAATCACTTCTGAAAATTTGCATGATAAATATATATATATTAAGATTGAAGGTATTTAGAAGTGACTAATGCTACGACGCTGTAGGATTATTAGAAATTGCACATTTTTGTTTCGGTTTAAGAACTAATGACAATTTTTATTATGGCTTTTTCCAAGTTTTTAAAAACAAATAATTCTTATAAAATTTACAGTTTTAATTGTTGAAATAGGATTGTGCACTTCTATTTGGATTTCTACAAAGGCATGCAGAATTTCTATTTCTAGCTACTGAAGATTTTGAATAATATGGTTCACAAAATATGATCTAGAATTGGGAATGAGACTTGCTTCGCTTATTTAAATGAAGACATTATATCGAAGGGATTAAAGGTAGGCAGACAAGAACCATTCAAACACAATGTATTCCTACTGATCATGAAATATCAGGAGCTTTACCTCCTACAACTCTTTAGCTTTTTAATTTTGATTTATTAAATAATAGGATTCAAAGGATTTCTACTTAGTGAGATTCTCTGCAGAACACTCTTAAATTTGTTTCAGAAATAGAAATATCCATCATGAAAGTTTAGCCCATAATGTTTGCACTCTATTATAAAAGTTCCAAACACAATTAAAAGAATTTACATTACATTTAAACCTTAGAAAAGTGAAACAAACATAAAATTAGAAAATTAGCTGTTCTAATTGACGATTTGTTTTGGTAATTGTAGAAAAACAACTTTGTATTCAAACTTGTTATTTATGTGTATATTTGCCTTGAAATGCTTGAAGTGCTACCAAATCCTGTAATGGCTTTTCAAGAAAAGCCGAGGCATTCCTGAAATGTCAAATTTCAGCATGAGCCTATGATATTGTTTGTTTGTTATTCTGCTGTACATTTTGAAACAATGAATGCTGCAAGCAAAAAGAAAACAACTTTTCACAGTGCATTATCAATAGTTTGATAATGTACATTACAGTTACTAATCGAGATATATTTTGATATTTCCCATTAGGCTTTGCAAATTGCACTTAGATACCATTCAGATGCTATTCCACTCGAAATGACAACAAAATGAACAACAAATCAAGCTTTTTCGATGATTTAATTTTTGCCTGTGTAATTTCAGGTTTTATGTATACTTATGATGTTTACCAGGAAAGCTATTCTGGGATTACAGACTACACAAAAAAGTAAAGGAAGCGGCATATATTTTTTTTCGTAAAAAACAAACAAAAAAACCTTCAATAAATATGGACATAAATGGACTTGGCAATGGGAAGACAAATGGAACCTCCACAACTCTAATCTAAAAACAATAATACACATTAAAAATAAAGAAAAAGAAAATTCATGTGCTAAGCTCTGCCATCCTCAATGAATTTCTAATGCGCATTTAAATGAATAAAACGCTCCTAAAAATGCTTAAACACATTAAAATTCCAGACCAATGTTTATTACTGACATCTCAAGACAGCTTGTTTCACACTAAGTTGGTGATACTTTGGTTGCACAGTAATTGAAAATAATTGAAGAAAATACATGTATAAATACTATGTATAAATAGATGCATACACACAAATATATTTGCAGATTGCAAAATATTTTATAAGGAATTTTATTAATTCAATTCCGTTTTGGGGAAGAAGGGTGTTTGGTTTGGAAATCAGGACTGAATTTACATAAGAATAATAACTGAAGAACTAAGAATACTTGAATTGAGATTGAATTTGGCATTTTCAATTCTAATATGGAATATTTCTATTGTGTTTCTGAAAGAATAATTATAATAATCTGCATTAGTTTTTAAACATGGATGTAGTTGAGTGATTATATTTTGTTATTACTGTTATTATAGCTGTCATGTCTAATAATGGCAACATTAAAGAGTAAGCTTAACAAAAATGAAAAAAAAAAGAATAAATACAATAGTAGGTGAAAACAGCAATTACATGATTGAAAATGTTCTTTTAGCAGGTTGATGGAGAAACGAGTGCAGCTTTAGTAAGATCCCATAAAAGGTTAATTAGTGGCAATTGGCTAAAGGATTGAACTCAATGTGAAATTGATATTGTGGAAGGATTGCATTCAAACAATTATGAAATGACATCTTCGCTTGTAACGCAGTGAGAAGTCAATAGTGAATGACCTTTAAAGGCAATTAACGCTGATATAGTAATAAAATGAAGAAGAAAAAAAAATCAACTAATGTAACAAATTATGTTCCAAATATTTCGTTTTTTGGAATTAATATTAAAAAAAAGCCTAACATGACAAATAAATGGGGGCACAAATAGTGAAATAAGTAACTTATAATTCTGGTTTCGCTAATTGGCAAGTAATAATTGCATACAAAAGCAAGTAAAAATTGTCTGTAAAAAATGAAACTTCAATTTATTAATATTTTGATAATATAAATTGAATTGTTTCTATATCAAAAACAAAACAGAAAACCTTTGGATGGTGGGACTAAAAATGATAATCGAAAAATAGAACAGTAGGCATAAGAATACAAATCACAAAGGCACATTTTAAACTGATTTCTTACTGGAAAATAAAGCAGGTTAATTATTTTAAAAATAATACCGAACGAAAAGCAAGAAAGATGAACTGGAATAAATCTGTTTTTACCGCATTCTAAGCTCGATAATAGTTTTAAAGGTTGTATCTCTTTACTGGTGATGGAAGGAATGGAATCATTTTCGATCGCCGTATTCATATTTAAAGGCTGCTGTCACCAGAAAAACAAATTTAGAAAAAGTCTGACGGCTTCAACGGATGAGATCATAGACAAAAAAGGCTTTTCCATTGGTAGAGTCTTCTCGTTCTTAATCTGTGATTCCTCATCAATCAATAAGAGGTTCTGATGCAACAAAGGAATGAAATGCAGAAGCTATTCATAATTTATACTGCTTTGGAGGTCGATCGGAAAATATTAAGGCGATTATTTGATTCAGAAAAAAAAAAAATAACAAATAAATGTCGAACAAATGCTTTTTCGATGCAAACGAAGTGAAGTGACAGATAATAATTATTATTTTTTTTTTTAAGCTGAAAGAATGAAAATCTAAGTATTTCAGATATGAAGAGTTGTTGATCACTCACTGATAACTTACCCATGTCAAAAGAAATGGAAAGGAATGGAATCCAACGATGCACAAAAGCCGATAAGGAATAAGGGATCTAAACCACCTAGCGAAGCTCCGTCACCATCGCAGCCATGACACCGGAAGTGAAGGAGGGTCACCGACTGCTCACTTGTTTTTCTAACCTCACCGCTTGCTTAAACACATCCATTCAATGTTTTAAACACATCTTCAGATAGTACAGAATAAAATATTTTATTTTCGAACTTTGCTGCGTAACTAAGAGAGAAAAAAATGTTTATTGAAGTCCAAAACAGAATTGAAACCGTTTAGCGAAACTGAACTCCATCGGCAACTGAAACTGAACCGGAAGTAGTGAAACGTTGCTTTCCTTTTCTGTCACTAGATGGCCTACAAACACTCTTGGCATTCTGATTATGTACTGTTGCAGTTTGTTTACAACTTCTTTCTTCCACTTGTTGATTTTTCCGTTGTTTCTAAAGCCATGCAAACTTACAAGACAGGACAAATTGCCAAGAAATGAAAGTGAAGGAGAAAAATGAAAGAAATAAAACTGCATTTATTTATTTCTGGGATTATAGGCTGTGAATTATGTCGTGAAAAGAATATAAACAAAAAGCCTCTGATTATTTATAAATCGTAATATCAGCTATACATAAATAGTAGGCATTTTTCGATTTTTAGAAAAAACTTCACTTAAATTGCCTAAATCTAACTCATTTTAATCATCTCAAAGCACGCTGAATTAATGGATTACCAAAATGATTAATAAGTACTGTTAGACATCATTTTTGCTTCTGATGTCTTTCTGACATCTTCATGCCCTAATTTCTCTGCAAAGATCTACTCAGAGAAGTTTTTCAAACATGAAGTTCAACTGTCTTTTGTTTGTAAACGCGCATGCGTAGCGTAATTATTTCAAGCCGATCTAACCAACTTATTAGAGGTTAGGTTGAAACACAGACTGATTTTTCATAAACCTCTCTACAGTTGTAAAGTTAGAGGTGTTATCCCTAATTAATTCTTCCTCACTAATTTCTAATTAATTCTTTAACTGATTTACGTCGAAGTAGGCTCCGAATTTACTACAGGCTTCCCATTCTTCTAATCGTTAAAAGAGTTCCATAACTGTTAAGCAACTTAGATCTCGTTAATGTGACATATCTCGATAATTTCTTAGGAACATAAGCTTGTAAAATGAAATTACATTTCAATCAGTTTTGGTAAGTTTCTTATTTAAACAAGCGTATAATGAATGTGGGAAGTCAAGCACCTACAGGTGGGGGTGCTTGGCTTTCCTGCCACCAAGATTCACCACAATCACTCAATCAATCAAACGTTTAATAATTATTATTCCTAATTAATAATTAATATTTTCATTTATTTCAAGTAAATAATAATTTTACATGTAATAAATGAAAATAATACTTACTGTTACTGAAAAGAATTATTAAATGAAAGCCTAATTAATTAATACATTCGGGAAGTAAGATGTCAACTAGATAAGTCATATCTAGAATTATATAACTCCGAACGGACTAATAATTGAGGTAAGTCGTAATGATAAAAAAATGTTCTATTGATGCAGATCTTTCCTTACGTATATATCTTATTGCTATGCAGTGGTGGGGCAGATCTGTCCATTCTCCTTTTTGCCAATAAAAAGTCAAGTATACTTTTGCATTCGATGGCTTCTTTTAACAAATAAATGTCTTCCATTAAAGATTTTTAATGCGGTTTTTAATGCAAGAGACAATCAAAAGTGTGAAGGCTTAATCAACCATCACTGAAATACAGTGGAACCCCGCTATTCGTACACAATCCGTTCCAGGAGGCAGTTCGAATGGCGATTAGTTCGAATGGCGATTTGTATGAATGGCGAATCATTTTTTCACATAAGATATAATGTAAATTGGATTAATCCGTTCCAGAACCCAGAGATGATTGCTTATTTAAACCTTTGTACTTTAAGCGTAAAATACATAGAAACTATGAAAACAATAAATATATAGCCATCTCTTATTATATCTTTCTTTTTCAGTATAGACGATATGGTTGATTTCGCCATGCCATACTGAGTTGCCAGGTCAGAGACACGAGTTCCACTTTCAAACTTCACAACGAGTTCTTTTTTCAATTCAATTGTCGTTCTCACTGCTTTCCTTTTAGGCTTAGTTGAATCAGTAATCTTTTTTGGACCCATGGCTGCACTATTTTCAATAAAAATAACAAAAAATAACAATAAAATAGCACAAAGTTTCATGAAGCTTGCGTGGATGATGCGTAGCGTACGGAAGCTAGCACGATACTGAACTGAAGCGACCGCATGGGGCGGCCAGTAACAAGGTCACGCTGTCCGAATCGCGAGCAAGCGTACGAATGGCGAGTTCAATTTTACTTGAAAAAGTTGGACGAATAACGAGTTGTACGAATAGCGAGGCGGACGAATGGCGGGGTTCCACTATACATAAAATTTCGTGTATTTTTACTTATTGTTATTTAAATTAAATAAGTGAATATAATTTTTTGCTAAAGGATAAATTTAAGGGCGATCCATAATAATAGAAAAATTTAAAAATAATAATAATAAAAAGAAAGTACATTAACAAAAGGAAATAAAAAAGTTAGGAAAATAAGAAAAAAAAAATAAACACACGCGGAAATTGAGAAAAGATTAAGAGAAAGAAAACAAAAATAGATAAACGGATTCGAACCGACAACTTTCAGTATATGAATCCGAAACCTTAAGCATCAAGATATCTGACAACTGAGATGAGATAGTTGCATTTCTAACATTTAAGCTAATAGCGGAAATCCAATGAAAACAATACAAAATATTTCGAACATGGGGGGGGCGCTTGATCCCTAAAAATACCCCATTCCTACGGTGTTTGGGCCTCTGAACACGATGGTGAAATCCGTTTGTCGTTCCGACCTTCCGTTTTGGAGTTATTATGGGCGGGCAGACACGGATGGATAGGAGAAAAGTAATAGCTACCAATTTTGGTTGCTATTACAATAACTCCGAAATGGATGGCTAATAAAAAATATCTTTTACACTTACAAGTTAGTATCCATTAAACCTTCCTGTATAGTAGATTTTATCCTTTATACCATCATGGCATAAAAGGCGTTGCAAGGAATACGTGTAAAAACAATTTCTGTACTTCAGGATAACTTTTTGTTCGTAAACCGATCTTCAGAATCTACAGAGAGGGAGAACTTCCTCAAAAGAAGAAACTAAATAAAAATAAATAAAAAAGAATGAAAGAAAAAGGAATAAACTAGATAAAGTTTTATATTTTTAACAGTTTTACTTCGTTATCATTTGTTCCAAATCCATCAATGCAATTTGAAAGAAAAAAATAAACTAAATAATAATGAAATGAAAATAATAAATATTGTAGTATTTTTTACAAACAGAAACTTCGTTTGTTAGGTTGGATCCATTTTTCTTCTTCATTCAAAATGTCTGGGTTCGTCACTTCTCATTGAACTTCCAGTAATTCCCTCTTCAGTCAACGTAACAAAAAAAGCACGTCTTCAGTCTTGCTTTCGAATATATTCTAAAACTTATTTCCAACTGAATGAACACTGATTAAGTTGGAAGATACCATCCATCAACAATCTCATGTTATTAATAGAATGTTCTGTGAATTCCGTGAATTCGAAAAAAAGAAGCCCATAAATTTTTCGCCGATGATTTACGATGGGGGTTCACGAAGATTTTCGAACGAGTTTTTTTCTCTTCCATCTTAAACTAAAGCTACAAAGTCAATTATCAACTTGGAATCTACAGTCGTCGCGGCGAATGTTGAAACCGTAAACATATTATCATTGACTAATTTCTCCAGTATCAATGCCATAACCTCCGCAGAAAATATCAATCACACTTATCAAAAATAGGAAATATCAAAAATCTCACATACATCTTCTTGAAATCGACGAGCAACGTTAAGAATAATTTCCCTAGCTTGACTTTTGAGAACTTTCCCTCGTTGAAATGTTGATGTGAAGCAGCGACCGCCATTTTCTCTTCTATTTGAATGTGACCGACCGGCCAGGAAAGGAAAATCTATAATCTGCATTGCATTCTGGGAGTTTCAACTCTGGCCGCGAAGACTTTAAGCGAATCGATATATGAAAATCCACACTTTTAATGATAATAAAGATTTGAGAAAATGAATGATTAAAATTTAATGGAAAAAGTTACTGATAAAAAGTGTAATGAAACTTAACAGCTGATACTGGTTCATCATAATTATAAAGAACTCAGACAGCAAATGCTGTTTCGTCTCAAGGTTAATCTGATGACTCCAACTTTTAAGTGGTCTTCCATTTCTGCGTTTTCCTTTAGCCTGATATTGTATGATTATACAGGGTGTCCAGGAAGAAAGGTTAACATTCTGGGAGATCACTTTATTAGTCATTGTAAGAAAAAAAAAAAGTTTATATGAACTCGTGTCTTATTTCTGAACGGTTTGAAGTTGCAAAATCATTGAAATTACGTACTGTTTCTTATATTTATTGGTCAAGTGACAAATTTTTTATGGTTTATTTGTTATGGTTTAACAATAAAGTTTATAAAAGTTCCACCATTAACAATGGACTTTTCAATGTGCTTTTCTTGTTTTCTTGTAATTTTTGATATGTTTTCAATGTCTCGTCAATCGTGTTTTATTTGAATATAAATGAAACACAGCTTCGTCAAAGAGATGATTAAAACAGTAAAATTCACGACAGTGACTACATTGAATGATAGCCTTGTTTGAGCAACTATTAGAATGCTTGCCTATTACAGCTTCAAAACAAACTTCTCGAACGGATTGAAATTAAGAATATGTGCAATTACCATATCTAGATTTAAACCACTAATATTGGATCATATTAAGGAATACTGGCGATGTTAATTGATTGTGTGCAAATGATGATCGGAGCTTTATTATTCCCTTCCGGCAGCAAAATGAATAATTAAATGTTTTATAAATATTTGATCAGGCGTAGACTTACTATAGCACCAAAATAAATTAAAATTTAAATAATTTAAAATAATTATAATTTATTAACAACACTTTAATTATTTAAACATGATTACAAATAATAAAATTACAACAGTAAAAAAAACTTGCCTGCAACTGGAATCGAACCGGAGCTAATGGTTACGTTTGCCATTGAAGTTCTTATATTTATTGTAGTTCTTGTTTTTTATTTATGTTTGATTTCAAACCTTTAGTTAGCTGTCACGCTTGACCAGTGACCAGTCAGCATCTACGATCGGAATATTGTGCAATGGCAGGTCACATTCTATGTACCTGCCCAGTATGAATGAAATCGGGGACTTCCCTTGTTAGTATTATTCCGGAACATTCGAAAACAGTTTTAATTAATCTTTCCTTAATGGTTTAGCAATTGCATATCTAATTCTTCCGTTTCTTTTTTGATTAAAGTGGACACCTCATCTTTTGAACGCTCTGTTCAAGTAATTCTACTCCATAAATGAAAGTATCCATTTTTAACTCTTTTCCTTTCTTTTTTGTTTGAATGATCACTACTGAATCTACATCCTTTTTTTTTTCTTGAATCTCACTTACAGTTTGTCCACCAAGACTTGAGACTTAGCCACGCCTCTTCAAACGAAGAAAACATTTCACAATAGGGGTGAGGGTTGTAAAAGAAAAATTTTGGAAAAAAAAAAAACAACCAAGAATAGGAAAATTTTTTAAAATATTTACTATTAAAGATATAGAATGTCGTATTTTATATAATCAATTCCTCTGTTATAACCAAGAAGCAGAATCTGTGCATTTCCCCTGAAAATGGAAAACTATCACACTGACCCCTCAAATGACTTTTTCGACTCGTCGCCTACCACGTGACATAGGCGTGGCTAAGTCTCAAGTCTTGGTGGACAAACTGTATGTCCTGCTCTCTTTTGTTAAAGTAGGATATACGTAAGTAGGTGAAGTTGACATTCAACTATGTCTCTTAAGAGACACATCCAACTCATTATATTCCAGTAATATTACATACTTTCAATTGTCGAGGAGCAGCTGCTGCACTAATCTTTCACTATTTTTAAGCTTCTATTTATTATTCTATAATGGAATAACCCTCAAATTAGATCTGTGCTCATGAACGCAGAACATTTATTACTGCAACTATAACTTCCTACAAAAAAGGAATCGGTAACTTCCTGCAATTCTATAGAAAACACAAGTACAAGCAATTGCGTTTTATTCGTCACAGATCGATGTTTCATCCAATGTAATTTGGTGACTTTGTTATTTTGTTGCTCTGAAATTAATTTGCTTCAACTACTCTGCAAAAGTTAATGACCATTTAACAGAAATAATGCGATCAATAAGTTCATTCTCATTATCCACTGAATTTATGAGCCTTTTTGAAGGTTAATCCGAGTCTAAACTATTCAGTTGTTTTAACGTTACTCATTGCCATCTTAAAGCTGATATTGCATTAGGAGAATCATGTTTTGGTAATAAGCGTAAATTTAACTTAAGCCTTTGGATTCCATTATCATCTTAAACAACTTATTCTTTTTCTATATTAATACTACAGAAACAGTCAAAGAAACTACAGCCATAAAATAGACTAAAATTAAATAAACTACAGTGCAACTTGGATAATTCGAACGTCTTTAATTCGAAATCGTGGTTAATTCGAAGATTTCTCTTAGTCCCTTGAATTTCTTATTAAATCAATGTTAAAAAATCGTGGATAATTCGAAGTTCAACTTTCTTAATTCGAAGTTTACCATAACGAATTTTCGGCGTTTCATCGTTAAGAAATTCGACACGTGACAACTGAAATCCCCTTCCCGCCACTGTTCGACACGTGACGCTTCAGACGCCATTCGAGCTCCTGCTGCCAGTGTCACCATATATTTCAGTAAACCACGCATGTACAAGAATTTAACGTTCGCTGAAAAGGTCTCCGTCATTCGCGAGATGGAAAAAGGTGTGAAGAAGAAATGCCAAATCGCCAACACTCGCCGGATAGCGCCGAATTTCGTCGATACATTGATGGACAAACCAACGTATGTGAAGCTGTTTTCCGTTCACTAAACATGCTTGATGATTTTGCTAACCTTAAGCGACTGAATTCTACAAAACAATCAGACATTGCACAATTTTTTGAAAAACTATAATTTTCTGTATTGAATGTAATATGTACTGTAGCTTACGTAATATAAATCTTATTTTGTTTACATCCATATAGTGTTTAAGTCTTTCATACCATGATCTTTCTGAATAAATATTTACTTATTGACAGAATAATCTTTTCAAGCATTCAGTGGACCTGAAATTAAAGTTAAAAGATGTAACTTGTTTAATTCGAAGTCTTGGATAATTCGAAGTTTTGTAGTGGTCCCTTCAGCTTCGAATTATCCAAGTTGCACTGTATAACAAAACTATTAGGTGTTTCTGTACTAGATGATAGATATTTAATATTATTCTATATTAAAGAATATCCTGGTTGACGTCAGTAATAAAGTTCTAATAAACTTTCAGTTTGTTCTTTGTTTGATGTCTGTTAAAGCTTGTCACGCGTAAGCAGTGTTTGTTTTGTTTTTTTGTTTTCATTGGTGCATGAAGGGAAATTCCCTTTTTTTTTTAATAAGCAGAGTATCTTTGTGCCTATTCTCTCTCTCTCTCTCTCTCTCTCTCTCTCTTGGTTCTTAATCGTCAGATTGGTTATCTACAGCTCCATCTACTTCCGCCAGCCTCTTCACTCGTTCCTAACTGCGTAAGAAGCTAATTAATAGTAAGTAAGCAAATTAATTAAGTAAGCTAATTAATATAAAACCAATAGTTTTTGCTACAGTTGTTTTACATTAGTTAGCTTAATTTATTAATGATAGTTAGGCACACAAAAATCAATTAGCTAATGTATATGTGGGTGTTTGTTTAAACCCTCTTATTCTTCTGAACCAGATGATGGTTCTTCTTAAATGCTGGTATTTCTATGTAAGATAATAGATCTTTTGTATCGTTTCCCTTTATCATTATCTGAAAAGAAATTTATGACTAAAGTTGATTAAGATTCCCCTTAGCGAAGGCGAAACTTGAATTTTTAGTCATCTACAATTTGTTGGATGACACGCTGTTGTTGACATTCCAAATTTTTAATATGCATGGTAACTTCCAGAAAAGTTTCAGCTTTTACATCAAAAAATGCTTATGTATTGTGTTAACAGCTCTTTAAAGATAGTCGAATACTTATGATGTTAGGCTGTAATTTGTATAAAAATCTTTAGGCAATTAGAAAGTTTATAAATTCGTTTTGTATAAATTTGATTATAAATTCTGTAAATTGGGTAGAATTCAACAAATACTAAAATGAAATAAGAATAGATATGAATATATGAGATATGCTGATGTATTGGTTCATGGGAGGGAATGGATAGACAGTTCACAAAATTTTATAATTATGCAAATTCAATAAATAACAATTTAAAATTCACTGTGGAAAAGAAAAAGGACAATAAGTTAACTTTCTTAGACGTTTTACAAGTAAATGAAAAGGATGAATTAACTTATGAACATTATGAAAAAAATCTAAAGCGCAAATGAATTTTCAGTCGGGCCATTGTGTTCACACCAAAAAGGCAATTGTGAAAAATTATTTAAAAAGAATAGTTGATTATATCGATAATAAGAGATTATGGACCAAGAAAAAAGAGAGTATGAAATTAATGTTTGAAAAAAAAGAAAGTATTTTTGTAAACGAAGTAATTAATGAATTCTTCAGGGAAAGAAATAAAATAAAAAATAAAGAGCAATAAAGTTGAATACAACAAAATTATGAAATTGCCCCTAGGAATGAAAGTATAAGCAGTGAAGTATATATGTGATGAAAATAAAATTAGGTTGGTACATTATCAAGCAACTAAATTGATTAAAAAATACAAAACTCCAAGACGAAGATGTAATGAATAAAATGGGTGCAGTGTATAAGCTGGAGTGCAGAGACTGCAGGGGAATATATCACGGTTCTATTGGTAGATGCTTGAAGGAAAGAGTAGCGGAACACGTAAGAGCCTTTGAATACAATAAGAGGAAAATAACAGATTGGGCAGATCATTGTGCAAAAATGAGGCATAATCCAGATCCTCAGATAGACATAGTTTGCAAAATTCAAGAAGAGAAAGACAAGCTAATGATAGAATTATGCAGGATTAATTCTCAACCGTATAAGAATAAAGGAAAATTTCTTAAAGTTAGCGAAGTAGCTTTTGGATGTATAAAAAAAGCACATGGAAAACAAAAGAAAATAATTATGGATCTAAATTTGTGTATTTTGAACAAACTAAGAGAGGATCTTGGGAAGTGCCGTGGTGCCTCAAAAGAAAAAATGAACAAGAAAAAACTCACTAATGAAAAATTACTGAGAAAATTCATGTGCCAACAGTGCGCCGGCCTCAATGAATTTTTTTAGAGCGGGAAACAGCTGTTCCAGGATGTCACTTGGTAAACAATTCGGTCTCACCCATTGTTGTTTAAGAGAGGAATATTTGTTATTTTTATTATTGAACAAAGTTAATTATGTTATTAAAGATTAAATTTGAACAAAGTTTCGTATTAATTAAGCACGATATCAGTTATTGTATTATTATTATTGTAAATTTAAGTTTCATATTTGTATTCCTTACCAATTATGAAGTCTTAGAGGAACGAGAAAGCTTTTCTTTTCCTCATGTATAACCTGAAGAAGTTTCTTGTTCAAAGAAATGAAATATTGTTAAGAGTAATAAAGATGATGTTTTTCAAGGTAATGATGTTCTGGTATAATTATCACATTGATTTAACTGTAAACAAGAAAGAAGAACTGATCTATCTAATTGATATATTTATTTACAAATCAGCAATATTCAACAAAAATTAACAAAAAAGGGAAAATGTTAAATGAAATTAAAAGAATAAGGAAAAAAGAATGGTAATATTAAAAACTATTAAATTATCCCGTATACGAAAATAATTTGAAAATTTTAAGTTTCTTCCTACTTTAAAACAGAATTCTTGAGGAAAAAATCAACTCATCCTTTAATCGGAAAACAGGCAAAATTTTATAAATAAAATTTATTAATCTTTATGCATTTGATTGTTACATATATTTCTTGCTGGATAAAATCACTATCCCACAATAAGGTATTGCCCCAACAAAATGTACATATATAATACAATATAACAACAACACTAATCTTTCCTTCAGTAGCATGGCTTTAGTTGTTACCACACCATAAAACCATTTAACTAACTAACTTACAATAACAACAATCATAATAATAATAATGATAATAATAATCATCTTTATTTCATTAGGCACCATTAAATCTAAGTGAGAATCTGTTTTCGTCCAGGCGGGAATAATGGATGAACCGATGGCAGTCGAAGAAGAATCTCAATGTTGTAAACATTTCTTTTATCAAAGCCTCTGAATGAGATTCTAAATTCGTTTAGGAAACAAAAGCATTAATAGAGGTGTCAGAACTGTTTTCCATGAGAGGAAGGTGAACGACCGAAGGAAGGCGCCGAGATTGTCTAATTAATGGTGGTGAAGTCTTTATTATTGGGCAATTACCTGATGAAGTGTTTATTAGGGTAATTACTAGATTGCGGAAATTGTCTAGTTCAATTGAGGAGAGGCGAGGCGCGAAATTACCAAAGGGTATTTCACTTCCCATCAAATCATTTTCGGATTAATTATTATTGGAGATGCTAAAGGATGCTGTGCGAAAGAACAAAATTAGACTAATTAAAGGAATATCTTTGTTAGATTTATATTAATCTAATTACGCTAAATCTTCTATTTTTAGATGCGACGCGTCTAAGTGAAACACCTGCTTTGTGCGGTTGCGGTTTGTTTGTTATGCAATCGGTTACCATAAAACTCAATTACAAGGGAATGGTTAGGTTTGACAGGTCAAAACCTACCTTGAAATTTTTATCCTTTATTCAGGTAGTATTCAAGTAGTAGTATTTATTTAAGTAGTTATTGTATACCAAATTTTAACTTCTCTTTCGCACTGGAAAATTTGGTATACAATAACTACAGTACTTGAGGTCCTGAATAAATGATAAAAATTTCAAGGGAGGTTTCGACCTGACAAACCTAACCATTCCCTTGTAAGTAGCAGAGGGATTTGATAAAATGATATATTAGATGTTAGGTGAAAGTTGTCGGACAATCCAAGAGTAGATAAAACGTATTATCATCATGTCCTACTGATGTTTGTACGAGGGGAGATCGAAAAGTAACGCACAACAATTTTTTCACGGAATTTATTTTGGTCCGGCGCTAAAGAGAGCAATTGCTCGATCAGGTGTCGCCCTGGCGGAATGAGCGTGAACTACTGAGTAAAGATGGCACGTTTGCTAGCACCGTCGATATGTGAAGAGCAGCGAGATGTAGTTCGTTTTTCGTGGGCAAAACGAAAACCCCTAAGAGAAATCCACAGAGAAATGTTGGAGGTGTATGGTGTTGATTGTCTGGACCGTAGCAACATCTCCAGATGGTGCAGGTTCTTCGAAGAGGACCGAGTAAACCTTACTTATAAAATGCGTTTCGGCCGACCAGTGACCGCTGCAACACCACCCAATATCACAGGCGTTGAGACGGCAATTCGAAACGATCGGCGCATCAATCTGCGGACCTTGACACAGCAATTCAACATTTTTTACGGCAGAGTATACCACATTGTACATGACAGATTCAGATTTCGCAAAATCAGTGCACGCTGGGTACCCAAAGATCGGTCAGAAGTGCAGAGCAGTCAGAGAATGATGTCATGCTTGCACAACTTGGAGCGTTACGCTGAAGAAGGTCTTGACTTTCTGGAAGGCGATAAATCTCGATAGTGACTGGCGATAAATCTTGAGCATACAACTACATATCCGAAACAAAGCAGGCGAATGTGGTATGGAAACATTCTGAGTCTCCGCCACTGAAGAAATTCAAAGTCACCCAATCAGCGACGAAAGTTCTGGGACATGCATGGCGTACTCTTGGAGGAGCCTCTTCCAACCGAGAAAATTTAGCCTAAACAAACCACTGAAGATATTCCTAGCAGTCCAACGCTTCGGTTCGAAAGAAGAAATGAATCGGTATGAGCAGGTGGCTATGATCCCACAAACGGAGTTCTATGAACGAGGAACACTAAAGTTGGTGTCACGATGGGAGAAATGTGTCGAGAGACATGGTTCATATATGTTGAAAAATAGGCAACAGCTTAAGTTTGTTTGTGCATTATTTTTTTTCTTACCTATTAAATATTTTGCAAAAAAAAAAAAAAATATTGTGCGTTACTTTTTGATCTCCCCTTGTATATTAGATTAGGTATCCCATTAAGGCCCATTGTGGCCCATTGAGACGCTGGAGTTAAGGCTCCAACGTTTCAGGGACTGAGATGAGATCGGGTGGTTAGCCCAACGATCGCCCGCCGGTATCCCCGGGAAAAAAAAAACCCGGTACCCATTCTATATAGGGATGGGTAGACCCTAGGACCCGTTTGGAGGAGAATGGAGCGTGGAATTGATTAAGATCAACATCCCACATTTAGGTATTAATAAATTTTGAACCAATGAATGGATAGTGTTTAAATTTGGTAAGCTTATTTATGGATAAGAAACTATCTATATTCTCCTACCTTAACTATCTATCTTATTTGAACGTTGTTTCATAAGCATCTTTGCCAAGAAACTGGCGCGTCAATTACAAGAGAACAGACCTGAAAGTGAAGGAATTAACTCTCTCTGATAACGAAAAATGAATTTCTGCTTAACAATGCGTCACAATTCATTCTGAATGTGATCGTGGTTCGGTTACATTTTCAGCTTCGATTGGAATTCAACAACGTACACATTTAAACATGAAGAAATAGAAAACATATTTCGACCAAATACTGGTATAATAAATACCTCAGAAACAGAAAAATATTTATACTGTGCTTTCCTTAATATTTATTTACGATGTTGAAAAGTATTTTGAACTTAATATCTTTATTTAAAATAGGAAAGTATCGTATAAATAAAATATAAAAGTATAATTAAAATCAATAATACATGTTAATAACAAATGATAATTTTTTTGATGAGAATTAGAATCAATTTAATTCTCATCAAAACTTCAATTCTCAAGCAATAGGTCTAATAGCAAACAAAGCCTCTGCAGATATACTGCAGGACTTAATCTCAGTAATTCTTATAAATGTAAATTTCTTGGACTTTTTCAGTAAACATCATTAAAACATGAAACTGAAATTAATGAATGGAAAAAAAGATAACATCTGGTTTTTTTCTTATTTGAATTATTTTTTTCTTGGAATTGTTTTAGTGAAAGGTTAAAGTAACAAACAAGTAACAATAACGCAGTCTTTAAAAATGAAAAAAATGAAATTTTTTTTGCAATGTTTCAGATACTCATTAAAACAGTATATATCTTCAGAATAAAAATCTTCAGAATATCGTTTTTTATCCTGAAGATGGATACCGTTTCAACGGGTGTCTGAAACCCGTCAATACTTTATTTTTTAAAATTTTTTCATGTTTAAAAGGGTGCATTAATAGTCCTCATTATTTGTTTGTATTCTTAGCCGCAATTTAAATTGTTTTAAGGTTAAAACAACACTTCCCTATCATCGCTGAAGGGCAGACAGCACTACTGGAAGTAAGGCTCCTACAATCATTGGTCAATGGAATGAAATTGAGATAAGAAGGAGAGTCCGACATTCACTGGCGTTAATCCACAGGAAACCAAACAAGCACTCAATTGACAAAGGAATGGGTGGGGCCCATCTGGATGAAATACACAAGGTGAAATCCCTCACCTCACTGGGTACCGAACCCAACTCCAATTCCTAGATAATCGCCTACATTTACTTTATAATTATCAATAATAATAAAGCAATTTAATTTTTTTACTTTAATTAACAATTTAATTAATTAAATAGTAACAAAGAAGATCACTAAGATTTATATTTTGTTAATTTGACTTTCTTTAAAAAGCTTAAAGGTTTGCAAAACTAGAAAAAGAAAATCATGTAATTTAGTTTTTTCTTGTCCTATTTTCACTGAATTCTCGTTTGTTAGAAACTGACTTTTCATGGAAAAAAATTATTTCCAGTATTTTTCATCTCGTTTTTTTTTTACTAATAGTTCTTACACTTTGACTTTTTTCGCTAAATTTTGCTGATTTGAGCATTGCAAAAAACCCCGCTGACTTTCACTCTTGTCTTTTATCTCTAAACGAATTTCCCCTGTGTCTGTGCCTTTATGTCTGTTTGGAATCTTCGTTTTTTTTTGTTTTTTTTTAGTTTATTTTTCGAGGAAAATTACGTTTTCTTTAAAAAAAAAAATCAGCTAGTTTTTTGTATGTGTGTTTGCGTTTCTTCTTAATAACTTCTGAACCAATGAATTAATCTTTTTAAAACTTGGCATACATATTTTAGGACAGGAGGCGCTGAAGTCTTTGTATTAAAAAATGTTTTCGTGCGTTCTTTGCCGTAAAATCAACGCGTCCATGGTATATGTATGTGTGTGTATATAGTATATGTGTACGCCGCCCAGCGGCTGGTCCTGGTAGTAACGGTGCAGGGAAGGATGCGGAATATGTTAATATAAACTATATTAATATATTAATACATCAGTATATTATTGTATATTTTTGTATTGTCATCAGATGTAAGCAAGTGTGTGAAATTCCTAGATGATTGACCGATGGAAAGTGACTTTACAAATTGTTTACAAGATTTGACCAGAAAACCAGACAGTGTGAGTTAATAAAAGCTTGATAAATTATTTTATTTATAAAACTATTGGAGATTTTATGTTGTTAAATCATACGTACAATGACAAAGTATACTTAAAATGCTTCATAAGGACTATTTATTCACCTTAAAATTGGTTATTGAAATCCAAAACTTAGAAGACTAATTTTACAGTACCACAATTGATAAACAATTCACACAAAACAAATCACCAAGTGCTCTTCAAGACGTTCTTTCATAGCGAAATTGAATAAAGTAAGGACCTATCATGTTACAGGAGAGAAACAAAGAAGTTAATCTACATTGATAATTTGTATTTTATCTCTTATAGAAATTTGAAATTTTAAAATTTGTAATAGTGTATAAATAATAAGTGCTTACTCTAGATAAACAATATTGTAATAAAGAAATGGATAACGGAAAGGTGTCTTTAATTTGCTTCCGCTAACTTTATTACAAGCATTAATTATTGCTTTAAAGAATTAAAACACAATAAAATAATAGAGTGATTCAAAAAAAGTGCAAAGAAAAAAAAAATATTTTGAGAACGACATCCTTAGCGTTGCAAGTCACCCTGTAGGGGAGACCGGGGCCAAATGGACCTAGGGGTAGAGTGGACCATTGACTTTACTAAATCGTGTATTCGCTAGAATATCCCAAAAATCGGATAGAAGGTTGGTGCCATTGTGGCGCTGCTACCACAAAAGCGTCAGTGAATTCGGCTTATTGGTGACAGTGAGGTGATCGATTGTTTTGTTTTTGTCCAGGTAAGTAAATGTTTAGTGTGGTTTTTTACTTTAATATTGCCTTTCAGCGATGCATTGAATAACATAACCGTAATATTCACATTGAAGGTGGTAATCTAAAGATCATTTTAAGCTGTAGTATGAATTGAATACTTAAAATAGTCGATAGTTACAACTGAAGGAAACGCCAAAAAGGCGATGGGGCAGAGTGGACCGAACGAAATGGGGCACATTGGACCAGTGGTCCACTCTGCCTCGCTGTTTTTACAATAAAATATTTTGGCACTATACATTATATTTTTTTTCTATATTATATATTTATTAGGCCTATTATATTATATTGTATTATATTATTACATATTATATTTTTTATATATTTCTTTATGTAGTCTATTATATATTGTGTGTAGCCTATATTATTAAAGGATATTACCCCTTTAGTAATTCCTCTCAGCAAGTACCGTAATAGGGGAAGACTTCATGCGAAGGCATCTTAATCTTCGAAGATAGAATTTAATAATAGTTAAATGTGTAAATTGCCTAATTAAAAACTATGCAAACTGTCACGTTGTTGAATTGGCAACATGACACGATTAAAATCTTGGTCTCTGAGTGAATATATTTTGATTTTTAATAATTGTATTGTTGTAATTATGTATTTGAATTTTTGTCTTTGGTAAAGTCTTGTATTTTATTATTGTGATATTTCATGGTTAAATATTATTTTAATTTTTTGAGCTTATTTTGAAAACAATATGTGCAAAAGAAAAAGAAAACTTCGAAAAAACAGTTGTGCGTTGATTGAGTGATCACGTGGTTTTATCTGTTTCGTTTTCCCGTGGAAAAAAAGGAGAAAAGTTAAGTACACTCTGGCGGGAAAAATGAGATCAGTTGATGAATCTGAAACACACGGGCAAAAAGTACACCCAATCAGTCTAAACATTTCAGGAGAGGGAGCGTATTCTAAAACACACACAATTACATCCCTAAGTGAACTAACACAATTTTCAGTAAGTGAAACTCTAAATTAAATATAAATTCTATACACACTTTGTTACATTAGAAAGCATTAAAAAATGGCATAAATAACAATATAATCTTAATAATTAATAGAGAACAAAAAAAAGGTCAACGGCAATACTGACGGATACGCCAGTAAAAAAAGCTCTGCAAGAAGAGCAACGAAAATCTAAAGAAAGAAAAGAAAGAGTAGCAACGAAAAACATGACTCGGCCAACAGTCTCTAAAAGCAACATAAGCAAAAAAAAAAAACAAATAGAAGCAAAGGCAAAGGGATAAAGAGGAAACAATTACAGATGATTAGTGATGATGAAGATGATGAAGATGCTGTGTGCCTCTCCTATTTGAAGAACTTTAAAAAAAGCAAACCATGGCAGGAGTGGATTCAATGTACGCAGTGCAAGAGATGGGCCCATAGTTCCTGCGTCGCCAGTGATATTCGGGGTTTATTTTACGAATGCCTCAACTGCAAAGAAGATTTCTCTAGTGAAAGTGATTAATTAATTCAATGTAAACCTATTTGATAGTATTCATTTACGACTTTCAACATCATAATGATTATTTTAAATTTTCACTTGAATATGTAATGCCTTAGGTAGCCTATGTTAAGTTAAACTTTATTTCATGATATCCTAAATGGCATGTTATTTTATATTCAATGAAAATCTCACTTTAAATGTTATTATTCTTATCCGGACCAACGTGCCCCATGGGGTGGTCCAGCCTGCCCCGTGGTCGAGGCAGGTTGGACCACTCTACCATTTTTGCTTTGCGAATTAATACCAATTTTATTTATGAATATAATGAAATGAAATCAAGTATTTACATTCTTGAATAGTTCCCGATTCTGACAAAAATAAATGCAAAATCTCTTAACAAAAAAAAAAAATTCAACAAAAAAAAGTGGACCGCTCTGCCCCGGTCTTCCCTACTCCAGATACTCTACCATTCAGCAAAGCTTTGGTAGAGAGCAGCAGTACAGTAAAGAATAACAGTAAAGAGTGTACTGTTATTTCATTTACTTTCTTTTAATAGTGTATTATACTTATTATTTTTGTAAATAACTTTATAGCCGTTTCGGTATGACCGAGCGGTCAGGGCGGCGGTCTGCCGTGCGGACGTTGTGTTGGAACCTGGGTTCGAATCCCGGGCGTGGCTTGGTTGTATCAATTTCCTTTTCTTCTTTACTTTCATAATGGCTTCCTGAGGAAGGCCATGGGAGACGACCTCAGTTTCTTTCCCCAGGTGTTTCTGGGAGTTCCAAGTGAATTCCATAGAATGTGGACCTGTCTCCGGACAGAATACTATGGATGGATGGAAATAACTTCAAGTTTCAATTTTATTCACGAAATTTACATTTTCATTAAATCAGTTACAAATAAGTAAAACGAGAAAGAACACAGTGTTAGTGCAGGTCAGTCACTCTGTGCAGAATTTGTATAATTCTTGAATTTCATAGCCTGAATTTGACTGAATTTAATAAATCTACTATAACTAATCCCAAATTCCAAATTTTTCAATAAGTTTTTGAAGAAGTTAGTAATAGTCACTTTTTTTACTTGCAGAAACATTCCAGTTTTCGTAGCTTTGTCGTTACTACGGGCTTCAAATTATGACAGAAAATCATTAGACTTGAAAATCTAATCTAAAAGTTGAATTGAAAACCTTCGGCGGTTCTTTTGATCTCTGCACTGCTGTTCAGATCAAAAGATTTTACTAAGTGGCTAGAAATTAATTTATAAAAATTACTTTATAAGTTCAATGAAAGCAAGTTTAACGTCCGTAATTATTCATAAATAGAGAGAGAAACGGACATTTCTCTCATTAATGTTGGCTCAATGTGCGAAGGCATATTTATTATCCGTTGTGAATTTCTCTCTCTATTTATTAAAAATTACTTTATTTAAACAATATTGAATAGCATTGAAGAAACAAGAGTGTTATTACGTAAAATATTGAATATCTAAATAAGACAATTTAAGAACTTCATCCTGTTCACGATAAATACTTACCTGGCCTCAATGACTTTTAATAATTGTTGTAAATTTAACTTTGTTGTAAGTTTAACAATTCAAACTATTGAATGAAAATTATTAAACAATTCCTATAATGTAAAAGACATGATATGCCATGTGAAACAGGATGGTATTGTTAGCTTTGTTATAAATAATGACACGTAAAAGAAGAGATGTTCCTTGTTCTTGTATTGTTGTATGTCGATTTCCTTGGATGGATGAATGAAGAAAAATATAGCCATGAAGCCGTCAAAGTGTAACGTTCATGATAAACTCAGGGAGTTTGAGAAAAGCTTTTCTATTCAATGAGGATATGTTGAATCTAGGATCAATGTTAAATTGTCGTATTGTAATAAGCTGAAAGGATTAATATGAAATTTAGCATCACGATTACGTCTATGAAGAATTCGTCGTTGCTAGGTTACCAGGCGAAATCAAGTAGAAGCTTATCGATTCTATGACCATCTTTGAATGTCACCGATTATGTACCTGAATGAAAGGATATATTTTCAGTACGTTAAGGAGCTTTAGGAAGAGTGCGATAATACCTGGAAAAGAACTGTAAGTTGATTTTTTTCCGTTATTAATTTCCCACAAATGACACATTCAATGCCGAGTAGATGGAACGACAGAATAGGCTTCTTACACTAAAGACACGACGGGTTAAGCACAAGAGATAATCAAGTTTAAAGATTAATGCAAGAGTAATTCTGCTTGTGAGAACTTTAGTATTCAGAAACTTAAGAAGAATAAAGTAAAATCTTGTTAGTGTTAGGAACACATACTTTGAAAGTTAGCTACATACATGTTCAAAGACATTTTATGCAAAGTATTAGTGAATAAATGCAATCACAAGGTGAAAGCTATTTATCGAGACCACTAGTTAAATATAAGTGAACAATTTAAGAAAATTAGATATTTAACAAGTAACAGAAACTGTGATGCTGCATAAGAGTCAAATGTATTGAATTATAGCAGATTGTAGAAGATACACAAGTATATATTGGGTCAGTGCATAATTATCAGACGTTTTTGTAGGCATAATTAATGCAGTTAACGCCTGATAATTATGCACCGACCCAATATATATATATATTGATTGCTTAATAACATTAAATCATTTGTTTACTTATTTTTAAGTCTTTCTCATCATTTCAGTGTCAGTCTTACTTCGAGCAAAAGTTAGGTTATCGAGCTTAAGTAAGAGGTCTCACAGCCTCATAGAGTCTACATATACATCTCAATTCTAGTTATGTGCTCTCTTGAACAATAATAAATATTTTCCATTCATCCGCAGGAATTCTGTCCGGAGACAGGTCCAATTCTATGGAATTCACGTGGAACTCCCAGAAACACCTGGGGAAAGATACTGGGGCGGTTTCCCGTCGCCTGCCCCAGGACACCATTAAGGAATGACGTCAGATCGAAGAGAAAGTGAAGAAGAGGCTGACAAACACAGAAAAGGAAATTGAAACAGCCAAGCCACAACCGGGAATTGTACCCGGATGCCGACACAATGCCCGCACGGCAGACCGCCGTCAAGACCGCTCGGCCACGCCGGCACGGCAACAAATATTTTACCTGGATCTATAAAATTACACAGGTTATTTCAGATTTGGTCAAGATAACTCAAGAACTATTTATCTTACAAAGCTGAAACTTTAGTGCAAAAATTAGATACTTATAAGAAATATCACTTTTAATTTTGATAAATATCATACAAAATAGGTAAGGAATTAGGGGCCAAAAGTCACCAAAATACTTTGCCTTCATTTTCAATGACATGATATCTGGGAAAAAAAGACTTCGCTTCCTTGTAATCAATTCTACTTTTCTCCATCCTCAGTGGACCTTTGAATTATTAACCTTTTCTTTCTTTGTAATTTTCGGCAGCCATATTTTATAAGGTTTCTTATTTCTAAGTTTTTAATTTAATTATTATTTTTTGACAAAGAGTTACTGTTTATTTTTGCAATTTCTTCCTTTTTTTGGTTTGGTAGGTTTTCGAATAATGTACGAATTGTCATCAGAAAAGTTAAAAAAAAAAAAAAAAATTGGCTGTTTTTTTATTTCTTTACGATTATAATATGTTAAGAAAATACTGAAATTTGGACTTAAAAATCAATTTGCATAAATGTTTTTTAATAAGTAATAAGACAAATTCATCAGAGTTACATTCATTATGATGTCAGAATGAATTAGAATCCGTGAGTTTTAAGGTAAGATTGAGGAAAAATTTCAGTTTTGGTATAATCAGATTAATATTTTTTTGCTTGAATTTAGACATTACAATCGATCAGGAATAATGTTTATCCAATTGTCAATTGTGTCTTGTGAGAGGTTGTCCCATTCATCCACATTTTTATTAACTTTTGTTTGGGTTTTTTATGTACAAGGGGGAGTGCGCTATGAGTCGCCCTATTTTCGATGAGATTCACATCCGGGGACTGTCTGGGCTGCGGTCAAATGTTTTTCTTGTACCAGAGCTCCATCTACAATCACAAATAATCATTTCTGTAGAGTTGCAGTAAATAGGACTCAATCCTATAAAACAAATACGTGTTTATCTTGAGTTCAGAGTAACTAAGAGAGCTTAAAAGAGATATTCCACCATAAACCACATTGCCCTACCACAGGGTATCCAACAACTGTTCTGTATTGGGTTTTTCTTTTTCAGCGTTCGGTGAAAAAAGCAAAAAAAAAAAGCCTTTTCTTCTTGTTGGTTGGAGACAAATGTAATCTCATTTGTAGAAAAGGTCTCGATAACCAGACAGTAAATAAGAGGTGTTGTCACCACTGGTGGTAAAGTGGAATAGAATCTGATAAGACGCTACACTTTATCGACTGTAGTCGATAGAAATGAAAACAAACGAGAAAAATTAATTATTTTTAAAATTCCTTAAAAGTAGGATAAAAGATTTTAAAAGTAATTTTGTGACATAAAAGCTCCAGATGTTTATAATTTTTATAATAAAGCTGTTACATGACAATTCATGGTATCTATTACCTTACTGTGATTAACATCATACTAATATTTTTGAACTGTAATCAAAATTTTTCTAATTATTTCTTAATTTAAAAAAACGAATGAAATTAATAGTCACTGAAAACAGTCACATTATAGAATTAATTCATTTTAAAATAGAATTTGGAAGAGCATTTTTCTGAATGTCTTACAGGACAATTTTAGTTTAAAAGTTGGGTTTTGTGTAGGATTGGGTAAGAAATGAAATTGAATTTATGACTTTCTTATTAGAAGCGATTATAAGAAAAATAAGAAATCGTCTAAGATTAAACCTTTGCTTATTGACTAACAATGTGACTGATCTAGTTTTATCTAGGGAGCTATTGTGTCTGTTCACTCCTAATAACTCCCGAACGGAATGTCGGATCGACAAACGAACTTCACCATCGTGTTCGGAGGTCCAAACACCGTAGGAATGGGGTATTTTCAGGATCCAACGCCCCCCCCTCCCATATTCGAGATATTTGGCATTGTTTTTATTGGATTTCCGCTATTAGCTTAAATGTTAGAAATGCAACCATCTCACGTCAGTTATCAGCTACAGCTTGATGCTTAAGGTCCCGGACTCATATACTGACGGAATTTATATCAACTATACAATTTGAATCCGTATATCTATTTTGTTTTTGATTTTTTTCTCTTAATCTTTTTATCTCAATGCCAACTTGGTTTAGTTTTTTTCATTATAGATCTTATTTTCCTAACTTTTTTAGTTTTTTTTTTCTTTCTTTTTTAATTTTTTTTTCTAACTTTTTTAATTTTTTTTCTAACTTTTACAAAATTTTTCCTTACATTCTTCTTCTTCTTTCTTCGAATTTGGCCGACTATGGACCACGTGAAATAACTCATGATTATTTTTCTACTTTCTTTCTTCTCTTCCAGTATTCTTTCATTCTTTCACTATGTTGTTTCCTTCTTTCTTCCGTCCATTTTGCTCCCGTCTTCTTCTTTGCCTTTTCTTGAAAACCCTTGAATCCCCTGATCTTTTTTCTGAATTCTTCTCTTCTCTCCACCTCTTCTCCATCTATTTTTTCCTTACATTAATGTAATTCCTTTTTTTATCATTATTTCTAATTTTTTTTATTATCAAGGGTTTCCCTTAAATTTATGCTTTAGCACTACATTCTATTCACTTGTTATTTTTTTGCTCTGAATGCCATTTCTTTGCTATTGAATAGCAGAATTTTGAAAATTACGGGATTGGTAGATTTTACTTCGTTCATAAAAATTAAATCCACTTTTTTCAGACTGAGCTGTTAATATTTGATTCTGTTTCCAAATTATTAATTGAAATACCCGAAGATCGCCAAAGAGTGTGAAGGAACCACAGAATATCACCTGTGATTTTATTATTTTTTTCCAAAGAGAGCATCTTGAATCCAAGCAGTAGCATTTCTTTCAAAATCAAGAAAGAAAGCAATAACCTCTATAGAAAAAGAAATTCTAAGCACTTCTAGGTTATCGCGATAAAGACGATAAATTCAAATGGACAGGAGAAGTCATGGATGGAATGTCGAGACACTGATAAATGTCGTATGTTTGCAAGGGAGGACAGTAAAGTCAGAAAAACCATCTCCTGATATTTTTTTTTCATTTCCTCTTCCAGTCTTAAAAGAACAGATTTCTCTTTGGTGGAAAGTGAGAAGCAGTAATAAAAGGGAACGTTGGTCAGGGACAAAACCATTCTGTTCCACGGTGTGACCTTATCGTGGTTTTTGCACGACTCACAATATGACAGATAGACGAAATGGACAGACGATCCCACTGTATAGTCCGTTATTTTTTACAGAAAAAAAAAAAAATCCTTCTAACCCTTTATGTTCTACTTTCATCCAAAGTAAAAACAAACATACTTTGTGAAATTTACATTCTTACAGTGAGATACAAATTGTTCTACTTTTAGGAAATAGTGAAAGAAATAGGTTTTTCGTTTTAAATATCAGTTTTTATAATATCACCTACAGAAGGTATGAAAAAATCAATTCCAAAATATTTCCTTTTATTGTGATCTTACGTAAAATTCACTTAAATTGAAAGCAAAGTTTTGAAATGAATTATTTTATCATTTCAGAATTTTTTTTAAATTTTATTACTTTTTTAATATTATCTAGTCTGTTTAAGATTTCTATAGAATCTTATTCGTGATGGCCCAAGAAACACCTCAGAACTCCTCAAGACAGGAAATAATCAACAACAACAAAATGTGAAATTAAAAAAATCTTGAATTCCTGTCTTTAGTTTCTGATCGGTCACTTGTACCATCACGAATTAATTATTTTTTTCATTTTATGCCATTTCGGTTTTTACATTCTGACTACCCTTGGCTCAGGAGAGACTACTAAGCTCGAAACAGCTGTCCCAGAGTCTCAGCTAACTCTTTTACGATGAATTTTGTTAGATGGCTTACAATGACATAGGCTTTTTAGCGACCATTTGGGATCTATTGTAATAGTGACGAAAATCGGTAGCTATTGCCTTTGTCCTGTCCATCCGTCCGTGTCTGTCCACCCCTAACAACTCCCGAACGGAAGGTTGGATCGACAAACGGATTTCACCATCGTATTCCGAGGCCCGAACAACATAGGAATACGGTACTTTCAGAAGTCAACGCCCCCTCCCCTGTTCGAGATATTTTTTTTTTAAGATATTTGGCATTGTTTTCATTGGATTTCCTCTATTAGCTTAAATGTTAGAAATGCAACCATCTCATTTCAGTGTCAGCTATAGCTTGATGCTTAAGGTCTCGAACTCATATACGGAAGGTTGTCGGTTTAAATCCGTGAATCTTTTTTTTTTTCTTATTTTCTTTTTATTTTTCCTTCCATTAATGTACTTCCTTTTTTTTATTATTATTTTTTTTTTTTTATTATTATAATGGTCCGCCCTTAAATTTATGTTTTAGCATAAAATTACATTCACTTTTTTCCTATTAAGTCACCACAATGATGAATAGTGTTAGTTAAAATTTATGGTTAAAGCGATTTAGATTAGATTCCGAAAAAGTAGGTTTTTAAGACTCAACATTTCGTAAAATTTTCCCTTAATGATTTAATAAGCTTTCCTGCAAAACAGAGGTTTGTTGGAAAGCCTAACCAAAGGCGGAGATTTTTGTTATAAATTTTATCTGGGAATCCGATGAAAGTAAACGACTTAGAAAACATTATGCTTTTTATCTCCAATAATCGCTTCTAAAATAAATTGAATAATCATTGATTATCATCTGGAAATACTGAAGAAGTTAACGATCAACAACCATGGTACATTAGTTCTTAAGATGAAAGATATGACCTTTCTGATGCTGTGAACTTTCTATTGTCTGACAAATGGTTCTTGATGATCGCGTTTGCGCGGGAATCACGAAAATCACGAGATTTGGCCATTAGCCTCTTCAGCAGGTCTCAAGGAATGTAGTATTGTGAATGTCTGTCACTAGGAAAATGCTAGAGAAAAAATGTTAAAATTGGAATTTTACCTTCAGCGTAGAGGCGATGGATGCAGCGGCGAATAAGATATATGTCAAAATCTTCGACATCAGTAATATGGCTTGCTCGTGGCCGCTTCTTCCCCGGAGTCGATAAGCCTTCTTTCTCGCCATTTTGTGAGAAGTCATGGATAGAGGCTATTCTCGCGTCAATCACGTGAAATCGCGAAAATTCGGGATCGTCAAGAACGATCTGTCGGCCTATATTTGAAAAACATTGTAGCATTGGAGCAACTGATATGGGTTTTTGCATATCACAGTCTTTTGTAAAAATTAAACATTCCTTTATTTTCTGTGTATATTTCTTCTTTCTGTACGAAAGACTTCATCAGGACATTAATGGAGAAGAAATTCGCTTCTCCTCCTCTAAATTCGTTATAAATACATTTGAATACATTTTGAAAAATAACAATAAAACACAAAACAGTAATTCATTAGATATCATCTATTGCAATACTTTTGATTCATTTAAACAACCATTAAATATCCTCTATTGCAAATAACTAAATATCATTTGCCCTAAATAATGTATTATGAACCATTGAAATAACTTGTTTTCAAGTTGCTGAGTAATCACTTAGATTGTGCTGAATCATATAATCATTTTCTATATATGATTGTTTCAATTTCTAATCTTTGGCGCACGAAAATTGAGGAAGACATTATTTTGAAAGTTCATGGTTAATTAACATCGAAGAAAATGTTCCAGTTTGGACAAAGGAGATATATTTGCTTTTTACTACATTACATTTTTTACTACACGATCGTATCAGTTCTAACTTTACATAATATGTATAATCGAAGTACTCTGAAGGGATACCATGAAAGAAGCCTTTTGTAAGTTATTGCATAAATGTACAATAAAAGAATCAAGTTTTACTGTCTTTAATACATTAAACACTTCATGTAATATCTAAAAAGGAAAGTTTATTTGTCCGGTTGTTTATTTGGTTGTTCGCTATGCAATCAAGTACAGTTTAATCTACCAAAACCAGAATTGTCCCGTTATTAATTAGAAGCTAGAATAAATTTTAGTTATGTTTGATCGCGATTCGATAGAATTAACTATATTTAGGCCTAAAAGAGATGGTTTATCACTAAAGAATAAAGATAAGGATAATAAGAAAAAAAATATATTTCTCCTGTTCAATTGTTATTTCTTGTTTTCAATCACTAAGCAACGCCGGATACTTTTGCAAGTATTAAATGAAATAAAAATTGATTTACTTTTATTTTTTTGTAAATTGATCTTATTGTATTTGTCATTGGATGACTCTCACTGCCGAATTAACCTAGCTATTCCTAACCTTTCCATGTGTTGGTCAGATCAGTAAATATATCCCTCGAGAGTTTTTCTTGAAACAGCTGACACTTACTCGTTCTCGGCTCAAATATCACCTCGCCTCAAATTACGTTCAGTTTATTGAAATTCAGCTGTATGTTATTACTATTTCCAAAACACATTTTTAGTTTTGACATAATTGTCAACTTAAAGTTTTCTTCTATTTTTAACTTCTATTTTTAACAGGTAAAGCGATTAATCTCAGGTAATTGCATCCTGATTGTAGTAGAAAGTGTTAAGGAACAATGATGCAGAAGAAATCGATATGTAAGGCAAACAACTAAATATGTTGGGTTATTAGCAATTGTCGAAACGCTTGGTATTGATAACAGGGTTCACTGATGAAACGTGAATAAGGCAGAGCGGGGAAATTAGAACGTTGAATTGTTAACATCGGTAATCGGTTATTAATATGTAATTGTTAACATCGTAATAAGGACGATTGTTTGGTCCTTATTAGGAGACTCGTCAGTCAGATCTATCCAGTTCATTAATAATTCAGAAGATGCGAAAGACTGTAATTAACGCTAACGTCAATGGGAAAGTGGTGGATCTCTCTGATCAGCGAAGCTATTCCTCAAATGGGTAAATCTGACTGATAAATCATGAATGAAGACGAAACAGCTATTTATGACTCCATGTAGGTTCGTGGAAATGTGAACTTTTATTCATTTTATTCTTTTGAATTACCAAGAACCAAACAGAATGAAAAAGCGACTGCTTGCAAAATTAATAAATTTAAAAAATATTCACTACAAATTAAAAATACACTTGCAAGTCAACCAAACAGAATCTTAACGTAAATTAAACAAACAATAGACTCTTAACTACTTTAATGTTTTCTTGTTTTATTACAATTATGTAATTAAAAAAGATGATTCCATCTTCCGTTGCTTTGTACCATCGTTTTTTTTAATCGCTTGGTATTACAGTCAGGCCCCCCGACATCAAATTCAGGGCCCATGTACCAATTGCATAATGGCCCACTCCCATATTATGATCAAAATCGTTGATTCTTAGCCAAAAATATTGCGAAAACACCACACTATTTCATAATTCTCCATTTTAAACATGCCACACACACACAGTTATATTATTTTTAGAGTAAATTAATTTAACACAACATCTACTTTTAGTACATTTTCCAAAGGAAAAATACATTATTGCGTTTTCTCTACCTGAACAGATGAACCCGGGACCTTCTGATAAACATCCGTCAAGGGTCATCATGAATATATACATGCCATTTAAATTCTTCTTCCACTTTTTGACGATTTTTCTTTATTTTCAAAATCTTTTACTCACGTTGTTTTTAGAGCTTTTGCCACAAACTTTTTTTAGAGCATTGGTTTAACAACCAATAAGTAACAAAAAGTCGAAATCTGATTTTAGGGGGCGGGCCGTACAAGTGAGGCGTGACCTAGATAACTGCTGTAAATTTTGAGCTTTTTAGCTAAAACTTTTATGTGTGCTATATATCCTTAAGGACTCGGCTGGTATTGTATTTCAACCAAATCGGATCACCCGTTTCGAAATGGCGGCCGATAGAAATTTACACTTTTTGACGTTTTTTCTTATCCTCATGTTGTTTTTCTTTCTTTTTTTTTTTCAGCTTTTCCCCACGAACTTTTTAGAGCTTTTCGGGCATTGGTTTAACTACAAATAAGTAACAAAAAAGTCGACATCTGTTCACGAATTTTAGGAGGCTCGGTTTAGAAGTCCGGCGGTTACCTCAAAGTTGTGATGTGGATAACTGCATCAATTTTGAGCTTTTCAGCTAAAACTTTTATGGGTACTAGATACCCTTAAGGACTCGGATGCATTATCAATTCACGTATCTCAAGGTGGTTCACCTTTGGGAAATACAGTTTTGACGGTGGATGCTTGGCACAGATATATTTTTATCTTAATTTCACTGGTTTCAGTGTCCTAAAAGATTTAGGACACTTAAAAGGTAAATGCAACCTAAATTAATTCTGGGAATTTGTAAGCTGTTACAAAGGGGATAAAAACAAATCGACGCTAGCATTCCGCTTAGCTTAGTAAGGATTTATTGAATAAAAATCCCCTCTTATTCTTGATTTACTTGTTTTTTAAATGAGGGGTCACTGTCTTGTTCGTTTGTCCGTTTTGTATATTGTCCTTCTTCACTGAGCTAGGTGTACTGGACGGATCGGACTGATGAGTGTTGTAACTCGAAACGGTATCGTCTCCGATTCCCAGTACAAAAACCAAAATTAGCTCTGTGAATTTTTTGTTTAGTTATGTCAGTTTCTGTTTTCTGTCCTGCAGAACAAGTATGAATACTTCAAAAAAAGTTTATATAAAATGTAGACTTAAATATATAAAAAAAGTCTAGAATTGATAACTGAAACAAAATGATTTGAATTAGCCTAAGACCTTCGCCAGGGCCCCTTTGACGGCCGGGCCCCAGTGCTGAAGGTCTAACTGATCATTTGTGGGGGCCATGGCTGCAGTATGATTAAAAACACTGGTTGTAATTATATTTTATTTATACCAATCTCTTTTTTAATGAATCTTAGTTGTGAGTATTAGATTGCATTAGATTAAAACGCTGCAACTTAATTTCAGAGAAATTCAAAAACTGAAATTTGATATGAATACTAAAAAAATCTGAGGGTTCGCTTTTTGTCTACTCCACCCCGGAGGTTTTTTTTTTTTTTTGAAGATCTCCGAAATTATATAAATTACAGGACCTAATTTTGCATAAACGTTCTAAGATTAAAATAAAAAAGCTCTGCAATATTTTTTGAATTATAAAAATCAGTTACATATACAGAAAATTGAATTTAAATTTTGCTTATTTCATAGTCAGAAAATGAATACAATGAAAGTAACATAAACTATATTTGTTTTATAAAAGCAGAAATTATAGTTTAAAAGTTAACGAGATTTCTCGTTTGACTTATTTTCAAGATTTAAAAAAAAAAAGAAGGAAGATGAACATAAATAAAGTTAAAAATAAGAATTTTAAGAAGCTATCATTGAAAGCAAGGTAGGGCTGTAAGGAACTTGTTTTTTTATTTTTACTTCTTTTTTTTTTGTTCTGCGGATAACAATAAAAGATAAAAAAGTTTCTGTCATACAAAAGATTGACACAAATAGAAAACCTAACAGCTGAGCCATAAAAAAAAAAGCCGTAAGTATTCGCTTGAATGCTCCAGAGGATGTAGAAGAGACATGAAAAGAAACACTGCTGTTTTCGTTTTTAGAATCGAGGAGATCGAATGACAACAAGACAAAATCTGCAGGAAAAATTCACGGTTTTTGTCCTGATGTTTCAGTGATGTTCTCCTCATTAGTTATTCATTTTAAGTAAACATCATTCGTATCAAGCTTTGTAAAAACAGTCAATACTGGCTAATAAAAATATCCAGTTTTTGCCCGTGAGCTACTTCACGGTGAACTTATTATACAAACAGGATATATATATATATATCAGTAGATAGATCTCATGAATATGTTATGTTTAAACAAAATTGTTCTAACAGTATTACATAAGGGTATTATTTTTCATGATCACAAGTTGAGATGTCACTAATGGAAAAAACTGAGACTTACTGTTTCGTCTGGCCGCGCGGTTGGCGTTGTCGCTATGACATCGGCTTGTCACCTCTAAGTACCGGGGTTCGGTTCTCATGTGGGTTTCGTGATGGTGAACGATCCGCGCTGGGCAGGTTTTCTCGGGGTTCTCCCGTTTCCCCTGCACTTCTCCCACCATACTTTCTCAGTCTTTCTCTCCATCTGTCCATATTTCCGTGGGATAGTACAATAGACCTCCGGTCGCAGTGCTTGGCTTATCTGCCACCCACATTCATTACATAACATACTGTTTCCTCTGATATACTCATTAGGGATCGTCCATTAATCACGTGAGGCTCGAAAGGGGGGGGGGTCGGAAAAAATCACGAAGTATCACAAGGGGGAAGCGAGATATCACGTGTATTTGTTTTTGACACGTTTAGAGGTTTTTTTTTTTTACCAAAAAAATACACGTGATTTTGGATGGTTGGGGGGGGGGGGTAGTCTAAAACCTCACCATGTATCACCAGTGGGGAGGGGGGGGTTAAAAAGTTGCTAAAAAACCACGTGATTAATGGACGACCCCTTAGCCAGATTTACACAATTGATTAATAAAGCGCGAAAGGTTGTGTATCACGCTCGGATTCCCGTCACTAAGATCCAAAACACCTAATAAAAAAAAATAAATTGCATTTTCATTAGTTGCAGTAATTATTGCAATCTTTTTCACCTTTTCCACAACAACGTCCCCGAATATTACTGGCTTTTGCAGCCTCAAGAATGAAGAATTTAACATCCAAAATACACAAATGAAACTCCAGACTCCCAAGGTATTTGAATGATCACAACCCAAGTCGTGGTTTGCAAAATGGAATAAACTTTTAATTAGAAAAAGAAAAAAAAAGAACTCACCTTCTCAAAATTCAGAAAATTATTAAAATTTATATAATCTTAATGGTTATTAATTTAAAAATGAAGGATAAAATTTGATTATCAACATCACATTTTCTTGCGTTAACTTCCTTTTTTTTTTAACTGAATATAAGAAAGACAAAAGTTATTTGAAGGTCACTACAATAAGACTGAGGGTCATTGTCAATAGATACTTTGCTTCCAACTTTGTGAAATGAACAGAGAGCACCGGATACCGGGACAATTCCCAAGGTCCCCTTTCCACTGGCGTCCTGCTGTGACGTCCCGAATATCTGTTCGGAATGCTGCGCCCTCTATATACAGGATGTTTATACTTAAAGTTCACCTATTCCAGCGCTTCTACAGAAAAGACCAATTATCGGATAGCTTTGAAATTTGGTAGCTACACTAAGGAAAGGATACGGAAGAGAATTACGCACAAAAATATTTTAGTTTCAATTTTTGCCAACAGGCGAATAAGTGGCACTGAAGCATTCTCTTGCTAAATGACGGAACCATTTACGCTGAAATCTTAAAAAAAAATGATTAAAAACTAAATTACTTACTTAAATTGTCTTAAACCGATTAATTTTATTCATGTCAAACCACATCCAAATTGAATGTGGATTAGCTAAAGAATTAATATTCATTGTTTAAGAAATCCATGCGTTTTACTATTTTTTTTTTTTGTCGAAATTTTGACACCTTCCCGTGATAATTTCTTGGCAAGGATCCGACTGGGAAAAAAAATTCAGAAATCGTCCGTAGATCGCCCGTTGTCCTTAGACATGCCAACCAAGTTTCAAGAAGATCCCCCAGAGCTTCAGAAGTTATTAGAGAAAGATACAAACATATACTTGGAAAAAAAGGGAAATTCTGAAAAATGCGAACGTAGTTCCCTGGACTTGCCAGACTGAAGACAATTGACAGGTGCAGCGGTGAAAGCGGCTTCTAAACTACCCTAAACTATTGTAGATTAATCGTTGCCCAAGGGTAACCGCTTCCCAGAAACAACCAGATTCGTAGTCAAAAGGACCTTCGAAATCACGTGTGAGCCTCAGTGAAAGAACACGTTAAAACGTGATTTCTCTTCAGTGGTGGAAAAGAAAACGAAATTTTAATTTTGTAGAATCTACTTCGTATTTTAGAGTTCACCGTATGAATATAAAGAGGAATATGAATTTAGATGTGCTTATGAAAAGGACTGTATTTAAGAATCATTCAAGATAGATGTAAATAAGTTTTAGTTAGTATAAAGTTAAACTATTACACACGATGAATGTAAATTTTAATTCATGTAAAAACGTAAAATGTAAATATTTATACAAATGTACATATATATCTTTATATACAATTTCCTTCATGAGGCAGTCTTGTAAATCTAGCTATTAATCTTCTTTCCCTTATTTTTTTTTGTATTTATATATATAAAGGGGGATGTTTGTTTGTAAGTTTGTTTTGTTCGCTGTACACTGCTCGGCCCTTTGACCTATCTGGATCAAATTTTGCAGAATCACTCTTTAGGACCCTGCAGAAATAACAGACTACCATTGAAACCTGGACCCATCTCTCCATTCTCCTAATTTAAAACCCTTCACATTTTTGTATTATTTTGAAGCAGAGATACTGTATGGGTTACCGGGTTCAAATCCGCTTGGTGGTAATAATTCTTTTTCTTTTTTTTATATTTCCTTTTTATTTTTATTTTTTATTTCCTTTTTTATCTATTTGGAAATTTAGAGTTTGGTATCATTATTTACGGAACCCTTAATGAGAAACTCTGCACGAAAGGTTGTCATTATAACAGTTATTGTCAGTTGTTGTCATTAGAACGGTTTCCCTAAGTAATAATACCTTCAAATTCAAACAAAACAAAAAAAGGTATTTCTGATTCTGTCGTTAATATTTTATTTTTCTCATTTACGTGGTTTTCAGATTACAAAATCAGAATAGAACATTATTTCGTAATCATCACGTGCTTCTTTACCAACTGGTGAAGGTTTGATGGGGGTGAGAAGAAGGGCAGAAAGGAGTCATATATTTTCCGATCTCGATATTAATTTCGTATATACGGCTTATGAAATAGGAGTTACAAAATAGGAATATAACATTAATTTTAAATACCATGGGACATTTTTACCAACTGGAAAAATTTCCAAGTCACCTCACAATTACAATTTCTTCGTCATCCACATCACAACAACTCTTTTTTGTAACCCGAGGTATTTCTGCACGGGTATTTCTGCTAGTAATCTATACAGGGTTCACGGGAAAGTCCTAAGTCATCAAATAACTTTTGAAC
>JAFIDM010006943.1:12742320-12752774 GCA_023159025.1 Thereuonema tuberculata | reverse complement strand
TTTTTTTTTTCATTAACTCAACATCACGAACACTTCAAATCCCCAAAAAGAAGATATTCGATAAAATCTTTATTTTTAAACTTAATTAAACTTAAATATGTTTTTTTTAATTTAATTAATTAAAAAGACTTACGTTCAACTAACTTTATTTTTCCCTGTAGTCTTATTATTGGAGTTTTTTTCCTAGCACTTCCTTGTCGACCACTTCCTTGTTCCACTTCCTTCAAGAACTATATACAATGTTTTTTTTTGTTTTTTTTTTAAATCCTCGTTTCTTCAAACTCTTGTTCCTATTAACGATTGGAAAATTGCACTTTTTAATCTCGTACTCTTTCAATACTCTTTCCTGTAAAATCTATTTTAAAAAGACAAGGCAAAGTTTCTTAGAAGCTATTAAGGGACATTGTGGACAGTTAATCCTACTTAACAAATAATCTTAAAAATAAAAGTTTTATTTGTAATAATATGTTGCCATCTTACAATCTGCAGATTATTGGAAACAGTAGAAGAGTTTTTTAAAGAGTTTTTGCCCTGTGTTCGGCAGTAATAGGCTTCGTTTGAAAACAACAACCAGCAGATGTTTAGAGTAAAAATACATTTCAAAGATTAAAAAGAAGGTTTACGATCATGCAGTAGATTTGAGTCGAATGCAAAGAATCATATTCTGAAAATTGAATGTTTTAAATGTTGAAAATATTGTAATATTAGGTGATAAGCATAATGCAGCGGATCTTCCAAATATGGGTGTAAGAAAACCAAGGCTATCTGATTGAAAGCTAGAAAAAAATTAGCTTAATGCCTCACAGAGGGATACCGGATTACTGAGAGTACATAAAAATTTAGTTTAATTCTTCATTAAATTAAATGTTACAAATTTCCTGTGAGTAGTGCATGTTTAAAAAAATAAATAAATAAGTACTGTAGGTCTCATTTACTACAATGAATTGATCTTTACTTATCACACAGTAAAATATATGTACAATACACAGTAAAAGAAACGTACAATTGTAACACAGCACAGATGAAATTTTGCATTTTCTACTAAGTGCGGTCACTTCGAAACATTTCACAGAATTCTGTCTGCGTTAATGAAGCTGCTTCATTAAAGCCCGATGCTCTCGAAGACACGCTTCGTCACGCAATCCCTTTACTAGCATTACGTCGGTACCGCACGTGTCTGGCTGTTGCATTATACACTACAGGAAGACGTTGGCAGCTTCGGCGCCAGCAGTGTTAGAAATTTTCCTGCTAATGTAGCAAAATACAGAAATGGAATTGTTGTAGAAATAAGCTCAAATTTTTTGTTGAGATGTACTCTTGACGTAAAACTCAGTATTAAATTAATAAAGCATGGTCGATAAGATAATCATTTGATAGTTGGTTATTTCATACAATAAGATAATTATTATAAAGCTGCACTATTTATCTTATTTTATAAGGCTGTAGAATTTTGTACTTATAAGTGGGACCTAATACACTTAAAAAAAAACATATTTTAAAAAATCTGCCATTTGTCACTTGACGAAGAAATCCGAACTTGGATCCCGCAACATGTAGGCAGATTTTTTAAAATGTCTTTTTTTTTAAATGTGTTAGGTCCCAATTGTAAATATTGAATTACTATATGAATATAAAGGAGAATTTTGTACTCTTTAATTTTTTTAAGAAGTAGACTTTTTAAATTTCAAATCTGTCAGTGCCTCCATAATTGGAAATAGCAAGCAACTCAAGAATTGAAAAATGTTATTCGAGATTTTCTTATATTTTTAGTATTCCTTTTATTTATAGACATTAAAGGAAGCGTGTGTCCTAATTCTTCCAGACTCTCTGGCCTCTGATGAGAATATAATTTGCAATGAGGAACGTCTGGGATTTGTAGTGAAAGCCTCTTCTCCTCAAGTTCTGATTCTTAAAGCAGAATTAAGCAACAACCTTATTGGTAATTATTTCTTAGCTTTTGCAATTAACTTAATGGCTTACAGAATCACATTTACTTAGTAGAATAAGAAAATGAAGTTTTTACTGCTTGTTTGGTTTTCAATTGTAACGAATGATCCCCGGCGAATTCAAACATGAGACGCAAACTCTCACGAGACTGTCTGTGGGTGCATTTCCACAGTGTGGGCGCAGATCGTCTGAGTTGATACAACGCAACAGTAGCGTCAAATGACGTCGGTTTCCTAAGGAGAAACTATTTTACCAGATAATAGTAGAAATAGACCATATACACAAAAGGAATCCAACAAAAAAAAGCTTAAAAATAACATGTTTCGAGATAATCTCCCATCATCATATTACAATACAAAAATACAAAATCGGAACCTACACGTCCGAGTAAAACTTTAAACAGCATAAGAATATAAAATTTTTTCAAAGTAATAAGTTTAACAATGCTATGTTACATCTTTAACAACCAATGGATTAAAACAATAACAGCAATGTAGAATTATACTAATAATGATAACATTACATCTCATTTAATTTCATATTCAAGCGCATTAAGAATAGAAACCTCAGTATTATAACAAGGAATGGACTTGGACTTAATAATAAGCGATTCATGAAATTTTCTGAGATAATCGTCCTTCTCAATGGCATAAACAATTGGATTGTCTGTTAATATATGGTGTCCAGTTGCCTTATGTTGAATATTAGTAAGATATTGCTTATTATTACTATTTTGTATTTTTATATTGTAATCTGATGATGGGAGATTATCCCGAAACATGTTATTTTTAAGCTTTTTTTGTTGGATTCCTTTTGTGTATATGGTCTATTTTTACTATTATATGGAAATACACATGATGAATAATTTTATTTTACCAGATATTCATCATTACCGTTACAAGGATTTAGTTAGGAATTGTATTTGTAAAATAATTTTGATAAATCAATGTTCTAACTGACGATCTAGAAATACATAGAATTCAAATAAATAGGACCAAACAATACACATGAATATCAAAATAAGTTTTAAGAAAATACAAGAATCATGATGACATGATTCTCTAAATTATTCGGCCCACCACAGTAAAGGAAAACATTAAGGTGATTGTAATGAGGTTTTGTGATAATTATTTATGTTTATTTATTTAAATAATATAGTGTATTTGCAATCTCTTAAATTATGTATGTTTTGTAATTTGCGAAGTAGAATACGCAAATTAGGCTGGTGGCGAACCCCGATATTAATGGACTGCTACAAGTCGAGAGAGGGGAGTTCGATAGCTGACACGAGAGAGGCGAGTTCGACAGAAGACACGGGAGTGAACGGAGCGGTCGGCAAGGAAGCGTCAGTCGGGGGGACGAGGCGTTGGTCGCCGAGATGAATGAAGCATTAGTCGCCGACATGAAGAAATGAAGAACCCGTCTGTCGTGAGAAGCCACCGTAGTTCTACTCTGTTCGTGTGTCGTCGAAGAAAGAAGATATCAGCTAATCAAGTATGAAGAAAGAAAACTTCGGAAGGGTCAACCGAACCTAAGAATAAGTGAGATAAATTTGACTGTAATAATACTGTGTGTAAAACAGAACTTTAAGTATCAAGCCGATACTCTGTGTAAATTTAGCTACATTAAATTAGCAACTTAAACTGTGTATTAATTTATTATAGAACTTATTAAAGAACATTTAATGTAAGCCACCAGATCCACCCATTTCTTTACAGTGATTGAGTTATAAAGGTATGTTTGAGATTCCAAAGTGAAAACAGTTAACATTGTTAATTGCTGATGAAATCACCAATTTATCATTACAAAAAGAAGTTTTACTGAATAATTAATAAGCTCTTAAATTTAAGTTTTTGTTCGAGATGCTATAAAAACAGTGATTTCCATTCGCTTTTTTTTAAAAAACAAAAAAAAAAGATATTCAAAAACTTAATTTAAAAAAAAAAAATTCAAATTAATAAAAGTCAAGCACAAATGTTTACAAATTAAAAGGCTTTAAAAACAATAAACACTCACTTAACCACGTTTCTGGTCTCCGTATTGGTCGAGACCACAAACACAGTTAAGTGTTTATTGTTTGTTAAACTTTTCAATCTGTAAATATAGTGCAAATGAGGCTGACTTTTAATAGGTTCTTATTGCAAGTAAAAATATTTTATAAAAACTTTGAATTTTTATAAATTATTGTCAATTTAATGCTTCTCAAATTAAAATGGAAAAAAGGCGAAGGACTACACATCTAATTTCTTGGTTCCAGATAAAAATGAAATTTACGATGGCGGGGAGGAGGCAGTAGAGGTAATGATAAAATCATGTTGGTGTCGTTGATACATTCGCGATCTATACTTCATGGCGACTGAAACTATAATACAGCTGTAAATGTTGTGTTAATTTGCGCACATCGAGGAAATGATGTTGGTAAGACATCTTGAGAAGAGCATTTGGATGAATGCCTCATGTAATCTACTGAATAAACCGCCGCAAGCTCAATGGTTGCATAACAGGGAGAGATGGGGGGGGGGAGCGCCAAATTAAGTTTAATTAATTGATTAAAACTGTATGTAATAAACAAAATAGTCAACTAATTTCAAACATCCCTTCTAGTCGTAACCACAATTCTGTTTCTCAATAAAAACAATAGCAAGTAAATGAGAGGAAAAGGTGGCAAAAAGGTTTTTACGTAAAGGAACCTTATACCCTGAATGCGTGTGTATTGATGGAGGAAAGAAAGCATATTATGCTTTCAATAAATTACCTCACTAGTTAATTGAAAATATAGGTAGTTTTTACTCGCAGAGATGTTTAAAAATTACAACTACAGCATTACTCCAACATTAACATTTTCGAAATTTAGAAAAGACTTGTTCTTCCCTATCTTTTTGATAGATACTCGATCAGTTCTATCTTTCCGTACACACTTACCAAATTACAGTGAGACTTGTATTAATCTAAAAATTTTAAGTAATTTATTATGACTTAAGAACTTACATATTTAGGATAAAAACTAACGTGTGTGAATACAGTTACGGATGAATTTAAAAAAGGTAACTTACTTTCTTATATGAAAGATTTTTAAAAAAGATTTTCTTTTCTTTAGTAAAACATGTAATAGAAGAAACCAGACTTAGCTTTCACCCTGTTAACAGGCTTTCATCAGTGAATGATTAGGAACAGGAGAGCAGGCTATATATGGAGAATAGGACCAATGGAACCGTAAACCACTTTTTCTTCAGCGATTCCATTGGTCCCTATTCTTCATATACAGCCTGATCTCCTGTTCCTAATCAATCACCGATGAAAATTTGTTAACAGATTGAGACCTAGGTCTGGTTTCTCTGTTACATGTTTTTTTAAAAAATTTTAAAGAAAAGATTTTAAGTAAGTGTGTTAGCTTTTTTAAATTCATTCTTTGTATATTTAATAAGATATGGTTGGCAACTCAACTTCCGATGGTACATAATTGTACTAAGAGACAAGGAAATCCTGCAAAGTTACTATTGGATGAATTTTTAATAACTTAGCAAAGGTACATTTATTTATTGAAGAAATCCAACCCAATTCACCTAACAAACAATAGTGAACATTGTGTTTATGTTTAACATGTTTTTCGTTTGTTAAAAGCATGTGCAGTGTCACATTGGAAAAAAATAGAAAGATAACATACATATGATGTTTGCGGTTGTGTTGCCGTTACGATGGCGAAAGGAAATATAAGAAAATAAGGAAATATAAGAAGATAAGGAAATATAAGAAAACTAGGCCACATTTTATCTTCCAATGCAGTGTTTCCAGTTATCATCATGAAATACATCGAAAGAGGAATAATATAACTATGGATGTATATTATTGTGTTGAGCCAAATCTACTAAGAGTAGGGTTGCCACCTCAGAATAAGTCTCGTCCGGAGACGATGACTAAAAAACAAAAACAAAAAAAACCACACATGCATACATATGCAATTTTTTTATTTATATAAATTAACAAATTCAAAACTCACATTCCTACATATTGAATACAATTCTAATGATTACAGAGTAGTTAATATGTATATAACTAATAAAAAACAAACTAAACAATTTACGTATAGAATAGAAACAGGTAAATAAGAAGAAAAATATGCAGTACGCAAATTACTATAAGTATAATAAATAATTTATTTATGTAGATTTTTCCATGCATATTTCCTGTTTGACATCGCAGCCTTTACAAGATCGGCATTTTCTGTATCTAGCTATTCCGTACACAGTACACGAGATACACGCGACAGTCTGCAATGTAATTTGGTACATATTCAATTTTACTTAGACAACCCGGAGAAATAATAATTAAACCCGGAGCCCGGAGATAACTCACTGAAACCAGGAGTCTCCGGGTCAAACCCGGAGAGATGGCAACCCTAACTAAGAGCAATAATATGTATGCTGATAAGAAATATCGAACGGAGACATCGTTAAGCTGTCAATAAGGAAAAGGATAAAAACAATATTCGATATTCCAGTGTTTTTACTTCATAGTGGATTTGTAATACAGATGAAGACTGCACAGTAAGTACGCACTGAACTTTTATACCAAGTATATTGAACCAAGGATATTTTTTTTTTTTGATATGTAATTTTGTATCATAGCCAAATAATATAATTAAATCGTTTTACTTCTTCTTCAAAAATGATACGTCTCTTTAAATTATTTTTCTAACTCTAAAAAGAAAACATTTTTTTAAAATTGTGGAATCCAATTTTAATTTCCAACAGTTACTCTCAATGTAATTTACCATATTAAAAGTTTTTTTTTTTATTATATTAATGGAGATTTTCTGAAACTCGAATGTTCTGATATGTTGCAGACTTAATGGATCAATCTATATTACTAAAATCTTTCATTTCTGTCTGTCCGGCGCAATTTCCTTTGAGAAGTGAAAATAGAATTAATTTTTACAATGAAACATTTGCGACAGGAATCGAATCTCAACCTTCTGATCCGAAGTCAGACGTCGCGTCGTATCCATTAGGCCACGGGGAGTACAACTCACTTTATATAGTTTTTTGACTTATGTGTCCTTCCTCTTCCCCCCATCAATAATGAACGTATTCTACCTTTTTTTTTTTTAAATCTGAAGATTGTTTGTTTATTTCCGATCCGTCTGTTTATCTGTAATTCGAAAATGACAATTAGAACTATAATTGCCGAAACGTTGCAATATTTTAAATATAATATTCTTACTTAACCAAATTCTACGTGATATAGAAAAACAAGTGCGTGTACACGGGGGATTGAAAATAATGCCAATTTTCTATAAAAATGACACTAATCTTATTTGATGACATTTATTCATCATTACAACTTCGAGTTTAAAAGTATTTTTATTATTATTATTATAGCGATTTTTGTGCTGTAACGACATTTTAAGCAATTTCTTGTCCTTAGCTTCTTACTGACATACCTAAATCTTTATAGGGAACTCTGTAACGACCTACACCTATCTCGGCTTTCTAGAATAAATAGTTTGGGAGTTCTAGTGGTCAGGGACTGACGGGTTCATGTATTTCGACATGAAAAAGGTATTTTTAAAATATTGTTGAGCTAATCATTTTTCCTCAACAATGCACTTTGCAAATGTTGGATCAAATTTACAGTATCCTCCAAGGAATCCTGCGGGAACAAAACCATCATGAAGCCAATCTGAGTTCGAAGATGCTTTCATCCGAAAGAACACTGAATTCTTTCCCGAACTTTCTGTCTAAAATCCCATATTTTTGAGCATCTACATAAAATTCCTTCTATTCCGAATAAATGACGAATTAATTTTTGCACTACAGATAGATTCAGAAGGGGACATTTCCATTGCAAACAGACACTTTCTACTGCATTATTTTCTTTGACTTAATCAAAAAAAAAAATTAAAAAATGCAACATTTAAGGAGAGCAGGTTTTAAATTCCTTCTGAATCGTCTTGTATAAGGAGTATGGACATTTATAAGAAAGTTAACTTAATCTATTACATATATTATCATTATATGCAATTTTAAACAACTTAAATCGTTTTTAATACCAAAAAAAGCGTGAATTGACTCACTATCAAATTTTCGGTGAAATTAAATACTGCGCAATCCTTTATCTAATCCCACTACGTAATCCGTCCCATTTATCAATCCCATTTAGCCCATTTTATCAATTCTTAAACAAGGCTACGAGAAAACGTATTCAGATCCGAAGATTAAGGTTTTGATGCAAGCAAATGCAGGCTTTCAGGGAATTCAATTTTTGGGGTTTGTTTTTTTTCGATGTAGTAGTCGGTATTTTCAACTCAAAACATCTTGACGAAAACCTGAAATGATAAAAAAAAATTGTAAAATAATGATTTGTATTTAAAATATTTATTATTAGTGCATTAGTTAATTTTAAAAAAAAAATAGTTTAATCTCAGACAATTTTAAAGAAAACACAATTTTTATTTTTAAAAAATTAACAGTTGCACTAAAAATGAATATTTTAAATATAAATCATTATTTTACAAATTGTTTTATCATTTCTGGTTTTTAAAGTTGAAAATACCGAGTAATACCTCGTAAAACCCAAAAACTTGACTGTTTTTGAATTTTAATTTAAGTAATTACAGAATATCTTCAAAGTTAAATACAAGGAAATAGAAATCCCAGATGCTTCACAAGTTCTTTTTTAAATTTTCAGAATTTTAGGTGCATTGGAAAAAGAAATATATATAAAAGAAATAAAAGGTTTGCAGTTTCCTGCATTTGCTTGAGTCAGGACCTTAAGAGCAACTGATATACACATTCCAACGACTGTTCTGAATTCATTTTCATTGGACTCACGATAAATTATATAAAATCTTTTTTATTATTTGCCATAATTTTTATTTTCTACCAAATTCTGAAAGTACAACTGGGATATTCGAGTAATCCGGGAAAGTAGAGAGATCTGACAAATTGCAAATCTTTCAGGGCATTCTTTATTTCTCTGTCTTCCCATGGCAACACATCTAAGGATGACTCCAGGGACTGTGTCGCAGCAAAACAATGGAGGCGATGCTTTATTTACTATTTTTTTTTAGCTTTTGAAGAATTTTTTGAAATTTCTGTTGTGTGTCTTCCATGTTGTTTTCTCCTTTTCTTTGTTCGACGACTGGGGAGCGAACGGTTGTTTACCATTAAAAAGACTGTCTTTGTTTTTGTCATTGTTTCGTTTGTATTAAAAGCAGTTCAAACTGATGAAGAAAAAAATCACTCTGTTTACGAGACTTGTTTTGAACAAATACACTTTTAACTTAATAATGAAGTGTTTTCTTACATGACCTTCTTTACGTAAGACCTTCTAGAAAAGTCATTGTATTGAAACCTATTCAATTAGAAACTTCGAGAAACAAAATAACAATTATAACAGACAAAAATATTAGAATCAAATTTCAAAGTTATTAGAATTTCTAAATTTCAATGTTCTAAGTTTCGCGTAAACTTCATATCTCCGTATTACATTCGTTTTCCTTCTCTTCTACTGAAATAATTCCGTTTGACTGGACTGATTTTTGGTGAAACTTGGTTATATAGGAAGGCAGTAAGCTTAATCAACAATCCCCAGAGATCTTACTATTGAAATATTCAAAACCGACGTTTAAACAAAGTGATTTCGGATCTTTCAGAATCCCCATTTGAGAAGCACGATATTTTTTTTATGATTTTTTATATCCTTACAACTAAATGCAAAATAAATAAATAACGAATAGAAACAGTTGAAAGAAACTCTTTTTAAAACAGTATCATTTAATGCGTCGGTTCACAAAATACGAACACGTTGTGGGTTTTAGCCTTCTTCAGTTCATCATTCTGATTTAAAATTTCCGTTAAAGTTCGCTAAATATCGAGTCACATATTAGTAGGAAAATCCATTGTTAACAGAGGGTGTTGTTGCTATGAGGAGGGATTCTTTTATGAATAGTGGTATTCTGTTTCCAAGGGGTGAGAGTAACAGGGGAATTCGTATTTTGTAATCCGACGCATTAAAATGATATTATCTATTAACAGTTGTTTTCAGCTGTATTTAATCCACAGCTGAAATTAATCCACCTAGCAAATATCATTATTCTTTAATATCTAGTAATAAATGTTCGTAATAAATAAACATTCTTTATTGACTACTGAAAAATCTTGGGAAACTAGATAATAAAGAAGTTTGGTTGAATTGCCCAGTAACTGCATCTACCTTTATACCTAAAGATGGTACAGTTATTCAAAATCCATTGTTTTTTTATTTCCACAGACATTTGGAATCATTGAGACATAGCCTTAAGTTTCGTCGTGTTTCTCAGAAATTACGTTTACCGTTGTTGGTTTTTTTTTAACTTTTAAAACTCTAAATCATAGATCTTTCGACAAGAATTACAATACTTTATTGTTACAAGAACTGTAAGATTGATTTCTGATTACCAATATTCAATCTCTTGCCACTTTCTGTACACCAGTCTATCCGTCCCCTGTGTTTATGAACTGCTTCTT
>JAFIDM010006943.1:12719379-12742220 GCA_023159025.1 Thereuonema tuberculata | reverse complement strand
ACAGCTGTTCTAGGATGTCACTAAGTAAACACATGGTTTATTTTATTGATGTTTATGAAAAGTTTTGTGCTCTGATTATACGTTCAATGCTCTCCGAAAGTTCATTTGAGATCGGCAGAATGACAGCACATGAATTTTTTCACCTATCTTTTGTAGTGAATTTATTGTTGTTTACACTATTTTAGACTTATTGTATTTCTTTGGATGCCTAAGGAAATTCATTTGAGGCTAGGGGAGACAGGAACATGGTTTTTCCCGTTTTATTTTTAATGTGTATTTTTTGTTTTATTTTAATTTTTGGAGATAACAATAATGAACATGAATATGACGTTTGTTTTACTTTCGAATCCAATAACGACTGCTTTTAAGTTAATAGCATCAAAAAAAAAATGTTTACCAGAACAGGTTAAAAACAAAGATTGTTTTATGTTATTAGGTTGTTACTTAAGAATTAGGAAGAAGGAAATTTCAGACATCAGATCACAGGTTTTTCTACTAAAATAAGCTACTATTATAAAGAACCTCAGGTATTCTGCACATAGTGAAGTCATGTTCTAATGTTCCAGAATGTTCTAAATTGCTCCGAACCATATTCAATGATTCTATGTTTTGATGCTAGAAAGAATTCTTTTCTTTCCCAGTTCATATGTAATAACCTAATAGTTTATGTTGTCTTACTTCGTTCCAAAATCCACGTCATCTTCACCAATCATTTCACCAGTTGTAAGCTGACCATCTGTCTCTGTTGATCTACGAAAGAAAACCAGTAATTAATTAAAAAAAATTACAGCATAATTATTGACAAAATTAATAAAAATAATCAAGTTTTCTGAAATAGCCAAGTTTTGAAACTGTCAATTTAACCCTAAAATAGAATTCATAATCCATAAGAATTTGAAGAAGGAAATTTCAGACATCAGATTACAGTTTTATCTACTAAAAGGAGCTACTATTATAAAGAACCTCAGGTATTCTGTTCATAGCGTATGATATGTTGTAATGTTCCAGAATGTTCTAAATTGCTCCGAACCATATTCAATGATTCTATGTTTTGATGCTAGAAAGAATTCTTCCCTTTCCCAGTTCATATGTAACAACCTAATAGTTTATGTCGTCTTACTTTCTTCCAAAATCCAGTTCATCTTCACCAATCATTTCACCAGATCCAATCTGACCATCTGTCTCTGTTGACCTACGAAAGAAAACAGTAAGTAATTAAAAAAAAATACAGCATAATTATTGACAAAATTAGCCAAAATAATCAAGTTTTCTGAAATACCCAAGTTTTGAAACTGTCAATTTAACCCTAAAACGGAATTCCTAATCCCATTTATCTCTGGAGCAGTGACGGAATGTAATTTCTTTTTTGATGATTTATGTTGATGCAAATTTCAGCACCAACCTTTGAAACTTCGTAGACAATTCAATTTTTAACTTCTTGATATCATTTTATTAGTATTAATGTGTTATCAATGGTCATAATGATGAAGCTATTAACAATATACTGTATATACAGGTATCTACAAATAATTGGAGTGGCTTTATGATTGTACTGTGGATGTATTATTTAACATATCATCAAAAAAATAGTGAAGAGACAAGTTTTTGTTCCATATTAACAGATGCTCGATATGTGCACAGCTAGTGACTCTGCACACATCAACTCTGTAATCAAGTTCGCCCCACACGCGATATAGTATGTCCCTTTTAATTCCAGCAAAAGCATCCTAGATGCAAGTCCGCAGTTCTGGCAGATCAGCCGGTAATCGTGGCACAACCACTGGGTAGTATCTTTCACATACCCCCATAATTTCATCACATTCTAAAAATGACTGGAAACTTCATAAAGTGATTTCAGTTTTTCATTCCTGAAGGCAGATAATGTGTTCTAATTTAACTTTTTAATAAATTTTAAAGATTAGTTATTAACTTTTGATAGTTATTAACAATGAAACTTCCCATTACATCCTTTTATTTTGTTTTAACTTCGTTTGTAGGCTAAAATGGATATTAGTTTGATTAAAGTTTAAATTAGTAGTTTTCAAAACTAAAACAATTTTACTTTTTTATTGTAATGTAAAGTAAAATTTTAATGAAAAAAATTATTAAGAAAACTTAAATTAGTCTTATTATTATTTCAAACAAAATAATTTAAGATGAATAATAATTCAACGGACAAAATTGGCCAAATTGTTAACTTCAAATTTAATGTTACATTACTGAACATTCTAAATATGAATGGAAAATTATCTTAAATCTGACATTTCAAAGCTTTTCTTAAAGCGATCTTATTTTTTACTTTTTTAAATAAACCACTTACCCCATTATATCCTTACACAATCTTGAAGCCAGAGTATTGAGAAATCTGATTTAAAAAAATAATAATTGTTATTATAATGTTAAAATCTTAAAAAAAAAAAACCTCTAAAATTAAAAGAAATTGTAAATAAAAATATATAAAATATATATACAGGACCATGAAATATTGTTTTGTTTTGTTTTTGTTTCAAAAAGGTAATAAAAAGTAGATGGTTGATTAAAACTATTAACATTTATTGTTTAATCAATTTCACAAAATAAACATTACCACAAATACAATGAATCATTCTCAGTCTAAAATCATTTTGATTTAATCTAATCACAAATTATCCCTGCATTTATGGCTGTAATCGTATTTATCAATCAAAATTACAGAACGGGAGTGATTTACAAGACAAGATAGAAAACCTACGATGATGTTGGATTTTGAGACAATGAACTAAAAGGTTTTCTGGAAAACTCCCATTTATGCAATTTTCATTATATTTTTTATACTCTTAAGTTAGCAATTTCATCGTGAACATCAAGGATTAGACCATTGTTGCTCCTCACACTTGTTCTCACAATCATTTTCTTGGTCTTCCAAATTTCCTAATTTTTTAGAGTTTGATAATGGAATGCAATTTTTACACTTCTTTCTTTAAACAGGATCTTTGGTTGGTGTTTTTTTTTTCTTTCTTTCTGTATAACTATTGTTTCTTTGATACTGCTAATGTTTATTTTAACTTATTTAGATATTTAAAAAACATTCATTGATTTAATTCGGATTATTGACATGTGAAATTCAAAATACGAAAATTCCAAGTTTTGTCACTCGAATTCATTTGTAATTTTTACATTTTCAATACTCGGAAGTTGACAAAGAAAACATTTAAACATGTTTCCTACAATTTACCAGCTTGACTTATGTTAAGTGTGTGGATATATTTATAATGATTTATTTTTCAATGAATGTGATCTTTCGAAATCCTTAGTCTATTAGAGTCTCTGTACTGTCTTCCATCAGCTCAGCTAAGATTTTAAAAGTCGACATTAGCTGTAATCAATTTCAATGTTTTGTAACTAGAAAACAACGAAATTGTAGCGAGAAATTCTCAAATAAACAGTTGGAAAGAATTTGTAAAAATGATGGCTATTATTAATTACCTTCATTGAGCTTTTACGTTTCTACGATAATTATTATTGAATTAAGATTATTAACATATTTTAACTGCAATGTGGAATTAGAGTAATTGCGGAGCTCTTTACCATTATGTGAAGTTTAAAAGAGCAACAAGTTCACATTTTACTCTGTCATCAAAATTGCTCTTAGGATTATTAATTCTGGAGTCCTTTTGATTAAGGCTAAAGCAGTGACTTAACTATTGAACCAATCTAGGGCAAATCCAATAGTGATCTAACGTTTCGTAGCCTAAATCTAATATTAGCATTTCGTCATCCTAGAATAAAAAGGTTTGACATCTTGAGCAATGATCAATAATAGATTATCTTTGCTACTGCTTATTTTCGCCAACATTTTTTCCGTCAATTCTCGTATGTATTGAAAATTGCAGTAAAGAGAGAGTATATGTTTATTCGTCATTGAAAATTTTGATTTCCTCTTATATACAATCCTTTAGTTAGATAAATTACAGGAATGACGAAAACTGTTGGAATATTGTAGAACCTAATATCTTCTACGTAGGTTGTGTGTATTATAATAATAATAATAATAATAATAATAATGTATCCATCGTCTTGTCCGCCACTGGTCTGGTACCTCATACATTGCACCACAGTCTCAGCACACTAGGACTTCACAAAAACACTTATGTACAACTGCAGAAGGCTGTGGTACTCAACACAAGACGCATAGTTAGGAAATTTATGGACACAACCACACATCCCTAATTGTTCTTGCAGACGTCTTTACACTTGGCAATATGTGCTTTGGTCCTTGACCCGCCATATTGTTTTTGCTGGGGAAACCCAAGGTTTGAAACATGCAAACATAATAATAATAATAATAAATACAACGAGTCCTTATTATCTAAGAACTAAGCAATGCAACGTATTAATAATAAACAATGCCTAAGGACATTGAAAACTTTGTTGTTGCTTATATGATTCTGAGTCAGAAATCTCTTACTTGAAAACTGAAGTGTAATAAAAATATTTCCAAACCAAACAAGTAATAGTTGTATGTTTGGAGATTTAGTATAAAATCTATAAAATAGATGGTCATCCCAACAGATAAAAAGTTAATCAAAATTACTAATGTCATTTACAGTCGTATTTTTAAATTGGAGCAAGATATTTCAATCTTTTCTAAGGTTATTCTCAAATGTGATAATAATAAGTTAATAATAACCTTAGAAAAGATTGAAACCTCCGGCTCGTTTTTTAAAAAAAAAGACGATAAATTACATTAGGAATTTTGACTTGATTTTTTACCTTTTGGGAGGTCCATCTATTTCACACAAAAAAAGTAGTTAAAATATTTAGTGAAAAAATTTAAAGTAAATTTAGAAAATATTCACCTTCTAAAACAGTTATAAAAACAGTTATTAATCTTTAAAGCATTAAATATTAATGGAACAGATTCTTACCTTTTTAGTCTTGTTGTTATTCTTGTAGACTTCACATCTCTTATATAGGTACTTTAATCAGCAGTTTTTAGATTCTTAAACCGATATGAAGTCATGATTACAAAAAATTTCCAACTGGTTATCTTGTGATGTCATTTTATTCTTATCACAGTAAGATATCAAACACAGTTTAAAGACATTTCCTTTGTTTTTGTCAATAATAAATCTATTTCTAGTGGTGATTTTCTTTTTTTTATATTTACAGGAAATTATATCTTTTTATTTCCTAAAAGTTTCCAAGATGAGAACCATCTCCAGAAATAGATTTAATACTTCATTGACTGAAGTTAATTAATACTCCTTAATATTCCATAGGAATGTTTGTAACTTTCTTATTTGTGGTTCAGCTTAGAACAGAGGTCCTTTTAGTTTCTTCTCATCTCCTCCTATTTCTCAAAAATGACACTGAAATCCTTTATCTGGTTCGACGATTGTTTAAACTGCAACTTCTCTAGAGAAATTTATTTCGTATTTTCATCTGATTCACTGTGCTATTTCCTGGCTATGTAATTTTGTTTTTGGAATTATTTAATGTTTGATTAAATGTTAAAACGTTTTATTTATTAATATCCAAAGAATATTGTATTGTAATAGTGGGAGAGTCGTTGAGATGGAAAAACAACGAGTCAAGTTCTGGAACTAACTGTATTAATTTATTAAAAGAAAAACATTGGTTTTTGTAGAGTTTACATAGAAGACTTTGATTGGAATATTAATTAAAATTATACATAATTTATTGGATAAAAACATAACGAACTTAAATTAATTAACTGATTCAATGGCTGCAATGGAAAATAATTTAAAAATAAACAGAACATCAATAATTAGGAAATGTAAAGGAATAAATAACAGTTAAGGATAAAAATGAATAAAATACTGATAAATAATTTCTACAAAAATACAAATAAGTGATTATCATTTATTATACAAATAAGTGATTTCTAAAAATATTTACATGTAAACAGTTACAATATTATAGACTTAGTTTGCAATTGCCGTTTAATATAGAGGACGAGGAAAAAAAAGTGGTTAGAAAAATTAAGCAATTCCTATAATGTAAAAGACATGAAATACCATTGAAACAGAATGGTATTGTTAGCTTTATTGCAAATAATGACACGTAAAAGAAGAGATGTTCGTATTGCTTATATTGTTGTGTGTTGACTTCCATGGATGGATGAATGAAGGAAAAAAGCTTAGCCACGAAGCCGTCAAAGTGTAACGCTCATAAGAAACTAAGGGAGTTTGAGAAAAGCCTTTCGATTCAATAAGGATATGTGGAATCTAGGATCGAAGTTAAACTTTCTTATTGCAAGAGGCTGAAAGAATTAATATGAAATTTAACATTATGTTTATGAAGAATTCGCCGTTGCTAGGTTACCGGACGAAAACAAATAGAAGCTCATCGATTCTAGGACCATCTTTGAATGTCAACGCCTATGTACCTGAATGGAAGGATTCATTTCCAGGACATTAAGGAGCCTTAGGAAGAGTGCAATTATACGGGGAAAAGAACTGTAAGTTAACATTTTCCGTTATTAATTCCTACATATGACACATTCATTGCCGAGTAGATGGAAAGATATAACAAGATATAACAGGCTATCTACACTAAAGACACAACGGGTTAAACACAAGAGATAATCACGTTTAAAGATTAATGCTGCTTTTAAGAACTTTATTATTCAGAACTTTAAGAAGAGTAAAGTGTTGTTAGTGTTAGGAACATAAACTTTGAAAGTTAGTTACGTATATGTTCAAAGACATTTTATGCAAAGCATTAGTGAAGGAACACATTTTTGTAATTCGAGATTCCAAGATATGAAATTAATATCGAGATCGGAGAATATAAAACTTCTCAGCAATTTCTCCCCTTCTCCCTCCAGCATACATCCCTAGTTTCAGATTATTCGAATTTTGTAACGTCATAACCCTAGCACTTCCCAGTTCTTAAAAAAATTATCTGATCATTACAAATCTAGATCTATCCCGAAAACCCCGTCGCTTTTATGCACAACATTTTTCCAATTGTTGCACAACAATAATTTACGTAGTTCAAATTATTGACATCAGGTTGCTATGTGGCACTATTGTGCAGAACAATATTTTAAATCCAATTGTTGCACAACAATATTTGTGTAGTTTTCATTGTCACCATGAGGTGCATTTGTGGCACTATTTTACGGATTTCACGTCTTTCAATCCTTGGGAGTGGTTTGTCCAGTTTACAAGGTAGCCCGTTTTTTCCGCAGGCTCCTAAAGAATAATTTACAAAAAAGGTAACAAAGCGAGGCACAAATCTAAAAGCAGAAATTCGCACCCTGAGCTGCCACTGGGAAGAACCGTTTCGTCCTTTTTAGGACTCATCATTCAGCCAAACTCCACCGATGACAGACTCAGATGGTGCGAGAGTTTAAGAATCCCGGGTCTCACTCCCGAGAGTGGGCCCCCCCCCCCCCCCCGATGAAATCTAACGAAAAATAAATAACAATACAAAATTCAATTAGGGTTTTTTAGGGAGCGAGACATGGGATCCTTAACCTTTCGCTCTATCTGAGCCTGTCATTGGTGGAGTTTGGCTGACTGACGAGTCCTAAAAAGGACGTAACGTTCCGTCCCAGTCTCTTCCCGGTGGCAGCTCAGGGAGCGAATTCTTTCTTTTAGTTTTGTGTCTCGCTTTTCTTATCTTTTTTTTTTAATTATTCAGGCACATAAAATTTCTTTTCAGTAATTCTACAAAGTTTGGTCCAACTAGATCAAAGAGTCTAGGAGTGTACCAAACAACCAACCAACCAAACAAACACACAGATATCCTCCTTTATATATATTATTGATCTGTCCTTAGGAAGGGAGGTGGATCACAAACTCCAAACTGGTTATAAAGAATAATAAAATTATAAATATATTAAATAATGAATTTAATATTTTGCTCGAAGAAAATAAATATTTAAGTTATTTTAATTGGAAATACACAATTCCGTCCGTGATCATGATAAATCAAAAACGATGTATCTTAGAAAGCTGACATTTTGGAAGTAGGTGTTGGATGCTACAAAGGAATCCTAACTGGTTTTGGATATAAGCGAATCACTAGGTTAACAGCGATAAGCCCAAAATCGTCAACATATGTTACTGTAAATTTTTTGAACGAATTTTTTTTTAATTTTTTTTTTTTTTTTTATGCGCTGTCACAATGCGGATATTCGCCAATTTGTTGTCCGGATTCATTTGTCTTGTTACCAGATTCATTTTTCGAATCATGAGTCTTAGTTACTCTCTGTGATGGAATAATAAATACTTTTGTCGTTTGGATATTTATCGAGATCTCATCTGTAAGGTGACAGTAAGACTTTGTTTCCTATGAAGAGAAACAAACAGAAGAAAGAAACATCCAAGCCCCAAGCAGATTCAAACCCAGGTTCACACATCAGCCTCGTGTCAAGGCTATGTTCGAAATTTGATAATTAATACTTACGAGTTGTGAAAAGAATGAAAAGTAGGACGTTCACTTCTAAATTAATAAATACTACTTCATTAAGTTCATTGTTTAACGACTGACCAGTCTGACACAGATCCTTCAACTGCACGAATATCTTGACTTTTGTTTTCGATTTGTTTCTTTTAGTTCATGTTTACGAGTGGCTTCGTTTGTCTTAAAATTTAAAAAAGTTCTTGGAAAGAGATTTGTGTCGTAAATCTCATTAACATGTAATGGACCTAAACAAAAGTGTAGTTAAAAGTCATGAAATCCTCATCTGCGTGCGCACACATATACAAACAATAGAATGCTGTTGATTGACAAATTAAAATTCATTATTAGCGACCCATTTGGGAGCTACTGCGTTTGTCCTGTCTGTCCGTCCCTGTCCTCCCCTAACAACTCCCGAACGGAAGATTTCGTTCACCATTCTGTTCAAAGGCACAAACACCGTTGGAATGGGATATTATTTACCCTATCCGGAAAATGCGGACGGTATCAACTATTTGTTTCTAAAAGTTTCGGAATTTTCGGCTCGACCACTACTGACCCGATCGACTTGAAATTTGATATGCTTGAATGTAGTATGTCTACTGTACAACTGTACAGTAGATATGCTAAACTAAATATCTATATTTTTATACGATCGTATCTATAACAGTTTGAATTCACAATCGAGTGTTTCCGCAGTTTTCCGGACAGGCAGAAATAAAAAATATTCATTGTCTACTAGACATTCTAAACTAAAGCATATCCAATTTTCAAGTCGTTCGAGTCAGTAGTTGTTCAGGAAAAAATTCCCAAACTTCATCGTTTTCCGCTGGATAGTCGGCTGTCGTTTGCCCCGGATAATTCTCCAACCCTCCTAAAGGCCGTTTTAGACGTGCCATTTCAGGAGGCAATCTGTGCGCCATCCGCAGCTATGGCGTGATGCAAAAACATTTCCTCTGCTGTTCTAATTTTCAAAGAGATGGCATGCCATTTTGTAGGTGTCATCTGAAACCAGCGCTCCTGGTGGCGAATAAAAGACCTTTTTGTCCAGTCGATTTGTAACTGTTTATTCGACAATACTGACTACAAAATTGTTTTTCATGAACAGAGGTCATCTTTTCCTTATACTTTCGTGGATGCTTACAGGAAAAGCTACATTGTTAACCAAAATCACAACAGAATTCCGGCCTCAAAATTTAAAGCGAAGGATTGTTGATATCTCGAAAACATACCGTCGTTCTTCGAGATTTATCGAAACTGAAAACAAAGCAATAAAAAAAAGATGCCAAAATAAAAATATTTCCTGTAAATTATCTCGCCCATGAATGCACTGAATAAATGATTTTAAGTTTAGATTTCAGGGAGGATTTCATCTGTTGTAAAGGGTCCTTTATTCTGTGTTTTAATACATTGTTTTTCTCCCATCTGTTCAGGTACGTATTTGATCTTTTCTTCCCATTACAGGATTCCAAATGATTTTAAGAATGAATTATTTAGGACTAGCCGGGTACCGTCGCTTCGCTCCGGAACCCTTGCATCTATAACATTAAAAAAAAAAAACTTTATTTATTTCGCAAATTAATATTGAGAATTGGAGAATATACGACTTCCCAGCCCGTTGTGGCCTTCTCCACTTAACTCAGGTGTATTGCTGGTTGGCGCCACACACCTGGGGTTCCCGCCGTTCACTTCATCGTCAGTTTGCAAGATTATTCCCTATCCCCTAAGAATTTCGAAAAATCCGGCCTTATTCATTGTCTACATCATAAAGGAAACCTCTGTGCAAAATTTCAGCTTTCTAGGTCCAAGGGTTTGGGGTGAGCGTTGATGAGTCAGTGAGTGAGTGAGTCAGGACTTTTCTTTTTATATATGTAGATTTTCATGAATTTTGTTTTGTTAACATCATTGATTAGTTCTTTATAGATTATATTTGGATGTGTTATTTTCTCATTTTTAACTGTTATCCGATTCGTTCTTTACATATTATTCTGGTGTTTTGATATCATGTTTATTTATGAAAATATGATCTACATTTGTTTTCGTATTTCCATGAATTGTACAGTTGTTTCTTGTTGTTCCGTAAAGATGATTTTTGAAACCATTATTGCACATAAGTTTCACGCATTTCTGTACTGCATTGTTTTTATTCATTTTGAAAATATCTATATTTACGTCACCAATCAGTATAGTTGGACAGTTGTTTAATATCTTTTCATTTCTTATGAATAGATTCTCTATTTTATTAACATTTTAGTAATTTGTAATTTAACATTTTGCTTACAGAATGACAGACAGAATAACGTTTTTATAATATATAATAATAATAGCCGGGTATCGTCGCTTCGCTCCGGAACCCTTGCATATATAGCATTGAAAAAACAAACTTTATTTATTTAGCAAATTAATGTTGCGATCGTCGGAGAATATATAACCTTCCCAGCCCGTTGTGGCTTCTCCGAATAACTCGGATGTATTGCGGGTCGGCGTCACACACCAAAAATTCACATTTTTGCATGTATCTTGCAAACGCTGAAGCGTTTGTGATTAAGTGATACATCGTTCTATAGAACTTTCAAATACCAACATTTTCTCAATTTAATGTTGTCTTCTATCTTTTATACTTTTCGTTTAAATTGAGAAAAAGTCAAAATTTGACCCTTTAAAAGGCGCCATTTTGGAAACCAAAAACTTTTTTCGAAAGATTTTTATAGCATTTTGTTTGTCTTAAAAAGATCTACATTTTATCCATTTACATAACCAATCTATCTCTTATAGTTTGGTCACAAAATTGGAAAAACGTAAAGTCTTATGACAGACAAAATAACGCTTTTATAATATATAATAATCAATGGTGTGCAATAAATATTTATTCGTTTACAAATTCATTTCCTCTTGACAAATTGTAAGTTCTTATGGCTGCTTTAAAAACTGAATTGACTAAATTAATTAATTCGGATGTCGTTTGGGGATCAACAGCTTCTGGTTGGGACACCATTATGAAGCAGTTTTAGAAACCATTTGTAGAATTAATTCCCTGAAAATTATTTTCTATCTAACACTTCATCGCCTTTCTTAAAACGATATTATTTTATTAAATGAAACATTTACCCCATTACCTTACAATTTTGCAGCCAAGAAAAAAAAAAATAATTATCAATGTTAAAACATTGAGGAAAACCTAAAATTAAAACAAATTATAATTAAAATTTTCAATATTTAGAAATTTAACATGAAATATTCTTTTCTTTGAAAATGCCATAAAAATTATGATGGTTGATAGAAACTATTAACATAATTGTCCTTTTTTTCAACTGTATTTATGATTAAATAAACATTCTTTTATTGTTTAATCAACTTAACAAAATAAACATTACCACGAATACTAGGAATCACTATGTCATTCAGAATTCTTCCTCGTTTAATCTAATCACAAAATTAAATAGATACGAAATCTGAAAATTATAAAAAAATTTAAAAGTAATTATCTGAAAATTACTTCCTCTTTTTTTTGTAAATCTAGTAATCAATTGGAAATGTTTGTTTTTATTTTAAGTAGAGGCAAAAATCAAAAGTACTCAATAAATAAATATTGTTAGTGATGGAAAATTTATTTGTACACTTCATGACTAAAGGCAGAAATTATTTGAAGCATCAAGAAGCCTTATTATAGAATGCTCAATGTCATTTTCTAATAATCTCTGTAATGACTTGGATATGTCAGAATGTAGAAATCATTGATGTAATTAAAGATCCAAGTCAAAAACACAGAATACCTGCTTTCATTATTTTGGCAAAGGAAACAGATCAATTGCTTTCGTTTTTATAAAATTAATGCTTTTATAAATCTACGGAATCTTAACAGTTAAAACTTGTACAATATTTTTTTATTTTAACTATTCGGCGACCAATTGTTTATTAAAATTTGCTTCAGCTAGATGTAAAAATACTTAACTTTTTTGAAATTCATTTGACTAGATTTTTACAAATCTAATTTTGCGAAATGGGGTTTGGAAACGACAACAGTCTTCTAGATCACAGTAAGACCAATTAGTGTTTATATATTGATTGTATTTACAGCAATGAGAAAACTAAACATTTCGTATACATCTTTACAAAATATTTCAGTATCTATCTCACATACACTAAACGTGAGGGTTTTTGTCTTAATCTTTTTTGTATCCAAAAAGGATTTGTATTGAAAGGATTTGCTTGTATCCGAACTTACATTTGTGAATCTCTATAGCGAGGCAAGGATTCAACAAATTGAACTTGTTTATTTTGTGCCAAAACTATCAGTACCAGATATCTTAATACCGACATTCATAATTATTTAGTGGGTGTATTGATTTACCCACAAATTTACGATATTTCTGTTTTTCTGCATTTTATTCATTTTTATCCTTAACTGTTATTTATTCCCTTTTCCTAATTACTGATGTTCTGTTTATATTTAAATTCTTTTCCGTAGAGCCGTTGAATCAATTAATTATTTAAATTCGTTATGTTTTTATCCAATCATTCTGTATAATTTTAATTAATCTTCCAATCAAATTCTTCTATGTAAACTCTACAAAAATCGATGTTTTTCTTTTAATAAATTAATACAGTTAGTTCCAGAACTTGACTCGTTGTTTTTCCATCTCAACAACTCTCCCACTAACACCAGCACAATATTAAACAACAATGGATGAGACCAAGTTATTGGTGAATAACTTGGTTTCATCTGTTGTTGTTTTTTAACGTTTCAAATACGCAGTTTGAAGTCCTATACTTTAAAAAAATTCATTGAGGCCGCTCGTCGTGGCTCATAAATTTTCTGACTCGTTTTTTTCCTTTAGTGAGTTTTTCTTTGTGTAATTTATTCCGTGAGGTACCACTGCGCTTCCGATGTCTTACCATTACAATATTCTTTGGATATTAATAAATAAAAAGTTTTAACTTTTAATCAAACATGAAAAAAATTCCATAAAAAAAATCACGTAGCCAGGGAAATAGAACAGTGAATCAGATGAAATACAAAATCGTAGAGAGGGGGAATTCTACAACGATATTTTTAAATTTCTCACTTGAAGTTGCAGTTTAAACAATCGTCGAACCAGATAAAGGATTTCGACGATATTTTTGAGAAATAGGAGGAGGTGAGAAGAAACTAAAAGGACCTCTGTTCTAAGCTGGACCACAAATAAGAAAGTTAAAAACATTCCTATGGAATATTAAGGAGTATTCATTAACTTCAGTCAATGAAGTATTAAATCTATTTCTGGAGATGGTTCTCATCTTGTAAACTTTTAGGAAATAAAAAGATATAATTTCCTGTAAATATTAAAAAAGGAAAATCACCACCAGAAATAGATTTATTATTGACAAAAACAAAGGAAATATCTTTAAACTGTGTTTGATGTCTTACTGTGATAAGAACAAAATGACATCACAGGAAAACCACATTTCTGTAAACACATTTTTGTAATCATGAGGTCATATCGGTTTTAAGGATCTAAAAAGTGCTGATTAAAGTACCTATATAAGAGATGTGAAGTCTACAAGAATAACAGCAAGACTAAAAAGGTAAGAATCTGTTCCATTAATATTTAATGCTTTAAAGATAATAACTGTTTTATAACTGTTTTTTAAGGTGAATATTTTCTAAATTTACTTTACATTTTTAAATAATTTCCTTTCTAAAATAGATGGAACTCCCAAAAGGTAAAAAGTAGTAATGTAATTTTAATGTCTCTTTAGGCTTCTGAAAGACGCCTTATATCCCCGGTTTGTCTGTCTGTGGACACACATCCCACAATGTTTCGCAACGGCTTCTATTTGCTCCGTTGTAGGTGGCCTGTTAGCTCAGTTGGTTAAAGCGTTGGGCTAATAACGCGAAGGTCGTCGGTTCGATCCCCTCATGGGCAATTGAAAGTCCTGTTCCTATTTAAAAATACGACGTTAAATGACATTAGTAATTTTGATTAACTTTTTACCTTTTGGGATGACCAAATATTTTACAGAATTTATGCTAAATCTCCAAACATATAACTATTACTTGTTTGATTTGTGAATATTTTTATTCCACTTCAGTTTTCAAGTAAGAGATTTCTGACTCAGAATCATATAATCAACAGCAAAGTTTTCAATGTCCTTAGGCCTTACTAATACGTTGTATTGCTTAGTTTCTTAGATAATAAGGACTCATTGTTTTTTTTATTATTATTATACACACAAGCTACATAGAAGACTTTATTTATAATAAATATTGATAGGAATTGATGGAAAAAAATGTTGGCGAAAGTAAGCAGTAGGAAAACAAGCTGTTATTGATCATTGTTCAAGATGTCAAACCTTTTTATTCTAGGATGACGAAATGCTAATATTAGGTTTATGTTACGAAACGTTAGATCACTATTGGATTTGCCCTAGATTGGTTCAGTAGTTAAGTCACTAAAGCTCCTTAATCACAAGGACTCCTGAATTAATAATCCTAAGAGCAATTTTGATGACAGAGTAAAATGTGAACTTGTTGCTTTTTTAAACTTCACATAATAGTAAAGAGCTCCGCAATTACTCTAATTACACATTGCAGTTAAAATATGTTAATAATCTTAATTCAATAATAATAATCTTAGAAAGGTTAAAGGTCAATGAAGCTAATTAATAATAGCCATCATTTTTTCAAATTCTTTCCAACCGTTTATTTGAGAATTTCTCGCTAAATTTCGTTGTTTTCAAAACATTGAAATTGATTACAGCTGACGACGACTTTTAAAATCTTAGCTGAGCTGATATCAGACAGTACAGAGACTCTAATAGACTAAGGATTTCGAAAGATCACATTCATAGAAAAATAAATCATTATAAATATATCCACACACTTAACGTAAGTCAAGCTGGTAAATTGTAGGAAACATGTTTAAATGTTTTCTTTGTCAACTTCCGAGTATTGAAAGGCTCAAAATGTAAAAATTACAAATGAATTCGAATGACAAAACTTGAAATTTTCGTATTTTGAATTTCACATATCAATAATCCGAATTAAATCAATGAATTTTTTTTAAATACCTAAATAAGTTAAAATAAACATTAGCAGTATCAAAGAAACAATAGTTATACAGAAAGAAAGAAAAAAAAAACACCAACCAAAGATCCTGTTTAAAGAAAGAAGTGTAAAAATTGCATTCCATTATCAAACTCTAAAAAATTAGGAAATTTGGAAGACCAAGAAAATGATTGTGAGAACAAGTGTGAGGAGCAACAATGGTCTAATCCTTGATGTTCACGATGAAATTGCTAACTTAAGAGTATAAAAAATATAATGAAAATTGCATAAATGGGAGTTTTCCAGAAAAGCTTTTCGTTCATTCTCTCAATATCCAACATCATCGTAGGTTTTCTATCTTATCTTGTAAATCACTCCCGTTCTGTAATTTTGATTGCTAAATATGATTACAACCATAAATTCAGGGATAATTTGTGATTAGATTAAATCAAAATGATTTTAGATTGAGAATGATTCATAGTATTTGTGGTAATGTTTATTTTGTGAAGTTGATTAAACAATAAATGAGCGTTTATTTAAACATAAAAACAGTTGAAAGAAAGATCAATTAAGTTAATAGTTTTAATCAACCATCCAAAACAAAACAAACAATATTTCATGGTCCTGAACAAATTTCTATATTTTGAAAATTTTATTTACAATTTCTTTTCATTTTAGGTTTTCATTTTAACTTTGTAATTATAATTATTATTTTTTTAAATCAGATTTCTCAATACCTTGGCTTAAAGATTGTGTAAGGCAATGATGGGGTAAGTGTTTTATTTAAAAAAATAAAAAATAAGATAGCTTTATAAAAAAGCGTTGAAATGTTATGTTAGATATAAGATAATTTTCCATTCATATTTAGAATGTTCAGTAATGTAAACATTAAATTTGAAATTAACAATTTTGCGAATTTTGTTCGTTGAAATATTATTCATCTTAAATTACTTGTTTGAAATAATAATAATAATTTAAATTTTTTTAATAATTTTTTTCATTAAAATTTTACTTTGCATTACAAATTTTGAAAACTACTAATGTATACTTTAATCAAACCAATGTACATTTTAGAATATAAACGAAGTTAAAACAAAACAAAATAAAAGGATGTAACGCGAAGTTTTATTGTTAATAACTATCAAAAATTAATAACTAATCTTTAAAATTTATCAAAATCATTAACTGGGTGAATCTACAGAAAACCTGCAATTTCACTCAAAAATTTTTGAGATTTTAAATTACAAGATTTCCTTTTCAAAAAAATTGAGATGATTGCTTTTGACGTTCTTACATCCCTGATATATGTGGTTCAGGTCAACGCATTTTGGTTATTTAAAAAAAAAAAAAAAGTGATTTTAGGCCTATGTCCACAGAAGTGACTTGTGTCGATAACGATATCGAATTTTAATATAAATTATATTCGAAATAGTGAATTTACGTGGGAAAAACTATGAAATAAATAAATAGAAGACTATAATTTATGAATTAAAAGAACTTTTTATCAAAAGAGAAAATCATGTACAATAAAAATGAATCAGACTGTCAATCATAAACATCTATAAAAATGTAAATATATAATTACATATATCATACATTATATATACATTATACAATTATAAATATCCTTATTGGCATTTAACAAAGACTGGAAGTGAAAGACAAGTCTTCGTGAAAAACATAGTATCCGCTATTGTTGATGATCATCACTTCCATGGACCCCAAATGTCCACGGAAGTGATGTCCACGGAAGTGACGAATACTTATGTTTCTTGACCCAAGTGCTCTTCATTTTGAGGTTAGGAACACGGGTCCTTCAGAAAATTAAGTTTACCATATTTCAATTATCATGCCTAGAAATAATCATTTTTCCACAGAAAACCAACTTTAGCTTGTGACAGTCCACGGAAGTGACGAATCACCTTCTGTGGACAACTTTTTTTTTGGAAATCCCATAAAATTTAAAAAAAAGATTATACTAAAGTATAGTATATTTTGTACTTCAATGTGTGATTTTGTAAAATGACAAATATTTTCAATCATTTTCAATTTATTGCTCTATGACACGAATTACAGGTTTTCCGTAGATTCACCCAACTGTTAAATTAGAACACATTATCTGCCTTCAGGGATGAAAAACTGAAATCACTTTATGAAGTATCCGAATTTTCCAGAAAATTAGAATATGATGAAATAATGGGGATACGTGAAAGATACAGTGGTTGTGCCACGATCACCGGTTGATCTGCCAGAACTGCGGATTCGCATCTAGGATGCTTTTGCTGGAATTGAAAGGGACATACTATATCGCATGTGGGGGCGAACTTGATTACAGAGTTGATGTGTGCACAGTCACTAATGGTGCACATATCGAGCATCTTTTAATATGGAACACAAACTTGTCTCTTCACTATTTTTTTGATGCTATGTTAAATAATACACCCACGGTACAATTATGAAACCACTCCAATCATTTGTAGATACCCTGTATATACAATATATTATTAATAGCTTCATCATTCTGACCATTGATAACACATTAATCCTAATAAAATGATATCAAGAAGTTAAAAATTGAATTGTCTACGAAGTTTCAAAGGTTGGTGCTGAAATTAGCATCAACATAAATCATCAAAAAAGAAATTACATTCCGTCACTGCTCCAGAGATAAATGGGATTATGAATTCCGTTTTAGGGTTAACTTGACAGTTTCGAAACTTGGCTATTTCGGAAAACTTGATTATTTTGGCTAATTTTGTCAATAATTATGCTGTAATTTTTTTAATTAATTACTGGTTTTCTTTCGTAGGTCAACAGAGACAGATGGTCAGCTTACATCTGGTGAAATGATTGGTGAAGACGAACTGGATTTTGGAACAAAGTAAGACAATATAAACTATTAGGTTGTTACATAGGAACTGGGAAAGTGAAAAATTCTTTCTAGTATCAAAACATAGAATCATTGAATTTGGTTCGGAGCAATTTAGAACATTCTGGAACATTACAACATGACTTCACTATGGACAGAATACCTAAGGTTCTTTATAATAGTAGCTCCTTTTAGTATATAAAACTGTAATCTGATGTCTGAAATTTCCTTCTTCCTAATTCTTAAGTAACAACCTAATAACGTAAAACAATCTTTGTTTTTAACCTGTTCTGGTAAACATTTTTTTTTTTTATGCTATTAACTTAAAAGCAATCGTTATTGGATTCGAACGTGGAGCCTCCGAAAGTAAAACAAACGTCATTTTCAGGTTCATTATTGTTATCTCCAAAAATTAAAATAAAACAAAAAATACGCATTAAAAATAAAACTGGAAAATCGATGTTCCTGTCTCCGCCAGCCTCAAATGAATTTACGTAGGCATTAATTAAGCCTAAAATAGTGTAAATAACAATAAATTCCCACAAAAATAAAATAGATGAAAAAATTCATTCCGCCGACCTAAAATGAACTTTCGGAGAGCATTGAATGTGTAATCAGAGCACAAAACTGTTCATAAACATCAATAGGTTAGACCACGTGTTTACTCAGTGACATCCTAGAACAGCTGTCTCACGCTCTTTACTAGCTGATGATCACCAAAGAGCGTGAAACAGCAGTTCTACAATGTCACTTATTCAATACTTGATCTCACCCATTGATGATTATAAATTAAAAGCAATTTTGAGAAAGTTTAACAGACGAAAATTTGAAATTATGAAATATCAGATCAAGGAGGAAATATAGAATTAAAGAAAAACAAATGATATTCTGTTGAATGAATACGTATACAAAACAAAAATGCACAAGACTAAAAGATCATTGATCTGTTTTTGGATATTGTGATACCGGGAATCCAAGATAACCTGTTTCCGGATTCCTGACCATCGTCAGTTGGATTGGCCCAATATCTTACATCTGAGTGAACTCAGAAAACATAAAAAAAAGAAAAGTAGACAAAAGAATGGCCCTTCATAATAAAAAACATCAAAACAAATTAAACAATAAAAAGGGCAATCAATTAATCCCCGCTAGCGATCGCTTAGCATGTAAAGGATTAATTGTTAAAACAGAAAGACATACATTACAAACTTTTCACGTGCGTGCATACAGTTAAATGAATATATAAAACAAAAACGCACAAGATAAGATATTCCTTCGACTGGCTGTTGAATCCTAAAGATGACGAAACAGCCGTCCCAGTCTCTTCCCATTGACAGCTCGAGCTACGAAATCCTTTTGGTTCCTTCGTGTCTTCCCTAGTTACCATTTTGTTGAAATATTGGACACTTAGAAATTTGTTTATTAATATTTGTTTATTCCTAATTGTATGAAATGGGAGAATATCCTGTCTTACCTTAAATAGATTTTTCTAATTCTAATTTACAGTAACAAGAAAAAAATTAATTAACACATTGTAGTTTTCAGCTTCATTTATATTCTATAATGACAACAACTCATGAATGTAATCAATGAATGAAATGCTTCATTATCAAACAAATTAATGATAAAGAGTTATCAAAGTCATTTCAACTAATTTCTTCTTCAACTAATTTCTTCTTCAACTAATGTCTGCTTCAGGAATCAGGACCAAAATACCATTAGGGAACGTATTTATTCTCGTTCATTTACTTTTGATGAAGGAAATGGAAATAGATGCAAAGAATAGGTTTTTAAATTCTGTTTGTCATTTTCCATTTACAATAGTTACTCTTATTAATTTAACGAATGTAGATATATATATTAAAGCGTCTGGAAACTCCGACAACGAATCCAAATCCCATTGTACATAGGGCTGTCCTCCCAATGAGAGTTGGCCGCCCTGTTTTTGTGAGATCTGCGCATATATCATCGATTAGTCTGGTCAGGCACTTCCGTCTGATGTTATGACAGGACGCCGCCATTACGGTAAAGGCTTGTTACTTTGCAAAAGAGCATTGTATTTATAAATAATATATATTTATTTATTTATGTAAATACTTATTGTTAGCAACTGGTATTGAAATAACGCTAAATAGTCGAGAGAAGTTTAATTTGGCGTTATCAACATGTCTTTCTCAGTGAAAACAGACTCTGTCGTCCATTGTGACAGGAAAACATAATTGATCAGCTACCGGAAGGGCTGCGCAGTTCAAACTTCCGCCGGTCAACCTTCATTTTTGACAATAGGTGAATTGACTAAAAAGACTAAATTACTTATTATATATGTTTTATCATGTCAAAGACATCTTTCCAATAAAAACAAAAATTATATTATACAAATCATATATTGACTCAATAATAAATTACGGGATAGATAATTGGATCTAGATAAATAAAAATGAAATGAAAAATATTAACAGAATCTTAAAAAAAATAATAAATTTAATTTTTCCTAACTTCAATAAACTGCAAATTGAACAACAAAATCAAATTTTAGTAAATAATATAATATTATTTCCTCAACAAAGAGTTATATTTAATTATACAAAATTATTATAAAATATGTTATAACATGCAGGAAGATAATACCCATGCAACAAGAAGAAATAGAATATATACAAAACAAGTCTTTGATAATCCAAAAAATAACTTCGGACTAAGAATTAAAAACAGACTAATTAATAAAATATTTGATCAATTTTCAACAGAAATGAAAAAAATTGAAAAGATATCTATCTTAAAAAAAATAATATATAGAGATATAATATCTGGTAAAATCGTATGGGTCGACTAATTTGAAATAAAAAAAAAAAAAAAAATTTAATTATTATATACTTCATGTACTTCACTTTATATTTATTATGTACTAATAAGATATTAGCTTCTATCTTTTATCTCAAATTTTTTTTTTTTTTTTTTGAAATACAGTAAAACCCCGTTATTACGCTCCCGCTTATAACACTATCCCGTTCTTTACGCTCCTTTCATGCGGTCCCTGGAATTTTCTATATAACTCTTATACTTTTACCCTCTTATAACGCTTCAAATCCCGCTTGAAGCGCTTTTTTTTATCGGAAATTTTGTATCGAAAAGAAATGTAACACTGTAACGATTCTTTTCTTTCCCTGGTAGGAGGGAATCTTTGAACTCTTTGAAGTGCGGGTCTGTGATACAGTAATTTAGTGCAAAATTTCGAAGCGGAAATCCCTTTCTGTAAGTGAAAAATTGCAAATTCTCCGTAAGTACGACGAGAATTCTACACTAAGTCAGAAGGATTTCGCAGAATCTCTAAGAATTCCCTGATCCAGTCTGAGAACAATAATAAAAAATAAGAATGGAATTACCAATGCAGCGAAGGATGGTTGCAAACGTAAAAAAGTAGTGTGGAAAATGTGAAGATGCCGAGGAAATTCTAATTGAATGGATTCATCAGTCCCGTGATGCATCAGTGCCATTAAGTGACCCAATCATTCAAGAAAAGGCGCGTGAAATAGCGGGCAGTGCACTAAAACTGCTCCGAAAATATATTTGTATTGCTCCTAGTGGAGTATCAATTGATGTTAATAGTTTCTTGAACCCATTGAAAATGTCATAATTTATAACAGTAACATACACACATGGCAAACCACAATCAAAGATTTTTTTTAATAGGAAATTACCTCACATTTGCACTATATCTATTTCAGAATCAAGTATATTTTCTGTAAAATGGTGTCTAAATGTTTCCCCATCTAATAAATCATTTCCCCGTTTATAGCGCTATCCCGCTTATTACGCTTGTAGTTCATGGTCCCTTGACGAGCGTAATAACGGGGTTTTACTGTATTATTAAATATTATTATTGTTTTATTTGTACAATTAATAGAATATTATGTTTACATTAAAAGTATATAGGACCATTTTTGTATATAATACCATTATAACTCTCAGCACCTACAAAACAGGCTAATAACCTAGTAGGACTGTAATGTAATATTTGATGAATAAAATATTTAAAAAAAAAAAAAAATACCCCAATCTCCGACAGGAATTAATTTAGTGCTTGTGTCATCGTGGTTATACAGGGTGATTACAAAAGGTGGGTGAAATATTGCCGTAAGTTCTACTCATGAAAACAAACAAAAAATTTCCTATAAACATAAGTCCGGAAATGAATAGTTTTCGAGAAAAACGTATTGGATCATTATTCAATGTAGGTGTGTTTGTTTCTCGTTTTGTTGGCAAGAATGTTGAAACGGGGTTGAATAAAACACATATCAATAAATTAGCGAATGTGAGTGAAGTTAAACACGGCTGCAGCAACAATTAATTTTTTTACACTTATAACAATACAATGTTTACTATTTTGCTTATTTGTGCTTTACTTTAAGATTAATTGCGATACGTTTTCTCGCCAATAAAACAAAACAAGTAACAAACACGTCTACATTGTATAATGATACAATACGTTTTTCTCGAAAACTATTCATTTCAGGACCTATGTTTATAGGG
>JAFIDM010006943.1:12705134-12715862 GCA_023159025.1 Thereuonema tuberculata | reverse complement strand
ACCATTTTTTTTTTATTTCGCAGATGGAGTGAAAAGCGAACAAATGGGAAAATGTCTTTTGTCAAAACATATCATCTCCATCATCAAGGAATACGGAAAATCAGAAGAAGTACTTCATCTTATGCTAAAACTAAACAGGGAAATATCGAAATCCATAATTGGACCTGAAAAAGTATTAGGTTTCCATTCGTTTCCACCAAAAGTTCTCTTTTCACTGAAGAAAAAGCTATTTCTTTCCTAAACCCATTTTCGTTAAAGAAAGTAAATAAAAATTACTAATAAGTAATTAATTTTTATTCCTCTTGACATCTATGGATTACAAGAATTCTAATTAATTATAATTGAGATTAATATTGTAATTATTATTTTCATTAATTCAAGTTTTCACTAATGTTTTTATAATTTCCTTAACATTATAATTGAGAGTTTAGACTAAAATATAGTTAAAACTACAAATTTTATTGTTGAAGTTTAGTTGAAGCTCAAAAACTGCTTCTTGTAGTCAGAAAAAAATAATAATCTCGGAAATAATAATACTTTTATTTGTTCTAACACGAATTTAATACAGCCTAACAATTTAATTTTTTAAGAAAAAAATTTCTAAACTTTCAGTTCCTAAATTTTATTCTACGAAATTATTTATTTATTATTTCATGATATTTATGATCAGGAGACTGAAACAATAATAATTCTGTTTTATATCTATTTTTGCAATAAATATATATATATATATATTCAGATGAAATTAGGTGGTAAAAAATATATATAAAATTTTTACCACCTAATTTCATCTGAATTTCTTGAAATCCAAGTGGTATTTCAATTAACAAATTTATAGTTTTAAGAAATGTATTAATAAATTTTGATGATTCATTATCTGAATTGATGTCGGGAGCATTTTTTTAATTTATAATATGTGCTTTTTTATTTTGAATCTTAGTCTATTTTTGTCTTATTTATTTATGTCTAAAAATTCTGTTCTGCTTTTTCGTCACAATATATTTACAAAAAATAAAGACATGAAAAACATCGTAGAGAGCTAAAATATCAAATTTTTTAAGATAAATTTCTGATCCATAACCTTTGAAAATATTGTTAACTGTTCTGAACTGTTTTTATGGAGAATTGAAAACGTTATGTCTTACATATTTTTCATTTATCCCACCGAAATAAGCTTATAACAAAATGAATGTAGATTTAGACGTAGTAATAAAGATGGTAATTTCCTTAAACTTTTCTTTGTACATTCTTTATACATTACTATTTTAAATCAATTTAATGTGAAAATCAAATTGTGAGTTACAAAAATCTACAAACAGTCTAGTGTTTCTTGAAGAAAGAACTTAAATCATTAACATCACATTTACCGAAAGTGAATGGACAAAAAGTGTCGTCGCTTTTAATCTGTTGTCCATAAATAGGCAGATCGAGTTTTAAGAAGAGCCGTTCATACCTCCAAAGTTATCCAAACACAAACATCTAAACATGGTAATTTTAGAAATTTTTATTTCCTTTAAACAAGGAGGCTGCTAAAATGTTCTATTGAATACTTTAAGAAGTGACTGACAATCAATTTATACCAAAGCATCTCGAAAATTAAGTGATATGTGGGCGATGGTGGAACACGAGATGACCAACGAATAATAATGAATCTTAGTTGAATAACAGTAAGAGTATTATCGAAGAGTATCGAGGGATGCTATATGATAAATATATATAATGTTAAACACAGATATCATTAAAATCAAATCATACTTTAATTTGGAATTTTCTGAAATTTTTAAGCCCACATTGATATCGAGTAAGATTGAAATAAACATCTGCCTCGTAACAAGAAGATTATTCCAGAAATACCTTCCTGTGTTTGTTTTATTTTTTAAAATATTTATTCTCACATATTTTTTTCTTTGATTTTTTTTTTTATAATATACTCGCCTACTCTATACATTACATTTCATGATTAGTTCAGTTATTTTTGGCAAGTAGCGAAAGAGTAGAATTTTTGAAAATAAAATCCACTGTTATATAAAATCAATCAGAAGCAGCTTGCTAGGACTCAGTTGTGGGTGTGAGAGAAAATAGGAAACATCAGCAAACAATTGGATAATATCGATTGACTTGAGTACAATTGGTTTCTGGCTGTTGGGAGAAAGTGGATAATCCAATATCCATAACCTTTCGACAAGTCTCAGCACCATTGTTGCATGTGACTGGTAACTTAAATAGCTTATCACTTCCATTGTATACATATTAGAGAAGGCATTAATAGGCTCAACATTGGCTTATCCAGAGATATATAGTAGAGGTATCTTCCCAACAATTTACAGATGAACAGATGAATGCGACGCCAGTCTATTTATTCTAAATTTCATGGTTTGAGGCTTAAGACGATAACTTTGTGGATGTCTTCCGTAGAGAAACCACTTTCGGAAATCTGTGTCCACTTCATAAAAGCTTCGTGCACGCTTCTGGCAACAAATGCAATAATATGATCAACATTCACTTGAGATTACAACGAACGCAGGGGCTTGAGAAGCCATTGCCAAATTCGACTGTATTATGCTTCCATATATGACATAATAATAGTCCTATTTCGACCCAATGATTACAAAATATGAAGAATTATGTTTGTGGCAGCATCAGAGGTCCGTACTTAATAGCACATTAAAAATGAGTTGAGAATAACGGGGACTATGTGAAAAAAAAAAAAAAAAAAGAAAGATGCTAAAGGCTGTAGGCTACCTGTTGAAAAAGAAAGTTTATGAAACAAAAATTAAAAAAAAAAATAGTTTTGGACTGTCCATCGTATTTTGTCATCAACTTCATTAACCGGATAATAACCTCGGAAACTCGAAATAAGATCTTCAGAAGTAATATTCTACTGAAAGTAAGGGTTGATATTAATTCTATAAGTAAATAAAAATAAAACTGTTCTGTCTTCAGAAGAATTTAGCGATTAATACAAAAAAAATAAAGATAAAGCGTACGATGTGAAATTTCTACTTGATGGCTTTTGGAAACAATTATTTCCTAGTTAATTACTGTACAGTACTTAAACAGTACTCGAAATGCAGAGATTTCGAACTTCCATCAAAGTTATATCCACTAACTATACTACATATTAACAACTAAATAAAAATTCTTTAGAATCTACAAACATGACTGTAATAACCAATTAATAATACTGTATATCCAATAGCTTACTAAATCTTCCCGCTGTAGAATAGGGGGCCATAGATTAATTACGTGAGGTGTTTCTTAAAAAGTTTGCCGCCCCCACCCCCTCTTGGTGAGATTTGTTGAGATGTGGTGGGACCCCCCCCCCTCCCTCACGTGAGATTTCAGGAAGTCAAAAAATCAAAAAAGTTCAAAAAGTCAATATTACAAAATGTTGTAATCTTCTATATGTATATTCTCTGAATGAAAAAGTTGACGTGAAATTTCCGTTGACACCCCCCCCCTCTCCCATGGTGAGATTTTGCCGGACCCCTCCTCCCCCTTTTGACCTCACGTAATTAACGGACGACCCCTAGGTACCGAGTTTCTGTCACGGGGTACAGGGGGGGGGGGGCGACCGTTGGGTTGACCATTCCATGTTATCTGAGTCACGAAGTCAAGATAGATTGGGACTCATCATTCCATAGTGGACCCCAATATATCCCTACTAAATCTTAGAAGACTTCTCTTAAGCCAGTTTATTGGGTTATTAAAAAGATTTCTAACATTTTTTACATTGAAAAAATCAGATTGAAAAAAAATAGGAAAAAAAATTGTCTACATATTAATTATCGAAATTATTAATTTATTTTATTATTTACTGTATTCATAAAATATGAAGATGATTTTTTATTTCGTTACATATTTTTTTTTTGAAATTTGTATGATAGTTTATGTAAATTATCAAAACTCATAAAATACATAAAATTTCAATTTAATAGAAGTTATTGAAATCAAAACATCATTTGTGGGAATCAACTTGGAGCGTCTAAAAGCAGAATAAATAAGAAGAAATTCACAAATTTTTAATTGTTTAAAAAATTCATGTGCCAGCATTTCGTCGGCATCAATGAATTTTTGTTTAAGAAAAAATAATTTCTATATCTTGTAACGAGTCAAAAACCGTTTCAAATTTCGAACTGCTAAGATTTAATTTCTGAATTCCTGTAACAACAAATACGTTTATTTATCAAAAAAAAAAAAATATCGGGGTTTTTAATTTTATTGACTAGTGCATTAAATCTCTGTAAAATATTTCGAAGCTTAACCTCATGAAACACTTACGTTTGAAAAAAGAAAACAATTCATTTTTTTTTTTTCCGAAAACTTCCAATAAGAGGATTATAGATGACGTCATGGGGCTTATTTACATTGAGAAACAGGATAACACAAATCCTTTATTCTCTCGTTTTATTTATTTCTTGCTTCGATTTTTGTTTTCTAATTAATGATGCCGTCATCTTAATTTTTTAATCTCTTTGGTTTTACTTAACGAAAAAAAAAAAAAAAAAAATGCGAATAAAACGTTCATCTTGAAAGTTAAGATACATTAGCAACAGTCAAGACAGAATTATGAAGCTATACATAGATGGCATGAAAAACATTTTCATGTCAGTATTTTCGATGTTTCTTAAAACAGACAAACAAATAAATTCCCGTAAGAAATGTTTTTCATTTTCCATTATCATACAAAATTGATGAAATTGTCCAATTTTATTAAAGTTATTGAAATGAATGAATGAATAAATAATTAAATAAATAAATAAATAAATAAATACACTGCTTTTATGCCATTAAAATCTACTAACTAACCAACTGAATGAATACACTTCTTATAGTAATTGAACGAACTAATTTACCTACTTCAATAAATTTTAATTTTTATTGACAAAGTTCTGTCAATTACTTAGAAAAACCCAGATAAAAATCATGTTTAAACAGACGAACAGACATGACACAACAATAGGTGCTTTTCGCAAAAAAAAAAAAAAAAAAAAAAATCCTTCAAATTCCTTCAAAATAATAATAATTTGAAGATCAAAAGTAGATTCCATTCAATTCAACGGAATAGCGATAGTTTGAAAATAAATGTAAGAGAATAAAAATGAAAATGGAATTTTTATCTATAAATGTTGTTTTCTTTTGCTTACAATAAGATATAACGCTATTGTCCTTCCATTACTGGGATTACCCAAGGCGCGTAGTGGGTGGGAGAGGTAGGGATTAAAAAAAAAAAGACAGAGGAAAAAGCGAGCTCACCTGACACATGCGCAGTAAGAGTTGTGTCGATCGCCCGAGGCAAGTTCAGCCCGAGAACGAGGCAGTGTGTGGTAGCGAACGGAAATTAGGCGGATCCCTCGAACAAGGAATAATTGGGTGTGGGACTGTGAAAGAAATCTGTTGAAAATTTCAAAGTAGTCGGTATCTTACGAAGCCAGCGACTGAAGCCGATTTCCAGCTTTGCCGGACGTGGAAGGGTCCGGAGATGGCGCCAGCGGGACCCGAGATCGCTCTGGTCGTGTTATGGTGCTTCTTAGCCGTTGGGATTGTCCCGTCAGGTAATAAACGTGTTTCGAAATATAATTCCGCAAAATTCGTCATCGTATATAGAAGGATTTATAATATCTCGCGATTGATAGGTTTTCTAATGTTGGTTTAATTTATTGGAAGTTATTTCGAAGGGATTAGTATAAATAAATGTAAGGAATTTATTAATCGAACTTAGTTTCCAGGTGCACGATTGTTCAGCGCTTCAGGTAGACGATCGCTCGTAATTTGAAACTGTCTTTTTATTTCAATCAAAGAAACAACAGTTTACAAAACAAAGTGAGCACTTCTAATAAAACTTCAATATTATTATTAAAACTCGAAGTTTTTATTTAGATTCGAGAATAAATCATAAGCATTTATTTTTATGGTGGTTGTATTCAAATACTAAAACTATAAATCAAAATGGCTGCCTACAGTAGCCTATGACAACTTCCTGTTCATTTTTTATGTTTCTTTATTTTCTAAATTTTTTTTTTCAGTTTATTTTGGTTAAAAAATTTTTATTTGCTTATAAAAAGAAAATAGCAGAATTTTTTTTTTTTTATTATTAATTATTATTTTTTTTTTTTTACTACTTCAAATTATCATAATTAAAAAGAAAAAATACACGTAATAATTAATAATTAAAATGGATTATTTCTTTACAAAATATTTGCAAAACCTAAATTTCTTCTTTTAAATAAATAAATAATTTATTTGTTCACATAATTAAAAATATTTAATTAACTAATTTAACTTTTTAAAATTATTTGTTTTTAATGTCACTGTAAACATTAAAAACAAATCCAGATAGATAAAATTAACTATTACATTTGAAGAAATATTATATATTTACATTTCTGTAAAATGTAACTACAATATATAAAGATATTAACAAAACAAAAATGAAAACCACCTAATTTATTCCTAATTCAAAACAATATATAATTTTTATGACTTTTAATACATAAACACATTTGGAACTGGCTCCAGATCTAACGGGCTAGCCATTTTTAATTTTATTTATTTATTTATTTATTTATTTATTTATTTTTATTGACTTATTGTTGTAGAATAGGGTCCGATATTTGTTACTGACCCAGGGGCATTTAGAAACCTCAATATTAAATAGGAATATCATTGCAAAAGAAAGAGAAACATCTTTTTATTTTATTTATTTATTTATTTTATTGATTGGTTGGCTTTAGAAAGCATTTTGTTCATTCATCCCATGTTCTAAAAAAAAAAAAAAAACCCTAGCTATGCTATTGATAATACTTCTGTAAAGAAGTGTTATGAATGCCATTTACATTCTTAATTTTTTTGTGACTCATCCTTTGATGTGACCCTGAATATATATTTAAAATAATACAATTTTGTTAACTCAGAAATTAGCATTAAAAACAAAAAGCTATCACATTTCTTTTTCAATACCTTGAATTAAAACTTTTCGTTGACCTTGAAACCGTATTCGGCTGGTCCTACTGAAAATGATTTCACAACCCCCAAAAGCTCAACGACTTACTGAATTCCTCTGACTGACAGAGAAACCAGAAACCGATGCTCTTTTGCTATTCAAAGCTTCGCCACTCCCTCACCCAGTGTTTAATGGAAGTTCAGAGTTGCATTGGTAGGTGAATGAGAACGAGCCTTTGAATATGAAGGCACTCTTTGTGAAAGCCAACAAAGACCAACTGTGAATGAAGCCACAACAAAACGGCTTTATTTACATAAGAAGCAAAACTATATCGTACTGAAACCTAACAGTAAATAAGGTAGCAACCGTCAAATGGTTATTAAAAATAACCTTGGCTTTGTTTGCATCTGATGTAAGATGAATCCTCGAAACAGAGGCATGTTAGAAGATTAAAACAGAATGTAAAATAAATTCACTTTTAAAAAAGATGTAGTGTATTTGCAAAAATACAAGAATTTTGCTATGAAACCTTTGGATTTTAAACGAATGTTTTTTTTTGTTTTGTTTTGTTTACCGTTTAACCCGCCGGGTCTCTTCCATTTAATAGGGAGGGGTTTTTACTTTATATACTAAACTATAAACTTGCCCCTAACAGTATTTGTACTTCTGATAGTCGCACAATAAAACATGAGTAAATCCCAAGAGGATGAAGAAATCGTTTATGTTTCTGAAGTCAAGGTTGGATTTTTCGTCTTGATTGACTTTCTTCCGATCGTTAATTAGAGATCTCGATCTCAATCCACCTGAGACGAAGTGCAATGCACTAGAACGATTCGTTGACAAGTCCCATGGTACATTCAGCCACAGTGAATACAATATCTGTCACATTGCAGAATCAGAATTTAAGGAGGAAAAAAAAATCTGTCTAGATTCAGATTTTGTTATTTAATCGATTTTAATTTTATTTTGATTCATTTATCACGATAAACAATATAGAAAAAATATGGATAAGAAAAAAAAAATAGTTTCCTAGTAGATTGAATGATAATGAAAATACGATAAACCTAATGATAAAAATCACAGCTTCTTGTCCTCAGATACGTTTTAGTTCGAGCGTGAATAAAACCATATAGAATGGAATTTGGCTTAAGAAATTTTCGCTGTGAAGCAAGAATTACTTTAATTGAAATCCTGTCGATGGAATGCCACAGGTGATGAAATATTAAAAAAATCAACTCTAAAAATGAGATCTACTTATATAAAAAGTCTTAAAAGAAATTAAAGACATCTTCTTTAAACAGGAAAATTACTTTTTTAATTTTTAAATTCTTCTATGTGAAACATTGTGCCAGTGCTTAAATTTTCATTAATGAAAGTCAACGAATTTAAGCTAAATTCTTAATAAAAAAAAAGAAAGTTTATTTATTATTGATGTCACAATATTTTATTGTTCAGAAAATAACAAACCACAATTTTAGGGAATTGTGTTAAATGCTTTTTATACAAATTTTAGAATAAGACACTTATAGGGCCTACATATATACTTATTGAAAATATAAGTATACAAAAGGGCTTTACCAGTCAAGTGTCACAATCGATCCGATCACAAAATCGTGGAAATGTTATTTTATTCATAAGAAAAAGGAATTATTTAATACACAAACTGGAAAAGTCAATTTGGAGCTTTAGAAAAGTTTAGAAATCCCTACTAAATAAGCAATTTTTTTATGCGACAATTTTCAGTTAAATTATAACAGAATTCAAGTAAATAAAATTCTTCTTCAACGTTAGTTTCTGAATCTAAATTAAGGTTAGATTTAAGGAGATCCTGAGAAAAACTGTTGAGGAAAGTTGTTTTCCATAAAACTTAATTTTTTTCTTCTTTTTTTTTTTTCTAAGTCTTGAAAAGAATACAAAGTAATGTTTTGTAATCTGCCGACTATAAATGCGATTTTTTTCTTTTCCTTAAAATTTAATGACTTAAATCCTAATTGAATTAGATTATCTTAATCCAATGAACTGAATCACTTCAACGTATCCTAGATTTCCTTAATAAACGAATTAATCCTCATTCTTCAATATCTGTGGGAATTTTCAACGCTTTCCGTCCAAATTTGAAAACCTGAAGTTTAAATAGGAATGGTAGATTGTGTCATGTTCGTAAATATGCATGCAAATCTAAATAAGACTAATTTAAAAGTTACTGGGGGGAAGAAACACAACCTCATCTTGAAAAGTAGGCTAATGATTCAGATAAATTGGTTACGTGAGAGTAGCGCACTGCATTTAATAAATTTGAAAAATGTTTCCTATCTTAACCCAGGTAAGGTAATTTTTGAAATTTTTCAGATATTTATATGAGGGGTCACACCTCAACTTACCTAATCCACAGCTAATCGGCATACACGCTTCGCTCTGAGCTTCAGCTCATACTAAGTTAACTATTTTTTTCTCGATTATTTGTATTCCTTACATTGTTAATGTTTAAGTAATTTGATTAAAAACCTTTCAAGCAAATATTAAATTTTTAAAATATGTTTCTTTCTTAGGAATAATGAAGCTTAAATATTAGTAGTAGTGAGCATCTTCATGTCACCTCCAGTTCCAAGAGGTATGCGTGAATCTCATGGCATTTCACACGTGCACTGCTCTCACGACACCGATAAATTGGAGGTTAACAATAATAAAATAAAAAAAGAAAAGTTCTCTTGAATGTTTTATTCTACTTATTTGAGTTTTTAATTAATTCTTTAAGTACTGTTGGTTTTCAAAAGCGAGAACCAGCACTAGTGGACGATTCTACCCCGCAAAGGGGTGATACGCTGAGATGGGCACTTTCCTAAGACCTGTGGTTTTTTTTTAGTACCTGTTATTTTTTTAACAGTATTTATTCTTTTCATAATTCTTTCCCGAAAAGCGCAAATAGAACGCCGCTACTAGTACACTAACGCTGATAAAAAATAATATCCCCTCTTTACTTCTTCTCATCCTTACTTTGAAGAAATCGAAGGAGATCTGACACATGCGCAAAAGCGTTGAAGGCTCTCGTAAACAAAACCGAACAGTACATTGGAAGAATACATCAATACAAACCGTAAATACTCCTGTGATAACTGTTTATTCATGATATTTCGTTATCTTTTAGTGAGATAACGAAATATCAAGAATAAACAGTTATCACAGGAGTATTTATGGTGTGTATTGATATATTTTAAATGGATTTATGAAAGTTTTCTATTATCATACATTGAAAGAAGTTTATTTTTAAAGAAATAAAAAAAAAAAAAAATCCCTCTCAGTACTTAAAAACCATTTTTTCCTTTTTCCATAATAACTCTTTTCCGTCTTCGGCGAATAGCTCCCAATGTGTTCTAACTCTAGATTGAAACGAGCCTCCATAAAGAGTTCTAACAAGCAACCGCAAGTCCGATTCTTATCACTTGTACCTTCTCCCACCCACGCACTTAAACAGGCTCTTTGAGAAAATTGGCAGCGAGCCCATTAAAAAATCAGGGCGTCGAAGTAATTGGGACATTGAGGTCTTTGAGAACAAAATAAAGTGAAGAACAGATTCGCTACAGTTCGCTAATGAAGAAGAGAAAGAAAGAAAAAAAAATGATCTCAGTTTCATCCATAAAATAGGACTATAAAACATATATTGACAACTGAATTGACTAATACCCTTTAAAAGAAATATTCTTGTTACTTCTGAGACCATCTGTCATTCGCTATAACAGAGGAGGAGAGACAATAATGATGATGATGTAACACGTATTAGCATCAGG
>JAFIDM010006943.1:12676198-12705124 GCA_023159025.1 Thereuonema tuberculata | reverse complement strand
ACGGACGTTAAACTTGCTTTCAATAATTCAAGCCATTCGTAGATTTATTTGGCAGAAGGAGTTTCTGGTTAATAACAGCTTCCTCCTCTGTCATAATTCTAAAGTAGCCCGCACACGAGGGAGCTTTTGGCCGAGTTGCATGTGCAACTTGATGCCTAGAGCGGTTTTTTGAGCTGCATGGGCCAAGTTGCATGGAAAAAAAGCTTCACAGAACGGCGGTGCACCACGGAAAGTTGCATGGAATTACCCAATCATAGTGCAGCATTTTTATACGTCAGGCGTGACGTCATGCTCAAGTAAGAAACATGGCGTCGAAACATTTTTCCTTCACTTCAGATGGGCGAATCGCGAATACAGCAAAAATATCAGATTATTTCGAGTTTCTTTCACACATAAATACAGTTTATATGTAAATGCAGTAATTTAATGCGGCAGAATGTATCAGAACGTTTCAAAAACCTAGTTTTTTTGAATATTTCACATCGCAAGCAGAGTTTCGCTCATTCACCATTTCCGGAAACTGCCACATGACGTCATTGTTTCAGTGAGCAATGGATTATTATTGGCTGTTGGTCGTTGTTATTCGTGAATCGCATTATTGCCATCAACTGCGATTACATACCGGCTAATAATATTATAAAAATATTTCTCATATGTTTAAAATAAATCACAAATATTTAGTTTTGGAACGATATCACAGCAGTATCCTTGACGTCATGTCCAGTGATGTCATTCAAATTCGTAGTGTGCTTCGTTTGTTGTCCGCACGGCGGCGCTAACAATGTTGCATCGTTTGCGCACTGATAGTTGCATGCAGCTTTTTCTGTGCACCTCAATTTCCTCGAGTTGCACAGAAAAAGCTCCCTCGTGTGCGGGTAGCTTAAAACACTATTTATCCTTCCTGTCTGTTTCGAACTGTAAAGTGGTGTTTTGTAAATCTCTCGAAATTTTGATATACGCCTGAATCATAACAATTGAAGTGGACAGAAGTGACATCTTGTACAATTCTTAAGAACAGAGTCTTTCAATTGTATTCAATCAATGCACTAAAGCATATTGAACTCCTTTCTAAGGATTTTAAAGCTACAGTGATATTTCTATCGATAATATATAGTAATTTAAAGCTCTATTATTCGTATATTTACAAAAAATAAAATCCGACAAACCCAAGCAAAGGTGGTACTACCTTATCTACCTTATCAAACTATTGCCGTAATGCTGTAAATGTTATTCGGTTGCTTTCGATGATGTATTGAGGAATGAAAAGAAAACTCTTAAATGTATTTTAGAAGGAAAAAAAAAGACCGTAAAAGTACACGTCAGTTTCAAGAAGAATCACCAGTTCAATGTTAAGATGGTAAACAACACAAGTTTATCTGAAAATACAAAATCAAGTTAGAAAAGTAGTTTATTCGCGATTTAAACAGTGGCCCCTCAATAACTAAAAACAGGAACGAAATGTGGAATATAAATCCTTGGGCAGCACTCCGGCTACCTCAAATGCTGCGAAGAATTGGTATTCCACATTTTGTTCTTGTTTTTTGGTTATTGAGGGGTCACTGTTAACATCGCGAATTCCCGAAATAAAACATAATATTATGTTTTAAAACGGAAATTTTTTATCTTTTTTATCTTTATTTTTAGGCCTACTTTCCTAGGATAGTGAGGCTTACGAGATCATTCACTCTGTGTGTGTGTATATCTTCCTTCCATACAAAGTTTGAACCATTAGAGAAGTGTACTTGGAACTTAGCATACATGTTTACGGACTGGAGACGATCTGATTTTAACACTTGTTTCCCAGTGGATCCTTATCCCAAAACTTCGCCCAGGAAGACAACAAAAATTCCATAGTGAAACATTAGAACGTGAACAATAGATTTCTGTTAATACTTCATTGTTTTAAATAATGAAGTTTTAGACTCTCTTTTAGATGATCCATTAATTAAAGAGCTATTTGATTTATATAATTTCAAGTTAATCCAATTTCGACAACTTAATGGGCATTTAATTATTGTTTTGTTTTTTTTGTTTTTCCAGCTATTACAAAATTGGTACTATATTAGAATTTGAAAATATAGCCTTTCGCTTTTTTCATTTTCATGACTAAAAAAAAAAAAATCTAAAAAAAACTAAGAAATCACATTTTTTTTTTTTAAATTGCTAATATGATAGATAGAAAAACAAATGTAAAATCTTGAATAGTGGAGATCAATTCTGTTGACGTTACTTTTTGTAAAAAATATATCCCAATTTATAATAAACGATTTAGTGCCAAGACGTAATGATAGTGAGGAAGGAATTAAATCATTATTTTTACAAAAATAGTAATTATATAAAAATTTGATATTATTATTGGAATAAGATTACTAATTATTTAATTATTGTTGGAGAATACAATAATTCAATTCTGGAAATTGTCCTTTGGTTTTACATCTTTTTCCATTGATCTCCTTTACCTCCACGCCAACCCCAATTTTCAAAAATCCGACAGTGAAAATTGGAGAAAAACTGGCAGAGTAATTTTTGCGAAAGGCTGTAAAACACGTAGGAGACGGATGGGTTAAGATAAGTTTCTTTGTTTCTAGTTTAGTGGGGGTGTTTCATCTGTTATCGAAAAAACGAAATTTATGGGTTATTTTTTTCGTTTCCGGTACGTTTTGAACTTATTTGAAAAAAAAATTTGTTAACATTTTTCGTTGCGTTAATCAAAAATTACTTCGTTACATTATGCGTAACGTTTTCCAGCATTGCTATGAACAAATTGTAAATATCTATTCATTTTAAAAAAATAAAATTTAACTTCACCTGTCTTAACTGAATAGATTTTCTTTTTAAACTGCTTTCCAAAATTTAAACCAGTCTGTTTTGTCTTAAGGAAAAGTATTGGGCCAGTGAATGAATCTTGTAACTTTTAAAGTTTAAAACTAACCCATGTGAATTCATTAATTTCCTTGCGGTTAACAATAAATATCTGTCTATATCTTAAGTTATATATAATAATCCATTCAAATTTGCTCGTTCTTTGTTTTGATTTTGAAGACTTATGTAAATATTCACTCATCCTCATCCGTACTTGTTAGGTTGAGGCTTAAAGGACGACGATGTCAGATGTCGGTAAATAGTGCAGCCGTTTGCCATTCCTCTGCTGCATCCTTTTGGTCCATGGCTGCTTATTCCCTATTCCCAGTAACCCATTGGGGTTTTTCTCGATTTCTTTTCTAAAATGTGTATGTACGATTCAATTATATCAATTAAAAGGTTGTTTTCCGTCTCTGTGTAATTAGGTACTCGGCAGAATTCAGTTTCTTAATTCCTGAACTCCATTTTCATAATGAGATTGTTGACTGCTGAAACAAGGAAAACTATTGAAAACTATCCAATGGGTTGATTTCCCGCAACAAAAGACGAATCTTGTAACCAATCAGGAATCTGCTTTGAACGCGTGACGTACTTCCGCTGCTGTGAACCAAGATCACAGAACCTCAGTTCAGTTGTGCCTGCTGTTGCTTGGTGCAACAAGGTGGAACTTCGATTTCAGGTTCAAGCTGAACTCGGTTCATGGAAACCGTAGTTAAACGCTACTTTGGTGCAACCGGACATGAGAAAGATCCTCAGGAAGTCATTATGGGATGGCTTCAGACGTGAAGGGAAACATGAAGATTCAAACAAACACAGGGAAGTAAATAAACATCCATTCCAACACCAGGACTCGAACCTAGGTTCTGGCACATCTGCCGCAGCCTTGACCACACTTTGAGTGTTAATTAATTTACACTACGAAGACGTTAAGACTAAAAAATTCTAGTCTAATCCATTTGAACTTGTGATACATTGAAATGTATTTTTGTTTTCAGTTATTAATGTGAATTTCAACTGAAACTCGATTAAGGTACTCACTCACTGAGGTCAATTCCTGCTTCATCAATTTCATGACTATTTATTTATGTTCGATTTTCTCTTTTGAAGTTTAGCTCCAATCTAGGTTAGAAGCCAGGACTTTGCGAGATCAGTAATTTGATTTGTCGTTGCTTGTTTACTATATTTAGTTGCTATGATAGAGATTTCCTGGCTTCACAAAAGCCTCTTGCTGTTATTCTGAATTACTACAAGAAATTGTTTTCATGAAATTTCTTTTTCGTAGAGGAAATGATTTTGTAATGAACTTCCGTCTAAATTTTAAGATTATCTTTTAGAGCTTTTTTATAGCTGATAATGTAAACTTTTCATCTTTTCCGATTAATTTTGTTTAATATTTTTTGAATGCTTTAATATATTTTATCAGTTCTGTACAATATTAAATCCTTAAAAAAAAAATATGAATTTAAAAAAAAAAAGTATATTTTTATAAGTATTTATACATTATCGAAGTTACTGAATTTTTTTATATTATCTTCTATTTTATTATATTAATTCCCATTTTGTATTAAGATGAAGTGTTTTAGAAAGTGTACGCAAAAATGTAAGCTTTAATTTTCACTTTTAAATGAAGAAAATAGGGGATGATTACGGTTGAGGTGGCACCTTTCGAATAATCATCCGGAAAGAATTACAGAACAAAGTGGTTTCTCAATGGTTTGAATTTAAATCATTTGGAATTTATATGAGGAAATTTGGGAATTTTTTTCTTTTGATAGCATAGAAACTACCAATAAGGTTTTAGTTTCCTAATATATTTTGTGTGTGTTTTGATTGATAATGGTGTTACTGTGATTTTCATTTCCATATACGGGTGTAAGAGCTACTGAAAAGATAATATTGCATCAAATTAGCAAAGCAATAAAAGGATATCGAATTTCTAAATGTAAATTTGAATTGCTAGATCTAATGGAAAAATTAGAAAATATATCTGTTGAAATCATTATAATCAACAGATAAGAAGTCTGAACTTTTATATATATATATATATATATATATATATCTAATGTCCAAACTTGAAGCTCATCCTTCGAGTTTAGAAATGCAAAGATTTCAATCAATCATTTGCAATTTAAATTCAGAAAGTAATTTGTTCTTTACATTGGTTTCAAATTTCATATCACTGTCCGGCTATATATATATATATATATATATATATATATATATATATATATATACTAATAAGGAATAAGCTGTACAAGTAAGTTTAAAAAGAATGTTAAGGAAAATAAAGTGGAGAGCAACTTCAACATAAATATTGTGAAATAACAAGTTTACTTAACATTCAAAGATAACTGAGTTTAACGAAAATAAGTAAAAGAAAAGTTGCTTTTTAGTTTATGTAGGATGAAGTTAATGTTTCCATCTAAGGCTTAGAAGGATTCTTGTATAAAAAACAAAGGTAATTTTGTAAAAATCAGTTTCCTAATATTAAGACTTAGCTGCGGGTCCTATTAAAACAGTTTTAAAAGCAAATAAATGTAACTGAATCTTTTTGCTAAAAAACACTCAGCCAGTGCAGGACTCCGAAGGCGAACGAGGGGAAGAATAAGGCATTCAAGTAGCTCTGGCTGATAGACATTCAAATAGCACATAAACAAGCTCGAAACGGCCGTCTCAGAGTCTCATTTCAATTATGGATTGACTGCTTTCCTTTTGCCCTCCAAAGGCTTTGTTATACATGCTTTTTTTTTTTGTTTTTTTTATGGTCAAATACCTTTTGAGGTAGCTAAAGTGCTGCCCAAGGTTTTGAATTCCATATTTGGTTTTTGGTTTTTATTTGTTGAGGGGTCGTTGTTTCCATCTTGAATGCCTTATTCTTCCCCTCGTTCGCCTTTTGAGTTTTGCACTGACTGAGGAGAGCTCAACAAGCTCGAAACTGCCGTCCCAGAGTCTCAGCTCGACTCAAAAGGAATTTTTACTAAAATAAAATGAATAAAAATAAAGTGTTAGCTTCTCTTTTTAATGTACTTCCTTAAGAAAAGAAAAATGAAAATTCTGTATTATAGTGAATGTCTAGAATTGGTATTGTTGTAGAAAATATAGATTGGATACAATCTATTCAATGCAAAAATTCGGATGCATGAAGTGTACGCAGTATACTGAGAAGTGTAATATGTGGAAAAATATATCAAGTGCATTCTCTTTGATGCAATGAAGACAAATTAAATAGTTATAAAACACTTCAATATACAATATATCAATACATATATATTTCAGTATATCTCTTTCATAGTAGGATTTTGAGTGGCTAAAACTCTTCCTTAAACTTTCTTGTCAAAAAACTATAAATATTCATTTATAATATATATAATAATTTTAAAAATTATAATAATATAATATTCATCTATAAAGTTCATTATTTATTTATATATCCCTATTAAAATTTCCTTAATTTTTATAAACTTTGAGTAAATAAATAAATAAAAAAGGACTTTTAAATCATTAGTCTTTTTATCTTGTGGGGGAGGGGAACATTTTTTTCTTTCTAAGTAAATGTACTATTTCTTTTTCAGTGTTTGCAATGAAATGTTATCAATGTGATTCCAATACTGACGCCCACTGCACAGAGATATTCGATCACGAAAACTCGAATATTCAACCAACTGAATGTAGAGTATTCGAATCTCAATACTGCGTGAAAACCACCGGAATGTACAAAGGTATTTTAGTTTTATTTAGAATTTAACCATCTTAAAAAAAAAAAAAAAAAAAAAAAAAAAAAAAAAAAAAAAAAAAAAAACAACTTTTTTAATGTATGTTTTTAATCTTGAATTTTTACTATTAAATGGTAAATTTCTTATGTAATTTTAAATTTTTTCCCTTTGCTGAAGATGAGGGGGGGGGGTTGTTAATTTTATTGTCTGAAATAAATAAATAAAATATTTTTTTTAATCGTACTACTATTATAATTATAAAAAGAGAATTTGTTGGTATATGTGAGATTTCTAATTTGATTGTAGTCTTCTTTCGTCAAGCAGATTGTGTAATTCTAATTGTTTGAAGTTTCTAACATTTGTTCTTTGTTAGCATTAACTCTCTAGTATTTTTTCCCCCTTAGGTTCAGTGGGAACCCACAGATTCTGCGCCTCCCATAACTGGGGTAACGTGTGTGAAATCGTGAAACGGAAAGGCGACATCCGTGAATACCGTTCCTGCATTTACTATTGCTCTGCAGATGGATGCAACGGAGCTTCTGCTGTCAACTATGGATGGTTTGCTCTTGGACTTCCGTTAGTTGCCGTTCTCGTCGTCCGCTCAATGGACTGATCCCTGCTTTCTGTTCCAAAGGAAATGTAGAACTTCCAAAGATACCAAACCAACTTCCAAAACAAATCGTTAACTTATATAAGTTCCGACTTGTCTGATGATTCAAAACACTACGAGATCTGTCGATTTGCAGAGAGCTTTTCATCTGATTTTTTAATGCAAAGATTGACCAAGAATTGCATTAAAAAAAGTACAAGGATTGTAATGATTTTAACTGAAATAAAACCTCAAAAGCTTTCATATTGAAATCCAATAAAAGAGAAAATTTTGTAGATACGATGAAACTAGGATTAGAATCTCAGCAACTGCCGTTTGCTGCTTGGTTGTTTACAAAGATCTTTTATCTGTAATATTTTTTTTTTCTTAATGTATAATATTGTGATACATTTTAAGAAAAGTGTTTTTGTTTTCAGGGACCACAAATGATTGTTCAATAATTATTTGAAACTGGATAAAAATGAAGTAGAATTTGTTAGAAAACAGTGCAGATCATTTATCTGTTTTGTTTTTTGAACTTAACTGAAGGCTTTCATCTGGTCTTTAAGGTCCTGAGTCAAGCAACTGCAGGCGACTGCAAACCTTTTATTTCTTTCATGAATTTCTTTTACCAATGCACCTAAAATTGTGAAAATTTAAAAATGAATTTGTGAAGCATCGGGGATTTCTATTTTCTTTTTCAAAATATTCTACAATTATTTAAATTAAAATTCAAAAACAGTCAATTTTTTGGGGTGTTTTCCAGGTATTACTTGGTATTTTCAGTGGGCCCGGTAGCCGAGTGGGTTAGGGCGCTTGGCTGCGGGTTGCAGATAGCGGGTTCGATTCCCGGCCTTGGCGGAGGACGGGAATTTTTCCACGCTCCTTTCTCCTCCAAACGGGTCCTAGGGTGTACCCAGCCCTCTGTAGAATGGGTACCGGGTTTCTTTCCCGGGAGTTAAAGGTGGACGGGCGTCAGGCTGACCTCCTGACCTCAACTTCGTCCCGTTAGGTCCTGAAAAGATGGAGCCTAACCTCCAGCAGCCCCAAGGGTCTGTAAAGACCTGTTAGTGGGATACTTTAACTTTTTTAACTTTAACTCGGTATTTTCAACTCAAAAAAAATTTGACAAAAACTTGAAATAATAAAAAATTATAAAATAATGTTTTGTATTTAAAATATTTATTATTAGTGCATCAGTTAATTTTTAAAAAAAGTAATTTAATCTCACAATTAAAAAAAAACCAACACAATTTTTTATGTTTTTAAAAATTAAGTGTTACACTAATAGTAAATATTTTAAATTCAAAACATTATTTTATAATTTTTTTATCATATCAGGTTTTTGTCAAATTTGTTTGAGTTGAAAATACCGAGTAATACCTGGAAAATACCTCAAAAAATTGACTGTTTTTGAATTTAAATTTAAATAATTGTAGAATATTTTGGAAAAGATAAAAGAAATCACAAATGCTTCACAAGTTTCTTTTTAAATTTTCATAATTTTAGGTGCGTTGAGTCAGGACCTTAATGAAAAAAATTATTTTGAACTGCATTAAAAATTACAAGAATTATAATAATTTTAGTTAAAAAAAAAAAAACAAAAAAAAAGTTTATATTGAAATCCAAAATATGAGGAATTTTGCAGAAATGATGAAATTGTCATTAGAATCTCAATTCTCAGTATTCCGTTTTTTGTAATTGTATTTTTAGAAAATATTAATAATGAATGTATTCAAGAAATTTATGATACTTAATATGTCTGGAGCTTATGTAAATCGAAAACATGCTTTTATTTTAAACTGTGTTTCATAAAACTGTATTTTTTTGTGTATTTTTTAATTTACGAATGTTATTTTTTAAACTTTTTTTTTTAAAACTTTGTTTTTGAATTAAAAAATACTATTTACAAAACAATTTTAATAAACAAAACTGGGTTTTTATTCAACAATTATATGCTTGTTTCATTAAATTATAAAACAGTAACACATGGTATTACACCAATATCCACTGAATTTTTAATAAAAAGTTAAAAAATTTTATGTTAATTTTTGATTATTTAAATCAAATACACTTAATTTGAGTATTTGTTGATATGTTTATAATATAGCGATAAATAGATGCGAAAAGTTCTCATTAAAATATAAAATATTTTTTTATTTTTTTTTAAAATAGATATGTTACAATGAAAATAGTTAATACACTAATTAGTAATATAAAATATATAATTAGAAATTAAAAAGAAAATACATACATATTGGGAGCTTTCAGATACTTCAGCAGCGCCCATTGTCAACCTGAGTTACATAATAGGTCACAGGATATAGACAGAGTCATTTAAAAAATTTTTAACTGAAATATTGTTTATGATGCGCCGTTCTGACGTATTTGAGTTTTATTCTAAACTTGGCTGAATTTATTTAAAGACTAGAATGATATCAGCACGCGTTATATTTATCTTGGAATAACATTTTTAAACAAATATGATACAGCCATATTTACATTTTGGTGTAAAGATGTAAAAAATGTATCTTTAATATATAAATCTTATGTAAATTTTACAATGTATAGTAAGTACTCAAATTACGTATTTAGTGGTTAGATTATTTCTGTTCGGCTGTAAAAGCGCTTGATAAAGAAAAGAGGATAAGGGGAAGGCAAGATAAGAAAGAGGAATTACCCCCCCCCCCTTTCTTAGTGATCACCAATCACTGTCCAACTACATAGAATATTGTGCAAAGGATGAGATTGAACTTGACTACATTTATGTTGAGAGAAGGTGTTAAGTTTTCTTTTAAATTGAGCCAGAGAAGACCAATCATAATTTCCATGGGCATTGAGTACCAAATTTTATGTTTGGGATGTAGTTTTTGATATTAATAGCTCAGGATTGAATCGAATATGTTAAGAATGGAAATGAGATTAAGTGCTTACTGGAAATGAAGGACACCTTTTTTTTATTCTTTTATAGGTTAAAAAGGTCAGCTGAAGCTTATAACTATGATAGGAAACGATTATTTTAAATTTCGCTCAAGGGGATCAGATAGAGCAAAGAGGGCTATTATCCAGGAATATGTTTTTTTTGAACAATTTTCTTTTTTTTTTTTTTTTCATGAAATTTAGAAATTATATTTGAAATGATTATGCCTTAACACTGAGTGAATTATTTACCAATGTAGACTAGAACTGACAATATATGCTACTTGCCTAGGGAGAAAATAAAGTTTTATAAAAAAATGTCCAAATTTTTCAGACAATACACATGGTGTGTTAGTTGGACCAGGTCCTTCCTGTGCTCGCCTTGTGTTAGAATAGTTATTCTTATGAAAACGAATAATCTCTCGAAAATGGCTCCCAGAATAGTTGACCGGATCCAAATGATATATTCTGCATGGAGATTCCAGGACAGATTACGTGAAAGAATCATACTATAAATAGGCAAAAATTTTACGGTTGTACGGATATTTGTTTGTGTATCATCCCAACAGCGCTACAGACAGTATTTAAGCAAGAAACAAAATACAAGGTGGCACAACCAACATTTCAGTGTCATCCCAACAGCGCTACAGAAACAGTAGTTATACAGAAACAAAATACAAGGTGGCGCCTTCAACAGTTCTTTAAGTCATTTAAGGATAGTCAAGTTTCAAGACAGAAAAGTAAGAACTGGTGATCGTGCTTGAGTTTTTCTACATTTTTATTGACAAACAGTCTGGTTTTTCATCACCATAGAAAATGCATTTGGTAACAGGTGATGTGAGAATGAGATCTTTTATAAAAACTTAAAAGAGAAAGTGGGAGGGGAGAATTGATCCTTGGAGTAAACCTCTCGAAGTGTAATTGACAGATGAAGAATGGCTGTTTATGGCTCACATTGCCCAGCGCCCTCTAGCACATTCGGGTGCGTTTGCGGACATATCTCCACTATGAATACGGTTTGTTTTTATATTGTGACCTATCTTTAAAGTTTACATACAGGATGTTTCGGAAATGGTAGACAAAGCGAAGAGGTTCCAAAGGTTATTTTCAGTCGAAAATGTTCTATGACATTTTGTTGTACGGGCCGTAGTCTTAGAGTTAGGAAATGAATGCTTTGGGAATGATCCCTAATCAAAGAAAGCTCAGTTCACATTAGGAAGTATATGTAAATAAGGTAAAGGATTATTACAAAAAGCAATCCCGATAACAAGTGTTATTACTGAAAACAGGGATGATATTTAAAGAAAAAGCTGAAAATGGCCGCCTCCATGTTCTAAACATAACTGTGCTCTGCGGATTATTGCCATGCAAGATCGTCCTGTTCCTTATCCCGTCGAACGCATCAAAAATTCGTGCGCATAGAACGTCTTCATGAGGCACTTCTGTTGCGTAAACCAACTCCTTCACGTTGCACCAAAGAAAATAGTCCAGAGATGTCCAGCTCAACCAATCCATCTCTCGCCGAACGTCGCGTTTAAATGTCTTCGAACTTTACGACCAAAATGGGGTGACGCACCATCATGCTGAACACATAGACGTGCGCGATCGTACAATAGTATGTCGTCCAAAACGTCATCAACTTCGTTCCGTAAAAATTCCAAATAGTGATCCGCGTTGAGCCGACCTGGCATTACGAATGGACCAATGAGTCTGTTGCCGAACATATCGGCCCAATGTTGATCCTCCATTCCTCTTGAAAGCTGGAATTTCGCATTACGCGAGGATTTGCATGAGCCCAAACATGAAGATTATGAAGATTGATGACGCCCCTTCTAGTAAATTGCGCCTCATTCGACTACAGAATGCGTTGTGGAAATATATCGTCGGCTTGCTTTTTGTGCAGCAGCCATTGACAAAACATTCTCCCATTCTCCGTCTTGGTAATCAGCCGGTCGCAACTGTTAAACTCTTTCGTTATGATAAAGGTGCTGCAAGTCCTCGCGTTGAGTAGGCCCAACTGCCACGTAAGAAACGTTGAGTATTCTGTCAACACGTCTTGTGCTAAGTGTTGTGTCATCCGGTGGTCTTCGTTGAAGACGTCCACGATTTACAGTTTGAACCAACACGCTTCCTGTTTCTCGCAGTCGCGTAATAGCTCTCGCAATAACTCGCGAGTTGGGGTGACGTCTATTCGGTACAATTCAACGTATCGCCGCACCGCGACTTCATAATTGCCTTCACAATAACCTACAGCTAATATCATGTCGGTGTATTCAGCGGGTGAGTAGATGGCCATGGTTACAAAGAAACTGCAATGTCCATACGCAGAAGGTCCAGTGCAAGAAAATGGAGGGCGCTGTCGCGGTCAATTCACCTGCTTCGGCTCGGCCAATTTACACATATTTTAGTTGGAAAACAACAAAACGAAGGTCAATAACAGATAGAAGCTGCGTGTGCTGTGTTTTATTGTGAAACACGAGCCTTGCACGTGACAATTGTTCTTTATATATTGATGTAAATTGCAGAGACGAAAAGATCACTTTCTTTACTGGTCAGGGAGCATATACAAGCGGTGAAGCATATACAATTTTAATTACAATACGGTCTCTCATGTTCGAGCTACGGACCACATCCTCGACACCAATAATTGTATAATTTTGGGTCGTGAAGAGGACGCCTATCCTCCATCCTTATTCTTTTGAAAGGCCCATACAACGATCGTATTTCCGTAGATGCTGCATTTGCTTATTCTCTTCACTTGTACTTGGACAAAAACCCTTGCTATCATAATGGTTGAATCCGGTTCTCACCCACGTTGAATGGACTTGCCCAATTCTTATTGGCTATTGCATTTGACAGCTCCTTTATAAAGTGGCTTGCTGTCTTGGGTTCAGTGCCTTTGAGAGAGATTCACGGAAGGATAAGATCGAAACTAATGACCCTTTTTATTGTGTTTTTTTAATATTTTTGGAATTCTTATTAGTTTCATTTTTCCTAAATTAGCTGTAAGGTAAGGGCTTACTAATTTTTTCAATTAATTTCTACTTCAACGGTTGTTGTGTAGAATTTATTCAAATTTAAAGATTTGCAATAATTAGCAATAATTGAATTCCCTTGGCCTGTTAATCGTTTGACTCTTCGCAGCTTGAATAATTCTACAGTAGTTGAAGAGAGATAAGAGTTAAGCAGGATTCAAATGTTATTTATTATAAAGAATTATTTAAAAAGAAAAAGTAAAGAACAAAAGTTAGATATAGTTTTGAAACTGTATTTATTTATGTTGGAATTTATGAATTCGCTTAAAACATTACAATAAATTGGAGAAGATATCGCTGCCCCGCTTCAAAAGTGGCAAATCTCAAAATTCGTTAACGACACAAAAAAATCGCTTAAAATTGAAATACCTATTGTCAAGTAATGTTAGTGATACGATAGAACTGGAACGAAAAATTTACGAGCCCCCATTACTTCACAATAGATATTTCAATTATAAGCGATTTTATTGTGTCGTTTAACGGACATTGACGAATTTTGAGTTGTCACTTCTGCGATGTGTTGTTCAATGTTTCTTTAACATTTAGATAATTCTTCTTGGTAATAGCGCATAAAAAAAAATCAGAATGCGCTTGTAAATATTAATAAACATCAGTGGTGAGACGAAGTTGTATACTAAGCGATATCCTAGTACAGCTGTTTCACGCCTATGTGGAAATCATCAGCTAGGAGCAATAACCAGTAAAAAACCATATTAGCGTGAAACAGCTGTTCTAGGATGTTAGTTACTAAACAACTTGCTCTCACCCATTGATATTTTGTTTTATACATACATACATAGTTCTCTGCCAAGGGCAGGTCCTTCACTGCAAACCCAGCATTCTCCAATCTTTCCTATTTTCTGCCTTCCTCTTCGTCTCCACATAAGATCCATTTACCCTAATGTTGTCGATCATCTTAAATCTTCTTCTGCCTCGAACTTTTTTACCGTTCACCATTCCTTCCAGTGCATCCTTCATTAGGGAGTTTCTTCTCAGCCAGTGACCCAACCAGTTTCTTTTTCTCTTCATGATCAGTTTCAGCATTATTCTTTCTTCACCCACTCTTTCTAGCACAGCTTCATTTCTTATTTTGTCTGTCCATTTCACATGCTCCATTCTTCTCCATATCCACATTTCAAATGCTTCTAGTCGTTTCTCTTCACTGCGTCGTAATGTCCATGTTTCTGCCCCATACAATGCCACACTCCACACAAAACACTTCACTAGTCTCTTCCTTAGTTCTTTTTCCAGAGGTCCGCAGAAGATGCTCCTTTTCCTATTAAAAGCTTCCTTTGCTATTGCTATCCTCCTCTTGACTTCTTGGCAGCAGTTCATATCACCACTTATAGTACACCCTAAGTATTTAAAGTTGTTCACTTGTTCCAATGTCTCATTCCGAATACTTAAGTTTATCTTCTTTGTCTTTCTTCCGATAAACATAGTCTTTGTCTTGTTTACATTTATCTTCATTCCATATTGTTCACAGCTGTCATTCAGCTGCAGTAGCATATCCCTTAGTATTATCTCCTCTTCTGCTAACAATGCCATATCATCAGCAAATCTTATGCACTTTATTCTTCTTCCTCCTACTATCACCCCTCCCATATTCTGAAAACAATTCTTCACTAACTCCTCTAAGTAGATGTTGAACAGCGTAGGTGATAGAGGGCATCCTGTCGCACCCCTCTCCCTATTCCACTTCCCTCTGACAATTTTTCTCCTATCCTGACTTTGACTCGTTGTTTCATATAAAGATTAGTTATTAGCCTTCTCTCTTTCCAATCCACACCAATTTTCTTCAAGATTTCCATAAGTTTATTCCAATCCACTCTGTCAAAAGCCTTTTCCAGGTCCACAAATACTGCATATACGTGTTTATTTTTTTCTAGATATCTTTCGCCGATTGTTCGCAGCAGTCCAATTGCATCTCTCGTACCTTTTCCTTTCCTAAAACCAAATTGCTCTTCTTCCAACTCTCCTTCCACCTTAGAATATAAATGTCTGTTCAGTATTCGCAGAAGAATCTTCGCTGAGTGCGATATAAGGCTGATAGTCCTGAACTCATTGCACTTCTTGGCATTATTTTTCTTCGGTATTGGCAGCAATACTGTTTCCATGAAATCATCAGGCCATTCACCTTTTGCTGAACTATTTTGTTTTATGATTGCTAAATGAGAAAAATAAAATAATAACTAAAAATCAGATTTATTTGAAAATATTATTACTGATGGAAACCATAATGAGAAACTCTTTGCACGGTTTTTATTATAACGGTTTCCATAACTTAATAATATCTTCGAATAATTCTGATTTTGTCGTTTTGTTTCATTTTTGTCATTTAGCAACCATAAAACAAAATAGTTCAGCAAAAATAATTTTGTGTGTAATGATTTTATTTTTAATTTTTCTATAAAAATAACAAAAGTAATATATATATATATATATCTTGTATATTGCCTTTGACCGATCTGGACCAAACTTTGCAGAATTACTCTTTAGGACCCTGCAGAAATAAGCAGACAACGATTGAAATCTGGATACATTTTCCCATCCCCCTAATTTAAAACCCTTCACACTGTTACCGGGTGATTGTGAGAGGGGAATTCAGTTTAACCGACGCCACAAAACGAGTTTATTAGTATTCATAACATTTAATAAAAAAATATTTAAAACTGCATTACAAAGCTGACAGTATAAAATACTACAGTGTTACTGATATAGTATTTTTAAGAGTTGCTATACGTATTCTGCTGACGTGTATTACTATCTTCACGGTTTTTCTTCTTTTTTTTGTTTTGAAACAATAATAAGCGATGGACCGGATTCCGCTCTTCCGGACAAATTTTCAGTCATGCAAATTTACCCGGAAGCGCCGCGCCGTAGAGATTATACGTGCTTCAAATTTAATTCAGTTATATGAATTATAGTCACTTTTTTTTATTCTCTTGATGCCTTGGGTGTTTGGAAGCTAAATTAGACTGTAAATAATTTTTCAATAATATTGTTGTTTTTACAAAATATTGGTTTGTCAAATCATTGTATCCGAAAATATTTGAAACTTAGGTCTTGCCAAAACACTTTTTAGAAGTGAAGACAATCTTACGAAACATCTTTCTTTGTAGTTTACATTAAGTTTTTTTTTCAATTGAGAAATGCCTGACAAATATTTTATAAATAATATTTGTAATCAAAAATTTAGTGAAAAAAAAAATGTTATTAGTGTTTATTTTGATATTATTCGTTCTGAAAAATGTGAGTGAACATCTATTTTCTAAATTTATAATTTGGTTTTATATTTTATTAATTACGAAATACCACATTGTTTCTCGTTTGCCAGAAATGAAGTTGCCATCTGTGTAAAGGAAGAAAAGTGGACCTCGACTACGTCTCCATGGTAACGACGACACTTAAGAGAATCTCTGCCACCAATTGCACTTGACAATTAAAAATGCTGACAGTTACCAGACAATTTGCCAAGAATTCTGAAGTGGATGAAGCTGCGCTGCTAAAAGTACAAGGTCAATTTCTTTTTTTTTTTTGTAGTAAGATGAATTTGTTTTTTTATTAATATTTTTTGGTGGCGGGGGTGGGAAACAAGATATACCAAGAACTTTGAGCGTACTTACATAAAAGACCAGTATTTTAGATTTACCGAGGATTATTGCACTTAAAGTTCATTTCTAATAAAGTGTTGCAGATATAAATTTTTTTGATTGAAAATTTTTTATCATAATATCGAATTGAGGTTCTTATATTGTAGTCGAAGGCATACGCATTCTCAAATAAGGAGGCAGCATTACATCATCTCGTAGTCATTTGTTAAAAGGACATATGTAGGAGTCGGGTTCAATCTCTGGCGGAGGTCAGGGATTTATTAACGCTGAACCCTTCTCCAGACGGACCCTAAGTCTACCCAGCCGTCTGGAGAATGGGTACCGTATTGCTTTCCCGGGGGTTGAAGGCAGTTGGGCGTCGAGCTGACCACCTGTCCTCAACTTAGTCCCGTTGCTCATGAAATGCCAGGAGCCTTATCTACCACATAGACCACATGGGATTTTTAACTTATAAATATATAAATTATATAAATACATCCACAGTTACTTGTCGTTAACCGCCGGAAAACCGGTTATTGAAACATTGATCCTATGGGAAAAATGTGATTAGGTTCCCGCAGACTCTCTTCACTATAAACTTTTTCTATGCGTGTGCTAGAATGAACCAAGTTAAGCACACGAATCTTATCCATTAAGGTCATCGCAACACGTTTACCTTTAGCAGCCCTTACGGAAAACTTCCATTAGCATTATGCTTCTCTCTTTATTGTTTAATTTTCAATAAATTATTCACAAAAATAAAGTAAACTACAAAGAACACGTGGAATATGATCAGAACGACATGGAGACTTGCTAACAAAACAGAAACCGCGAGAACAACATAGCAGCTTCCCTCGGTGGAGCTCGTATGGACGCTGCGCGGTAGTTCTCTAAGAGTTTGTTTTCGCTACTGTGAATGATTGCGTATAAGGCGAAATGGGTTACATTTTTATAAAAGTGGATGAACGATAGAAATTAGTAGATAGCGATGATTTTCTGTAAATGTACATAGATATATAAATATATATACATACACATATTTTCAAATACAAAGAGAAAGAGTGACTAAGTTTTCATAAAAAATCATATCAAATTCAAGCTTTATTCACTAATTCATACAGTTATTCTGGGACACATACCTTTCTTTCGTAAACTATTGCTAACGAGAAATTCTGGTAATAATGCATGCAATTTTTTTTTTATTGTAATATTTGACATGTCAATTCAAAATTTCCACTGATCAAGAGTGGTCCGAATGATGCAAAATGTGGTAAACCAGAGTTGCCAGATCGTTGGAGATGTTTATGGGCCAAAAGTTTACGGAATTAAACCGTCCAACCATAGCAAAAAAAAAAGGTCTTATTAGTGAAAATGGAAAAAATTGTATTTCCGCATAATTCTTACCTAATACTTATTTCTTATATTATTAAAAATAATAAAATATGGCTAAAATTACTATAAATATCGCCCAAAACAAAAAACTCGTGAAAAATGCCAAAATTGTTAAAATTCGCCCTAAAAAGGCCAAATGGTAACTCTGTCTAGAATTACTAAATGAACTCAAAGAGGGCATCGCTTGAAATTATACTTGATCATAAAACTACAAAGGCCTGAATAAATGCGATTTGTGCCCCAATCAATAACAGTGTCACTTTAACAATGCAAGTGTTTGATAGTTTGTAAATTGTATAGATCCGCTTTGTTTTTGTGTACTAGAGCACTGTGAATTGACTGTATTTTTTTTTTATCTATTCTATTTAAATTATTTATTTTGAAGATTTAAAGATGTTGCCTCAGAAATACTTTTTTGATCAACGTACGTAATTTGAAATATTTTCAATCTTCTATATTTTTTATATTTTATAAAGTTAAAAAAAATAAATATCGAGAACCTTCTTATTGAATGTAATTTAACATTAATTAATCAATGATTAAAGCTATTTTGGGTGAACTCTGATTTACCACTAACATTATTTCAATTTACTGTCTTCGAAAACTTATAAGATTTTTTTTTCTTTTTCTTTTCTGGTTAAGTATTTTGATTTAAAGACGTCATATACTTTTTTCAAAAATTATCTGCATTTCAAAAAAAATAGCTATAATAATAATCTTGTCGATTAAAAAATAACTTTGCTCAAGAGTAATATAATTTATAAAAATAAGTTATTTATTTATTTATTATTTTGTTTTTATTCGAAGCAAAAAAAAAAATAAAAATAATATTTGATAAATTCAATTATTCAAAATTTACCCATATATTTCACTTTACAGCTATAAGCCTTCCAAAATTTAAGATGCCAAAACTAGCAGACGATCGTCTTCTTTGAAAGTATCTTTTGGCGCAAAACAGCATCAACCAATAGAAGTGAATCTCGCTTGATCTCGCTCCCAACGAGACTGAAAGCAAAAGTTGTCTTGTTTTCTTACAATCAAACTCACAAAAAAATAATTTGAAAGAAGAAATTGGAAGAAAAGTTCAGCAGGCAGTTTTACATAATTTAGGTAATGTAAGAATTATATATTAGTAAGAAATATATTGTTAAATACTAAACTTTTCAAAGAATTATTTTTATTTAAAGACACTTATTCATAAATGTCTTTAAAATGATAATCAAGGAATTCATTTGATCTCAGTTTTGATTCAAAACTTCAGAAAATTAAGTTTCGAATTTGACATTTAAATTAAAGTATTTTTCTAGTATTTCAAAATACTGGGGTAAAAAGCTCTTTTTTTTTTTCTTTTTTTTAATTTGGAGAAAAAGGAAACAGAAGAAAAACGTAGTTAAGAATTGATTGAAATACTTTACACATTTTTGCAAATATTGTTTGAAATTAGTAAAAGAACTTCTAATGATTAATTTTTATTATTTTTTTTTTTAGTAAAGGAAACGTTGCCAAAAATTGAGGGTACTTAATGTAAAAAAATTGAAATTCGGTGTTTTTAAAATGCATTGACCCCCCTTGTGAAATATATTATGAATGAACTTCAAGAGAAATCCAAAAATGATAATAATAATAATAATAATAATAATAATAATGAAATAAGATAGGTAATAATAGGCCTAAAGTAAATGTATTTACTTCCTAAAATTTTTTTTTTTTTTTTATTTAATAAACACAATTCTTTTATAGAGAGGGCAATGAAATATTTTTGAAGTATTATAATATTAAAAAATTTCCAGTAATTATGATGTATTAACTTAAATACAGAAAGAATATCTGAACATCTTGAAAATCAAATTATTGATGAGAAAATTATATAAAAAAAAAATAAGTTCAGAAAATAAGTTTGTTTTATACACAAAAAAACAAATAAACAAACAAACAAAACCCAAATAATACAATAAAATAAATTGTTTCTGCAGGATTAAATTTAATAGACAATTTCGTTTTTTTTTACCTCAAAAATAATAATGAAATTAGTCCAAACAATTTAAATGTTTTAAAATGTAAGTTAAATATCATTAACATATTTAACTGGGAAGAATTATTTATAAGTTTTATTATTTTTTTTTCTCATTTTTAAGCAGATTTCAATACCTGTTAACTAATTTTGATTTCTTCTTGTAGTAAATAAACAAATAAATGAATATTCTTGATATTGTTAACTCAAATTGCCTTAAATAAACGAAGGTAAATAGTAACTTCCTTTAATTTGAAAATTCAAAGTTCCTAAACTCATGTATTTCGTACGGGGGGGGGGGGGGAACCAAACATACAAATACATTAGTATGCTTCTCTTAATATATTTTGGAGAGGAAATTGAAATATTAACAAAAACGTTTTAGGATTCAACATTTTAAGTTAAGACATTATGTCTCATCTTCCATCTGCGCTCAGATTAACTCAAATATTTCTATTTTTTATAAGTTAAATAAAGTTTGATTTGCGCCATTTTGGAGAAAATGCCTTGTAAATTTAGTAATTCAAGGACCTGCCACATTTCCATTAATTCGAGATCTATTTATCAAGGGGTGACAGGTAGTTTGTAAGACATATCTAAGGATAGTTAAAAAATTTGAGCCGTGAGATTCCGTCGATGTAAATTTTGTCACTTATTTAGCTTTAAATTCCGTTGAATGACAGATTATGGAGACGTTGAAGTTGAGGGAACCGAGGTTTTAAACCATGTTATGGAGATGAGATCAGACTTGAACGTATCTCCTGGAAAGAACCTAATCCCCTATTTGAAAGGCGACTGGAAGAATGTTCCAACTATTTTGAAGGAACGCTGACAGAAGGTCAATTCTTTAGTTGATGAGATAGTAAGCAAAGTACTCTGAGAGGAAACAAGCCGTTCAACTTTTACATGCGAAGGTAAGGATAACAGAAACTTGATAAAAACACTCCTGCAATATTCATTTTTATAATTTTTATTAATTTCAGGATTTATTTTCTAGTTATTTATATTCTGCAAACAAACTTACAAATTTACTTAAGGACTTTGAATTAATTATTCTTAGATGTAAACAAGAAATATGAATGTAAAGTTAATAAAATACAAGTAGTAACATTCAGTAACGAAAACTAAGGATTTATTAACAAATTGTAATACAAAAGTTCGGTGGTAATTTCTTTTTTGTTATTTTTTAAATGTTTGCGATATTTTTTATTTGGTTATAGGTTTTATGATAAATACTTATTCCACACTTTAAAGTTGAATTTAATAATCTTTTAAATAATAATAATAATAATAAAATGAGCCTATCCTTTATCTTTAATTATATTACAAAGAAAAAAGTACTTAATACTTTCATCTTTGATAAAATTCAAAATGGACTAAATATTAAAATATTTTTAAAATATAAAATAAATTCAGAAAATCTCAAACTAATAAGCCAATTGCAGTATAATGATTATTATTATTAATTTCTCCCAAGACAGTAAATGAAGAACAATCGAAACTCATCTGATCACCTGATCCCTCTACTGTCTGAAATTGTCGCAACTCCTGCTTCCCTCTCGTCTCCTTCAGATGTGGACCTTACCCAGTAAGAATTCTCCTTTTTGCTCTAATATTCAAAAATAATTTGCAATTAGTTACTAATAATGATATAATACACATCCTCTTCCTATCAATGCTATATTTCGCAGTTTATTTACTTTTAACTGCTTCATCGGGAATAATATACATGGAAAAAAACTCTTTTTAAAATATAATAAAGAATTTGGTAATAATATCAGAAAATCTTCGGAATTTATAGGCCTACAACTTAAATACTGTTAACAACATTGTTTATAATAATTGCAAAACCTTTAAAACTTCCATATTATTACAATAGATTTTGCTTACAAATTATTTTCATTATTGAAATTTTTCCAAATTTTTACAATTGACTATAAATTTATCTAATAGTACTTGGCTAATTTCTACTCCTTTCTGTTGGGTTAATGTATAAAAATGTTTATGACAAGGAAACCAGGTATATCTTGGAGGCATGTGTTGTAAACACTTTTAAATGTTTTAATAAACAGAAAGGAATAGAAATTAGCCAAGTACTAGTAGATAAATTTAAAGTCAATTGTAAAAATTTGGAAAAATTTCAATAATGAAAATAGTTTGTAAGCAAAATCTATTGTAATAATATGAGAACTTTCTGATATTGTTAGCAAAATCTATTGTAATAATATGGAAGTTTTAAAAGTTTTGCAATTATTATAAACAATGTTGTTAACAGTATATAAGTTGTATATATTCCCAAGATTTTCTGATATTATTACAAATTCTTTATTATATTTTACGAGGAGTTTTTTCCATGTATATTATACCTGATGAAATAGTTAAAAGTAAATAAACTGCGAAATATAGCGATGATAGGAAGAGGATGTGTATTATATCATTATTAGTAATTAATTCTCCTTTTTGTTAAAATAATATTTTTCGAAGGTATTATTTTTAAGTTATGTATTTCCTATAACATTTATAATATCACATTATAATAAGAAAAAAGAAATCGTTTTTAGAGAAATAGATGGTCAGGTGTTAAGTAACGACTTGGAATGGGGGTGGATTTTAGTTAGGATCCACAATGGTTTAGGAGTAAAATTAAAAACTACCAAATTTTTCCAATTTTTTTTTTTTTATACAACTTTTTTGAATTACTGATGCAAATATTTACTTTTTTCCTTATTAAAGAGAAGTGGTGATTAATTAAATGCCAATAAAAACCCTTTGATTCTGCTTTTATACGGACAAGGAAGGGAAGCGAGAAGGTACATTTCTATACGGTATATAGATATACATGTCATAAGCGATTTTGAAATGGGAAGGATTTATGATGATCGTTCAAGCAAAAAAAAAAAAAGGTTTTCCGAATTTGTGTTGGGTGGTTACAAACAAGGCCAATGTACTTTCTAACCAAAACTCCTATTAACCCCTCCCTTAAGACCCCTACACACTAGGCTATTATTTTGTCGAGTGGCGAGTAATTTAGGAACTAAAATACTCGCTACTGCTCAAAAAATCGTTCGCACTACGGTCGAGTATAGTACACAAGTGAGTGGTGTTTTGCAAGATGAACAGACTGCTACGCAATAAAATGAATAAGCTAATAAAGCTTATGGTAATGGCTATTTTAGAAGAAGTGGAAGAAGAAATTTGTGAAAAAAAAAGAAAAAAAAGCTATGGGTACGAAAATATGATATCTTCATTGTATTTTCCAACTCCATGTATGCAGATTGCTTCTTTTGTTTGTTTTTATATTGTGGGGACTTAATATTCCAGAGGCACTCAATCTGTAAATATTTCGACGCAAATTTCATAGTTGTTTCCTCGCCCAGCGAACCGACATTGTTACGGCAGCTAATGAACTTGCTTAAAACGGGACGTAAAGACTTGTTTAGTCGATGAACAAGTGAGACGTGACGAGTGGAGGGGGATGCTACTCGCCCGAAAAAAATCGACAAAATCGTTTGACTAAATCTGTTACTAAACTACTCGACTAAATTATTGCTGTTCAAACATCTTTAGTTACTAAATTCCTCACCACTCGAGTAAATTACTAGCCTAGTGTGTAGGGGCCTTTAGCCAATGCTATACAGCAACTAAGACCTCACAGGAATGAAGATATTCAAGTCAAAGCTGGATTAATTCTTTGCTCTTAATTTTTTATCGAACTTTTCTCTGGGATCCGAAATTTTTCTATTCGGTTTTTTTTTTTTTTTTATTTTTTTTTTTTTCCTTTTATGTGAAACTTGAGTTTTAAAAGATAATCTTTCCCAAAAGTTATTAATTTTTGAAAGAAAAATATTGCGTAAGATATTTGGACCCACTAAAACTAAAGATGGCCTTTGGAAAATTAAAACTAATGAAGAATTAAATAAACTAATAAATAATAAAAATATTATTCGATTTAGAGAAGCTCAAAGATTAAACTGGATGGGTCATATCGAAAGAATGACTGATGAAAGAAATGTCAAAAAAATTTTTAAATGGAAACCATTTGCTATGAGACCTTCTGGAAGATCTAAATTAAGATGGATAGATGATGTAATGAATGATATTAGAACGATGAAGATAGTAAATTGGAGAAAGTGTGTACGGGATAGACAACAATGGAAGTCTATTGTTGAGCAGGCCAAGACTCATAAAGAGTTGTAGCGCCATTTAAGAAGAAGTATGCAGAATTTGTAATCAGAAGATTTTTTTTTCATTATAAAAATGGTACATTTATCGTTATAATGGGTAGATCGACGAACACATCTCTGAAGACTTATGTGAAAAACAAACTATAGTATGAAATTTACAGTTTGCCATAAAATTTTGAATGGGCTGTAAGACAGGGATAACATTTATGAATCTTCAAAATAAAATTATTTTATTTATTTATTTATTTATTTTGAACGGTCAGAAATTTTTCCATCCCCAATCAATCAACCAACCAAAAAAAAAAAATATGTATATCCCTATATTTTCTTCTTCCTACTTCTCTGTTTTGTTTCTTTACTTTCTCAGTTTTTTGAGATATAGAAGGGAGGGGACATTAAATCTCCTATCACCGTTCTTGCTTAATCCCCCCACCAGACACTTTGTTAACAATTCGTTTCAACCATCAAGAAATTCTACTTTCAAGATATGGTTATTTTGTGCTGAAAAAAAAGCACAAAAGCAATTATTATCCTAAACTTGCTTTTGAATATAAGGACAAAAAAATCGTATCAAACTGGAAACAGAAAGAATTGGATAAGGAAATTGCAATTTTATGAATTTAATTGGATGTCGGAAAATGAAACAGTTAATTTCAATATTTTTTTGTTTTCTGATTGATACTTCGAAGAATTTCAAACAACATGTCTAAATCAAGCAGTCAAAAACAGGAGAAGAAGTGCTTTTATTCCTTCTTTTTTCACTGTTGATTGAAAACTGAAAGTAGTTCAGTCTGGAAATTAGTTTTTGATGACAATTGTTAAGTTTTCAGATCTGTTTATTTTATTTCCCTTAAGGTTTTGACATTTCTTTAAATAATAATAAAATTGGAAATGAAAAACGTACTATAATATTTATTTGTAACTTCTTAAATATTTAACATAAAAAGACTATTTTCTCAGCACTCCTAAAACCTCTTTTATCCATTACCAGAGGGCAGTGGTGGATCATGGGGCCCCTGGCTGAAGCTTTTGTTGGGGCCCTTGCATCAAACTGATTTCATTTACTAAAAAGGGATCCTATCCTGGTCAGATATATGTAATTGGTACATCACACAAAGTATTAATTAAATTGGAGAAATAAAAAAATTGCGTTTCTAAGCTGCGTATTTGACACATGTATCAAAAGCACTGTCTGTAAGTGATAATGTGATGCTCGATTGCATTACTGCAAATATATAAATTCGAATGTGACGTAAAGGATGCGCACCCACGCGAATTCTCGTTAACTTTTTAATTGTAGTATATTACTTAGTTACATAATTTGGGGCCCAGTCCCTCCCAATCCACAACTGCGAGAGGGAGACTGGCTTGATATTGTGACAGTTTTTGGGTCCTTAAGTTTCCTAAAGATATCTAAAATATGTTTTTTTTTTAACTCTTTTTAGTTACACAAATAGATTATAATAGAGAATAATGTAGATTTATGAGTACAAAATCAAGGGTTAAAATAATACATATTAATAAGAATCATTATGAAAGTTTATACTTTTTTTAAATAGCAAGAGTAGATGGGATTTCACTTTGGGTGGTTTAAGATTGAAAAGAAAATAAGCTTAAGAAAAGTTATTGAAATTAAGCTGATAGTCTGGCAAATACTGAAGTATTATTAAAGTTCTGGACTAAGACGTAAGAGCAAATGGAGAGGGATTGTGGGAGATGGAGGACAATATACAAATAGAATACAAAGGTTTAGTAAATAAACAGGTTATAATGATGAAGCGAAATAATTAAAAAAGATTTAAATAAAATAAAAACAATGAAATCGAAAGGAATAAACAAGCAAAGCATTTTTTTTTAAACAAGCAAGAAATAAAATTCATTTCTTGATCATTAGACATGAGGAGTTGCACTCCGTGAGTGGGGTGATGTGTTGCTGTAGTTTGGATAACAGTCCAGGAGGCACTGTTAGGTGGTCTCCTTTAGGAAGAGAAACAAACATTGTAGAAGATGAAAGAAACATCCAAGCCCCACACCGGGATTCGAACCCATGATCGGGCTCATCATCCTCGTGGCAGCCCCCGACGTGACCCCAAGGCTGTACCTGAACGGCAACAAGGCAATTAACATGAATGAATCTCTGAATCATTGAAGTTCCCGATTAATGTAGTATTGTCTAATGTTTCTACCGGTGGTGAAAGCGTTGTTGGGGTTTGTTTGATATTTAATAATGCTGCTGCTAATAATTCAGTTCTGCAATGGGTTTGGATGCTGTGTCCGCGGTGATCATGTCTAACTTCAGACAGTAGCTGATATTTCGATTGAAAAGCCTTTTTTATACTTGGTTAAGCAGATAGATAACGGTATTCTGTTTTTCCTAATTTATTTTTGTTACAATTTGTGCAAGATATAGGATTTCTAGAATATTTCCTACAATATTTTTCGTTATCTACAAGTATTTACAAGAAACAACCAATTGAATCTAGAAAACTCCTATTGGTTTTCGTAGATATTGGACCAATAGGTAAATATCACAGTAAAGGGTTAATTTATCGTAATAGATACCAATTTTTATATAACTTGTTTTTTTACATTTAAATTTTAAAAAATGCTATATAAATGTATTTAAGCTACTTTTGTATCTTAGCTATTCTTGTACTGGTATTGGAAAGTTCTCACGATAATTATATCTTAATTGTTGATAATGATTATATTTTTTTTCGTCTATCCGTCATTATCCAGTGCTACAAAAATTAAAACTGTTGAAATTTAAAAAACAAAACAAAAACCTTCTAGCAATATCTGCTGAACATAATCATTCCATCTTAAATCTTAGTTGGTCAACATTCCCTCAGTCCTGAAATACTTCACAAGAAATTATTTCAGTTTTATTGGATAATAATATTCAGGGGCGTATATAAGGGAAATAATGAAGATATGTCCACCCAAGGTTTTTTTTTTGGTTGAACCGATAGATTTCCATTGTTTTTTTGGGGGGTTGAATAGATTTTTTTGGCCCGGGCCCCCTCCGAAATAAGGAAGGTATGTCCTCCCAACGTTTTTTTTTTTTGGTTGAACAGATAGGTTTTTATCGTTTTTTTGGTTGAAAAGATAGGTTTCCATGGGGTGTCTACTTAAAATTAGTTAACTGAACCTTACATTAATCTTGGGCCTCCCCCCCAAAAAAAATTCTATTTTCGCCACTGATAGTATTGTAAGAAATTCAGAAAACGTAAGGGAAGATTTATGGACTAAATCTAAAAAAAAAAAAAAAAAACTGATTATACGTTCTAAAATGATTTCCCCAACAGTTTAAATAATTGCAGAATAATATAATAAATAAAGAAGTGATTAAATTAATTCTTTGGTTAGTAAGAAGATCATTTCGTTGAACATTTTTCTTTTGAGGCTCCACTGATGATCATTATTTCGTTGTGTTGAAATTTTTTTCATAAAAGTTGTTGTTACAAAATTATTTTTTACAAAACTTATTAATTTGTATTATTCGAAGATTATTAGGAGGTTATTTTGTTGTTTGTAACTCATCTTAAATGCACAGGAAAAAGAAAGAGTGAGAAAAAGAAATCGTGAATTTCGATTATTTCTTTTTAAGAATGATTTCTAAACGGACTTCGAAAAAAATGGACAAAAATCATCATTATATTATAACTAGACGGGCACCGTCGCTTCGCTGCGGAACCCTTGCATATATAGTATTAAAAAAAACTAACCTTTATTTATTTAGCAAATTAATATGGAGATCGGAGAATACACGACTTCCCAGCTCGTTGTGGGCTTCTCCGATGTATTGCGCGTTGGCATTCACAAGGGGGGGGGGGTTGCCGCAAAAACACTTCATTTTTGCATGTATCTTCCAAACGCAGAAACGTTTGTTAATACTGATATACCGTTCGATAGAACTTTCAAATACCAACATTTTCTCAATACAATGTTCTCTTCCAATTTTTATACTTTTCGTTTAAATTTAGAAAAAGTCAAAATTTGACCCTTTAAAAGGCGCCATTTCGGAAACCAAAAACTTTTTTCGAAAGATTTTTGTAGCATTTTGTTTGTCTTAAAAAGATCTACATTTTATCCATTTACATGACCAATCTATCTCTTATAGTTTGGTCACAAAATTGGAAAAACGTGAAGTCTTATAACAATGACAGATAGAATAACGCTTTTATATAATATAATGCATCATTATTACAATGCATTTGAAATACCATAAATATAGTAATTCATCTTAGAAAAGTGAATGACTGATGATATATCTAACTATGAGCTAGTTCACCCAGCATTTTTAGTCGAAGAAAATTAGTTAGTTGTTCATTACTATTCTGTTTAGCAGTGATATTTAACGATTATTTTTTTTTTCTTTGAACATATGATTGACTTTTTCCATTTCTTTCTTGATTGCTGATAATTTTAAAGTTTTGCGATTTTTAAATAACATTCTCAGTGATCGGAATGGCGATCATATATTTTTTTTACATTTATGCTAAAATCTGCTTTACATTCGCCAGTGTACTTTGTACGATGGTATTCTTAGTTACTAAGCTGTTCAAAAAACGGTTTTGATGCACTGTTTGTTCTTGCTCGACGACTAATTCTGTTTTGTCTACAAT
>JAFIDM010006943.1:12659163-12676098 GCA_023159025.1 Thereuonema tuberculata | reverse complement strand
TTTGCTTAAATTTTCTATAATAAAAATACTGTCTTTGTTGTATCTGATGTACAGAATAGCTTCAATATTTCTCAACTTTTATTAAAAGATTTTTGTGAACTTCATAAGAAGATCAGATAAGTAAAACTTCGTAGGCAGAATTAAAGTGAAATACTATTTTTAAAGTAATTGAAAATTTAAAAACTTGGAGTAAGTCTTGTAGTAGTTGCTTAACTATCTGTTTTTTATAGTTATTCTTTTTTCCTTCGATTTATTGTAGTTGCGTTTTATTTAACGAATAATTACTTTCAACGCAAATTAAAATTCATATTTTAATTGTTTGGTAGCGAGATAATATTGAACGTTGAAATTGACTGTAATTAATTTTAGTTGCAATTAATTTTTAAAAAATATCTTTAAGTAATATTGGTGAAATATGATTCGAGTACATTTGATGAAGAGTTCATTAAAAAGCGTATTAGTTCATCTTTTCGTTGCTAGATGGCGACACCATCACTGAAGTCAAGAGACAACGGAAGCATTCTGGCCAAAAATATGAAAGTCTGTTTTAATCTAAATTCTCAACGAAACTTATTTATTTTTCCAATGGCAGATGGAAAAAAATTAACTTTTAAATCGTAATAAAGCATTAATTAAAAAAATATGTATTTTAAAACGTGACGTATTCCTTTTGGTAATTTATATCCTTGTTTTATTTCTATAAAACAGATGATAGCTGAAATAATCGAAAATCCGAAAAAAATAACACTAATACGTTTTCACAGACTGCAATTAATTTCACAGATAATAATAATTTTTTTTTTATTCACTTATCTACTTTAGTTACATAGTTCAGTCCCGTTAGGGAATAAAGAAAGTCACTATCAACGGGTGCTGTGGGTTACATAATTACTTTATTTATTTTTTTTACAATTATTATCTATGTATATAACGTTTTCCATCAAAATTGTACACAGGAATTACTAGAATTTGTTACGTCAAAAGATTTACAAACATGTTTTGATGTTTCTTTTTCTTTTTTTATAGTAAGTCAATATTGTCCACAATCCAGCTTTTTACCTGTCCTTTAACAAGTGAAATTTTTTTATAATCTTTATCAATAATCTCATTCATTTCGTTTAGAGTTTTTCTATTATATAATTTACATTTCTTTCACCATATTCGTTATTGATGCAAGAATAGTCGAGTTTGATTTTATTGCAGTGTCTCGTATTATATTTTCTTTTATTTTCATCTTTTTTGTTAATTATATTGTAGAAATTTTTTATTATTACATTATACAAAAATTTTTGTTTTGGATTAAGTATATTATATTTTAGTAAAAATTGTTTTCTCTTGTTTATATTGCTCCATATCTTTTTTGAAAAGATCAACTTTAGGACCTTATTTTGTAGATTTTTTAAATTTTATAAATGACTACTGCCTACGTTTGCCCATATGTTCACACCGTAGTTTAATAAAGAATCAAAAAGTGCAAAATAAATTAAAATTTTTGTTTTTAGTGGAAGAATATTTCTAATGTAGTTGAAAATATAGGTAGTTGTATATAACTTTTTATTTAGAGCATTTAGATGGTTATCCCATGTAAAGAAATCGTTTATGATTATACCTAAATATTTAAAAAAAATTATTATATCAATCCTGTTGCAAAGTTTACAATCTATACTATGTCCATGTAAGCAGTCGTGTGTGTGTATAGTGATATTTATATTATTATTTTTTTATTTTTTTTGGGGTTTAATCAGTATTCCTTTAGTTTTCTCATTATTAAGAACTAGTTTATCATGTAACCATTTTTGCAATGTATTAAAGTTTTCCTGAAGAGTTTTGTTTGCATCTTCTAAGTCAGGACCTACTGTGTATATTATAATGTCATCCGCATAAATATATATACTGCAATTTTTTATTAGAGGAAAAAGGTCATTTAGAAAGATTATAAACAATATAGGTCCCAAGTTTGATCCTTGGGGTACTCCAATGTTGGTTTTTTTTTTCTTTTACTTACAGTATTGTCTATTTGTACAAAAATTTTTCTGTTTTCTAAATAGCTTTCTATAATATTTAACATTTTTCCCCTTATGCCTATTTTTTTAATTTAAGTAAAAGTAATTGATGGTCGATCAAATCAAATGCTTTACACAAGTCAATGGTAATCAATAAAACATAGTAATTTTTGTTTAGATTTTTATTTATGTTTTCACTGAAATCTTCTAAGAGTATTGTTGTACTTTTTTTAAGTTGGTAAGCATATTGATGTTTATGTATGATGTCGTATTCTTTTAAATATTCCTGTAATTTCTTAGTAAAGTATTTTTCAATTATTTTGCCTAGTGTCGAGGAAATAGCAATTGGTCTGTAATTTTTACAATCGTTGTAAGCCTTCTTTTTGTATATTGGGATGATTTTTGATATTTTTAAGCTGTTTGGGTATTTTTCTTTATTTATAATTGTTTTAGTCAGTGTAGTAATTAATGTAGAGAAAATTTCCTTATTTGTTTTGATATCTGAAAGGGATATCATATCGTGTCCTTTTGATTTTTTAACATCCATAGTGTTTATTATGTTTATGATATCATTTTCATTTGGTTCGTTGATTACCATTGAGTTCATTATATCTGTAACATTTATATCTTTTATAATTTTTTCGCTGCAATTTATATTATAATCTTTTGTAATGTTTTTGGTAATAATTACTGAATAGCTCTGCGAGAGTTTTATTTTTATTTTCATTGTCCATTTCTCGTGCGAATTTTTGTATTTCATTTTGTTTTTTAGTTTTGTGTTTATTTGTTCTTTCTAGTAAGGTATTAATTTTTTCCCAGCAATTTTTTGGATTTTTTGTTTCATTTATGAATTTATTGTAGTAATAATTGTTTTTTGCCTTTGTTATTTTGGATATTAGAATGTTTCTTAATTTTTTATAATCATTATAAAATTGTTCGTTAGTCTTGTTGTTTTTGTGCTTTTTATAAAGTTTGTCTCTTTCTTTTAGCTCATTAATTAATTCTTTGGTTATCCATTCTTTATGTGTTCTTTCTCCTTTATTCGGTCTTTTTTTATATTTTTTATTATTTGATAATCTAGAGAAACATTCTGATATTTCTAGACTTTCCTATTTAATGTTATGTTTCTTTTGGATTTATTATATTCTGTTATTATATTATTGTATATTATATTAGGATTATCGATTTTTTTATTTGCTATTGTTTATTTTATTATAATAATAATAATATTAATAATAATAATATTTTCAATGAAAAAAGTGATAATTTTCTTCTGTGCCATACCACAGAAAATTGTGATTTATTTTATCTTGATTAAATATTTTAACGTTATATTGGTTGATTTTTACTGAACTGAATTCTTTGAAATCTGCTATCATTCATTCTTTGAACTTTCTTCAGTTTGTTAATTATTAGTTCTAGATTATTATAAAGTAAAAAAATAAATAAATTATTGATGAAAGTCGTTCGCCTCGTTTTCGGGGTCTGTTGTATTTAGAGAAGAATTTAGATTGCCAAATACCAACTGAATTGGAACAAATAATGAAGGAAATAAATCAGAAAATAAATTGGTTTCTATTTCCAATGTTTTAGATATCCTCTTTGTCCTCCTATTAAAGTAGATTCATTGATATCTAACGCAAATGTTAGTAGCTCAACACATGGAGTCTGCAAGACTTCGTGATCAATAGTCAAGAACATCGGTAATCCAACAGCGGTTGAAGTTAAGATTTCTACTGTTGAATTTGATATTGATATTCCGACAGAATATCTTTTCGTTTTACTTCCATAATAAGAGATTATTGGTTTCTATTCTTTCACTTGAATTTGAAAGATTTTGTTGCTCATATTATTATCTTAATATATATTAAAATGAATGTTTGTTTGTTTATCCCGTATGCGTTCCTATACCATTCATCAGATTGCGATGAATCTTTGGTGAGTTGTTGTGCGCACGCCTGCGAAGGTTTCTGAATTAGTAGAACCATTTTACAATATCTGGTGCGCGAGTCATTTCAACAAATGGAACTGTTTCAAAGTTTGCAGTTTCCGGTGCGACTCGCATTTATACTGACCATGAACAAAGCACAGGGACAATCGCTTCAAGTGTGTGGACTAAATTTGGAAAATCCATGCTTAACACATGGATAGCTGTATGTGGCCTGCTCATGCGTCGGAAAACCTTCTGCTTTATTCGTGTATGCACCAGACGGAAAAACAAAAAATATTGTGTATCCAAAAGCACTTCAATAAATAGAATTAAAACTCAAACACTTTCTTTCTTTGAGTGGCATTGCAACGCATAACTATTAACTATTACAATGTAATTGTGGATTGTACTGTTGCCTTGTTATTAGCTTCATCAACTATCAACTTCATCTCCGATAAATTATTAAATAAGTGTTTCATTCTGGTTTATCTGTTTGCCTTTCTAATTTTTAATGCTCTTTTAAGTGTTATAAGCCTACATCCTTTAATGAGTTTTGCAACATTTATATTTGTTGATTTTCTAAGTTTTGCTAAGTTGAATAATTTTATTGCTAATTTTGTTGAAAGCAAAAAGACATTTCTTGTTTGTTTCGTTTAACTTTTTCACTGCTTTCAACAAAATCATATTCTATGTTTTGATGATAAATAAAGACTAAAATTTGAATGAAGTCAGTTAGTTACTCTACAATTTTTGTTATCTTTGAAATGCCTTTCATCAGGGTAAAATGACTGCTTACAGAATGAGCACAAAATCTGGCGAATGCTGTACGTTGCAAGAGTGCTTTCAGTGGGATCAGTTTATCCTGTATTTGAGGCTTATCCCGGTTTAAGGAAGACCATGTCTATGAGGCCGAACTGTTGCAAAGTTTCGACAATTTGATTAGAATACAAATTGTGATGTCCTCTTTGATGTCCTCAATGCAGTGAAGAATGTGTTAAAGTGAGACCTGGTAAGAATTGCACTTGGTGCATTTTTCAAATGTCTTAGTTGTGTTATTTGCTTGGTGAGTTCTAAGAGTAGCCGTGCAAGTACGGTTTGCTCTTGTCCATCTCTTTTAATTTCGAGAGTCCATAATAAACTATATTATGGAAGTGTTTTTGAGGTTTTAGGGCTTCATCTTTGGCTCTTTTGTAGGTCTCGGTGTATGCAAACTCTAGGTTGCTTGGTTCTTGCATGGTGCAGCCGTCGTTGGTTGGTTGGTCTGCCTTTTTGTTGCCCTCAGTACCTACGAGGGAAGGTACCCATTGTAGATGGATCTTCTGTGTTTTGGATAGACGTCTTAGTTGTTTATAGATTGTTCTTGAAGTTTTGTCTTTTAGGTCTTGATATTTTTAACTGCAGGATGGCGCTTTGTCTGTCAGTCAGAATTCAGAGGTCTGTGTGTGTTGGTTCTTTATATGTGTCAAGGCGTTCTTTTAGTGCTACGAATTCAGCACGGAAGTTTGAACTGAAATTGGATTTCTGATTGTGATCTCTTGTGAAGCGGTTATCAATAATAAATGCACCACTTCCAGTACTACCATCTTTCCTTCTACTTCCATCCTTGTAGATTTTTATAGCATTGTATTTAGTAACTCAAATTTACTGCTTTAGTACTCTAAGATTATGATCTTTTTATAACTTAATAACTGGTTGGCGAAGGGTCAGGTGAAAGTGTACATCAGATAAAAGTTTATTTGGATTCGTAGGATATTTAAGATAATTATGTTTTTCCACTCTGTGAGCAATCATTTCTTTCAACATAAATAAAGGGAGTCTCTTTTTTAAGCCTTTGATAATTGTCTTATTCTGAAAGGAGTTTTGAGGTCCTGTGGCTGTGTTTATAACTTTTTAGTTTATTATAATATCTGATAGGTTAAGTCTCTTCTAGAATGGAAAGACATGAGGTTTGTCTCGTAGAGAGAAATGTTATTGCCTCAGGAATTTCTAAGGCCAGCCATTATTCTGTATCGTTCAGAAAGGCTTGTTTGTACCCTTTCTAGTTTTTCAGTTGGTTTCTCAAGAAGTGTAATTATATTTGATACCCATATTCAATAAGGGGTCGAAGAAAATTAATTACAGTAAAATAAAACAAAGAACGCACATAACTAAACAAAACACAAATTCACTGAGCTATTTTTTTGAAATTTGTGCTGGAAATCGAGGACAGTACTGTTTCAAGGCTTATTGGCCTCTCTTCAGCCCGACCCGTCCAGCATACCTAGCTCAGTGAAATGGGACGATATACAAAAACGGACAAACATACAAAGCAATGACCCCTGAATTATAAAAACATCAAAATAAAATCAAGAATAAAAAGGGGGTCGGGCTGAAGAGAGGCCAATAAGCCTTGAAACAGTACTGTCCCCGATTTCCAGCACAAATTTCAAAAAATAGCTCAGTGAATTTGTGCTTTGTTTAGTTATGTGCGTTCTTTGTTTTATTTTACTGTAAAAATATACTAATGCAATTATAATCTCTTGTCTAAGAAAATTAATTGTTGATTTAAATGTTAAATCTTGTAGTAATTCTATACACTTAATTCTCTACATATATCGGAAGCTATTATTATACAATATAGCATTATTTAATCATTTCATAATAATTATAAGTTATTAAAATATTTAAATTAAAAATATTTATTAATGAAATTATAAAAAATAATATATAATAGAGAAATGTTTTCTTTATAATATTAGTGCAATCAAATGCTAATATCAGTATTTAATGCTAGTTGAATTAACCAGTAAATTCCAATTTACACTTCGAAAGCAGACTTTTAGCAAACTTACTTTTAAATAAAATTGAAACTGCGTATATTCATTAAAATAATCTGTCTTAATGAAGGCCCCAGAAGGTTAATTTTGGATAGAGATTGCTGAACTAAAATAAATTTAAGTTATTTGCTAATGATTAAAAAAAATAAGATGTTTTACGTGTGTTTTACGTTAATATGAAATGACTGGGTTCTGGCCACCACACACAGTTCTAATTAAATCATAAATATAAATACAATGAAATGCGAGTGCTTTCGAGATGGTCTACATCTCGTTCTCAAGCGGAGAAATGCTCGCATTTCATTCTATTTATATTTATGTATTTAATTAGAACTGTGCGTGGTGGCCAGAACCCACTCATTTCTGATTAAAAAAAAGAAACTTACATTTATTACCCGTTTCATTTCTTTCATTTCTTTTCTCCGTTTTCTCCTTTCTGTTAATACAGCACAATTTTTCTGTAACTTTTGTTACAGATAACATATCAAAACTTCTTTTTGCTTCGATGTTTGATTGCATTATTAAAAAAAGAAGTCAGACATTCTTCCCCTAACAGCAAAACATTTCATGAACTTTATTTGGATTTATTTGGATTTAAATTTAAGTAACTTTAGTACTTAAAATTCTAAAATGAATTATAATTTATATTTAAAAAATTATTACTGAGATTGAATAATTTCAGGTAAATTCTCTTCTGCGTTCATTAGGGATTTTTGAGATTTCGGGATAAGAAAGAATACGCTCAATATTTTCATATCATGCCGTTACTAATTCCTTGTAATATTATTAATCCTAACGTAAGATGTTTAAATACTAATGTTCTCTAAAAGCCTATTCAGTGATGAAACTGGTGATGAAAATGATGACAATAGATCTTCAATGATTGTGTCAATAATTAAAACAATGATGGAAACTATGATCTGTGATTTGGACTACAGATGGTGATTGTAGCTTTAATTTATTTGTGCTCATACGTTCTTTTGTGATTTTCATTCACTCGTAGATTCCTCCACTTTAAAATAAGAATTCATAAACTATTAATGATCTTGGGAAGCGCAGTGTTGTTCATAAAATATTAATTTGTAATTTTAACGTTATTTATTAGCAGAAGCAGCAGTCGTTTCTCCATCACTTCTGGCGCCCAGATTTGGGCTTTGTTTAGAATGAAATGCCTGCGGAAGTTCTCTTCATATTCTATTGGGCTCAATCGTTTTCCAGATGAGGGAAAATATTTGTATAAGGGAATATTTGTAAAAAGTTTGTTTTTAGTATTTAGATATTGAAACATTACCATTTTGCTGTAGGCAAACTATGGAGGTAAATGTTTAGAACGTTATTCTACCGACCTTGCCCCTAGCCTAATCAACAAAGAAATTAGTTACTTATTTAACTAACTTTTAACATTGAAGTTAAGATAATAAATTAATTATTAAAAAATTATTTTTAATAAATTTTCCAACAGATAAGTCATAGGATATCAAACATGAAATGAATTGGCAATTACAGTGTTACACAAGATCTTAAAAACATATAATGTTTAATCTACATTTATCTTCAGTTCAGTTGTAGCAGAATTTTAGTTAGTTTGCTGTTCATCAATGGATGAGACCGAGTGAATACTAAGAGACATTGTAGGATAGCTGTTTCACGCTGCTTGGTAATCATCATCTTGGAGTGATCACCAAAAAGGAGTGACGTCTCATTACTGAGATTAATGGGAATAATAATAATAATAGACAATAAATTATTATCATTATTAAGTTTTTTTCTTACAAATATAAAGCAATTTTACAGATGCGAAACTCAGTTGTCTTAAGGGTGATTCCGTCATGAAGGCAGAGTGTCCTCACAGGCGAAGAATTGTTAAATAGATACAAATTTGAGAGCCTATAGAAGAATCATAAGAAAAGGTTATAAAATTAAGAGTTCAATTAAAATATTTATTTTAAAAAATAATTCATATAAATTTATTTTTAGAAGAGTTATATTTTAATACTAAACTTGTTGTATGTTCATTTAGTTCACACCGAAGAAACAGATGAGAAGGGGAAGAATGGAAGGAAGGAAGGAAGGGTGAGAAGCTGATTCAAATGTGTAACTTAGGTAGGGAAATTACTTGGTGCGGAGAAGTGAATCTTTAGTTTTGTCTTGAGATGAGTCAAACTACAACAGGTCCTTGGGGAACTTTATTTCGAAGATTGGAAGCTGTATTAGGAGGTGTATAGAAGACTTCTCCTCTCCTGTGGAAATAACTGTGGGAATTAATATGGTATCTCAAAAATACTGTGCCGCACCACAACCTTGGAAAGCATCACTTATCTTTGTCTCTTGCCTAGAAGTTTCTCAAGAAATCTTAAATTTAAGAAAAAAATGATCTTAAGATACAATCTCAGTTCAATTCGTTTTCGGTTAAGAAATTTCAAGTATCTTTTTCTTTCTTATGCCTGTAAAGACCTCCTAGTTTCAAAGGTGAGGTTAGTTCTAGTTAATGAAGCTGTTGGTACATTTTCAGTTAATTTCGTTTTTTCTAAGAAACTCTGTATAGTCTTGAGAATTTCTTTATTCTCTGTTGTTCTCTCCGATACTTCTGTCCAATGCTGCAACATAATTCGCAGTTACTTCCAAACCCTGTTAAAATTGTTTATGAAATGAAATAATTTTCTGTGAAATTAAAAAAGAGATTTTGGATTTTCAAGTTCAATCTGAAAAGTCTGCATTGCCCAAGTATTTGCATTATGAACAAATGAATCGTTTTCCCTTTTCTCATCGAGTTTCCCTTATTCTCTAGGTTTTATATTTTCGGTTCACTATTTCCTATGAAAGTACTTTGTTTATTGGTTGAGTACACATCCTAGTATTGGTTTGCTTTTGAAATCCTAACAAAGATGCTTTTTGCGTTCCATTAGTATCTCAGCGGAATCAAATCCCTTTTCATAATTATCAGATCTAGATCATTTCAGTGAGAAATTTGACTTTCCGCAGCTTCATTTTTTGAATTACTCAAGAGTGAGATCTAAATAATAAGAAATAGTTTGAAATATAAGTTTGATTTAGATCGGTTTGTTATTCTGTGAACTATGTTTCACAATATTACAAAACTAGCAAAACATGACAAAACATCAGTAAAACATGACAAATACAACGACACTCATAAACATCACTTTTAAGTTGTTTGTATTCTGGACTCATTCAGAATCAGATTTTAATAGAATTTTTTTAACCAGATTATTAATATTTTACTATCTTATAAGGAGAAAGGAATGTTAATGATAACATAACATGATATGGGAGATACTTTAGCAGTCCCTTATATGCGGCCTCAAGTATGCGGCCTCAAGGGGCCTATTCGTTATTATTCCATCCTTCTTGGCTGGGAATGATAACGCGACCATAAATGTTAATGATACTAAGATATATTTTTTATTGGATATCGTTTTATCATTATTGTATTATTGCAGCATTATTTAAAAAATTCAAGATTGAGATTTAGAAAACATGAAAGTTGCTTTGTAATTCATGAAACGTTCTTTTATTCTTTTTTTCTTCATAAAACTTTATTAAAACTTAAAATAATTATAGGACAAATTCAAAAAATTCAGACACACAAAATACATAATGTTGTATATAAAGTGTTACAATCCATTGTAAGTCTTCCAACAAGAAAAGAAAAAAGTTATATCTAAAGCGTCGGAATGTTAATTTCCCAAACTCTTACCATTTGTTAGTTTATCAATGAAGCGTTCTGAAAGAATTAGAAAAAATAAACGTTATTGTTATTATAAATAAAAACTGAGTCAATTTATTCCTGCTAACTGATTTAGGTAACTCATAGTTCCTTAAATCAATAGGCGGATTTTCAAAAGTCTTTCAGAATTAGCTTTCATTTCTGTATATAAAACTTTGTATCCAAAATATTAGTTTTCGCTAAACACCAACAGAAGATACGAGTTTTAAACAATAATTTAATTTTAATCAAAAATTTAATTTGAAAAGTCTACCCGAATGATTCATCTGCCACTTGCCTGATAAGTCTGCAACTGCGTTCGAACCCTGTAGCTAGTTTGGATTTTTATCTTTCATTCTTTCTTCTGTGGCTTATCTGTTGTCTCCACAACAAGCTTATTCACGTTGTTTCTGGAGCAGTTTAGTCTCAGCCACCCTTGCGGCCATTGAAAATATTTTATTTCAAAGAACAATTCAAAAAATGCATGTAAAACGGTGTAATTTAAAATATCTACTACTATCTACACAACGTCTCATCGTCAGACGAGATCAAGACACTCCACTGTCTTGACTAATGAATTGGCTCTCGTAGAATCTGTGCAGAATCAATGGATAGACTACTTACGCTTTTGTCTTAAGCCTCGCAGTGTTAGGGGTTTGATGCTTATATGCTTAGTGATTTGATATTATCAAAAATATTTAAAAAAAAACAGCCTTGCAATTTTGTTTTGCTTAGGTTTTCACAAGCTCTTAATCTTCTACTGTGTACAGCATGTCTATGTATTGCTTTGCAAACGAAAAAAACAAAAAACAAAGATGCAAAGTTATTTGTGAGAAATTTAAGTTATGGCAAAGCTGAGTTTGGACAAAGCTAAAATTTTTATTCGGAATTTTAAATCGCATTGAAGATCACATAAGGACCATTGAAGATCACTTTGTACGTAAACCTTCAATCTTAGTGTTTCCAGGAGCCACATTCTAGTTACTACGTCAGTGTTAACTGCTCTTGAACTTAACAGTAGCTGAACAATACTTATACAACAATATACTGCTGATTCGATCAAACGCGCTTCGATAGAACAAGCACAACCTGTGAACCTCAATTTATATCCATTCTCTTAGGCTACTAAGATAAATTGGCAGTGACAGCACAGAGCAAACTTACTTGGCTCAATTGACAATGTTTTGTCGTCCATGCCTATACTTTGTACTTGTCATTGCGGAATCACAGTTTAAGATCTGTTTGATCAATCACACTTGGATATGCTGAAGGTAAACTGAAAATTGATAAACAGCAGCCCCAAGCCCCCAACATGACATTGTTCGCTCGTACAACTGGCTTAAAAGAGTTCGTCTTGACAACGAGGCCTCATTGATAATGCGGTTGAATTTTTTGGTCCCCAAGGATTGCGCTATATCGTGTCATTAGTGTATATGTTTATTATATTGCAAGAGTCCAATTTGAAAATGTTACGCAAACAGGTTTCCACCAAAAATACTTTAATTCGAAACTGTTTCAGATACTTTTGAAGTTTGTGTCCATCTTCTATTGAAACTAGATCGCATTCTTTGCTCCACAACTGAAACAACTGGATGCAGACTGGATGGAGTGTGGCTTAGGCTTAGCACGTGAAGGACTTGAGTAAACAAGTATTAGTAGTGTACTAAATTGTGTTACTGGATTTTTAAAATACATTACTACATATTAAAAGCCTTTTTGATAACGTTTTAGAAAAGCTATGATCACTCAGAACTTCCTTTTGAACGGATTTAAGTAACTAATCCATTAAGATCAGTAGTTAGGTCTTACAGCTATTCAGAATTGTTAAAAATATGGAATGGTAGTTGGCTTTAATTTTTAAAATAAAAATTAATGAATTATTATATTTTAATAAAAATTTATATACATTTTTGGAGCCTTATTATTCTTTCTCGCCAAAACTATTTTCTTTAGAAAACTTTAAATTGAAAAAAAAAAAATGTATTTATTCTTAAAATTCATTCAGATCTTATTGTGTCGGTCTTATGGGTCATATTTCCAATATATGAAAAAATAATCGAATTTTTTGAGCTGCTGAGACAGGGATCGTCCAAAGATTAAGTTTTCGATGGCCGTTTTTTAAAAAAATTCTTTTTGGAAAACCTCATCACTTTTTGTTTGTACCCTCATTATAATTAGCTACCACACAATATAGATTCAGTCTAACTTTTGTCCATCTCATCTAGAAACTAAATACCCTATACTACAAGCCTGAAAGGTGTACGTTCTTCTAAGGAAGATATCTGGTTTTCGGTGTACACCGTGGCAGTAGATGTAGAAATATTAGATGGGAAACCACCAAAACATCATTGATTCCATTGCTCCAATCTTATTACCTAGAGTTCGCTTTCCTGTAATACATTGTAATGTATGACATATACTATAATTTAAATACTTTTTCTTACGTCTCGGTTTTCGTAGCCTGCAAATGATTCCTTATTTCTAATATTTCTACTTTCATTTTTTTCCCATTAAATCTTTTTTTTTTTTTTTTTTTTTTTCCGATCTAACCATACGGATAGGACACATCTAGTTCAAAGTACATCCAACATCATCGCTGTTTTGTTTCTTTCTATCTGAATTTCTTACGATATTGGTAATCCTTCAGAAACAAAGTCACCTTAAAATATATACAGTAAAATAGGCACAAAGTTATATTCTCGCTTGAAGAATTTCTATATTTTTTTACGTCAAATTTGGATTCTTCCCTCATATTATTCAAGGAAAAAAAAACATATTTCATAATACGGACCAAACTTCATCAGCAGAACGTGAATACAATGAAACAGTTCGTTTCGTATGATCCGATATATATAGTGATACAAACCTATTACAGTATAATTGTAATTCTGAGTATTTTGCTAGATATCTATTTGTTTTCGTATTTCATGTCTTTCTATTACTTTTTGTTATCGCTGTTTTGCTTTAGTCTGAATTAATTTTTCAGTTTTTAATCTGAATTCAAAATCTCTCAGTTTCAGATTTCTATAAATCATTGTTAAGCTTCAATGTTATCAAGTTTTTCTTACCACTGATTCACCGAACAATCATCAATACTAATAAAACATTCATTGCAACAGTGACGTAAGAAAACGAAAGCATGACATTCTATGACTTTGCTAGGCACAAATCTACAGAAATCTTACATGGATTACAGACACTTCCGACGCTTCATCATAACATTAATATTTGAAGATAACAATTAATGAAGAAATATAATAAAATAACAATGGATGAGACCAAATTATTTACAATTAAAATCTTGGAACAGCTGTTTCACACTCGTTGGCGATCATCAGCTAGGAGAAGTCACTGTAAATAACAAGGTCTCCGTACAGAGGCTAGCATGAACAATACGTCGGAGGCACACTGCCCTTCCGATGTAAATGTAATAAAAGTTCAACATTGTAATTTTTTTTAAGAATTAAAGCATAGAATGATATTCTTGGTAAATTAGAAAGGAAAAAGTAATAAAATTGAAGTATATGATTCTAATTACATCAAATATTTAGTCATACAGTAAAATATCAAATTGGACGGAATATTAAAATAAATGATAAACTTTATTTATATATTGACAATGAATAGAAAAAAGACAAACTAAAAAGAAAAGACTAGAAACCACTGGAGTAACCATGATTTGGAATTTTATGTTTGTTTGTTTTATTTCCATTAATTCAATGTAACTGTTTTGCTTTTAATAAATTTTTATTGTATTTTACGTTTTCTTCTCTTAATAAGAAAGGAGCTTGTATCTATCCATTTAACCAAAGGTGGTGATTAGAGAAGGATTTCATTGATCTTTTTTAAATGAGCCAATTATTAGGAAGATTAATACAAATGATTCATCAAAATTCAAAATGGAAACCTTGGTCTCCGAAAATGAAAGAACATTTAATTCTGTTTACACCTTTCCCCCTATTTCGGCCTATCTTTAATAGACAAACAGTAACAGAATCACTGGAGAAAGAATAGAGAGCAGGGTAATCAGTTACCTACTTTACACAAAAGCTATCGTATTTTTATCAAACAGCATTTCATTGTTGTTTTTTAAAAAAAAAAAAAAAAATAATCTCACAAGGGATGTGCGTGACCTCGAACGCTGAGAACCGCACGAAAATGTGCTTAGAATATAAATCACTCATCCCAAAATCAGTGGTATGAGTCATTCTCAGCAATACTCAGCTGTTGTCTGCTAGCGCACTTTGAAGACCTGCACTTTGAAGACTGAATAGCTGTGCAACACTATCAGGTCAGTAGGAAAAGTTTGTTGTTCAGATAGCGTAATTATTTTAAGCAGAGGGAAATATAACAATATAATCACGACATTGAAATATGTGTTTTTGTCCTATTATATCGATATTTTGTTTCTTCCCACTACCAAAGTTCCTCTCTTGGACCTTCAATAGGTGATCATTCAGATGTCTTTCGTGGTAAGACGTGCAGTTTTTCATGAGAATGACTCATACCAGGGATGAGCGATTTATATTCTAAGCACATTTTCGTGCGGTTCTCAAGTGTTCGAGGTCACGCACCTCCATTGTTAGTATTTCACTGAAAAAATAAATCTAAGGTAACTTGGTAGCCAGCAAAGACTTGGAAACTAACAATTTCTTAAAATAAATGTTGGTTAATAATGTAGATGGAAATAAATAAACATAACGTGCAGGAATATGATTTAGTGAACAAAAAAAAATGTAAAACTGCACAGTTATCAATTTAGTAGTTAAATTACAATTGCTGTTTTTAGTTATACGAAGATGTAATATAATGCAGATTTACACCATAGTGGATATATGAATAGACATCTATGCTTATTTCTTATGGATATTTCACGTTCTGTAGTTTTATGTAGCCTACCTTTACTTAAAGTAATTGTTTACCCTTAAATTCCAAACCACATTATTATATTCTTCAATTCTCGAATCCATTTAAGAATGTTTTTCATTATTCTAATTACTAAATAACAACTAAATAACAACTGATCATAATGAAAAAAGAAAAGTCAACACTAATTTGGCACAAAATAATATATAAAAATGTTTAAAAGAAATCTAATTACGTAGTTATTATCATTGTAAAAAAAACGGCACCTGTTGATAGGAGCTAACTGTTCCTAATAGGACTGGAATTGTACTAATTAATAAGGAAAGAATAAAAACTTAAAATAATTTTAAACAGCAAATTTTAACAGCATACTAGTAATGAATTTAATTTACAGTACAAATTTAGGACATAGTTACCATAGATTAAAAATAAGTCCTTCTATCAATAAATTATAATTATAATATTAATTCTTCCTTAATTCACTTTAGATTTGTATGGCTTGCTTATCCTCTGAAACATGCAGCTGACATTGATTTTACATGTTTACATGATTCATAATAAGTTTACATACTTGGCTACTGTTATAAATTTGCTTCCCAAAACATTTCATAACATTTTGCATTTCTTATTCAGTTTCAAATTGTTTCTAGTACACTCTACAATCACAAAAATAACATTAGGTAAAATAAACATCTTCAACAATGGCATTCAAAATATTCAGATAATTAGTAAGTGACTGTTAATTTCTCATGCCAGGAATTATTTTATATTACATTTGTTCAATTTATAGAAGATCATAAGCCCGTCCTCTTTCACCTTTTATTATTATTATTATTATTATTTTATTAGTGGAAACCATTTGCAAAGTTACAAAGTAGGCTTACGAATGAGCAAATAATCAAATTTTGTTAGGAAGGGAATGGCATTATTTTGAACTATAATGATGTACAGAATTTCTCCTTTCAATAGGCTTTATAATGGACACTGTTGATCCATCTCTGGCTTTTTGGCATTAATTTTGGGGCAATTTCAGTTAGCGCTAGTTAGTTTTGGATGACTTCAACAAGTTTCTTTTAAAGTCAAGTAATAGTAAAAATTAGTAGTTAGTCTAACGCTAAATATGTAATTAAGTTGAGGAACAAAGTCTGTGGCGTGGATCTTCAAATATCAGTGAAATGGAGCTCTTACATAAATGTAAAATTATTTGTATTGTACATTAATTAAAATAATTGTACAATTACTGTCAGTTTTTCTTTCATCTATATCTCTACAATAATGTTTCTATAAAAGTTATATGATCTTAGAAATTTAGCAAAAAAGTCAAATAATAACTAAATGTAAAAGGAATTCAGCAAAACAAAATATTTCAGATAAATGTTAAGATAAATAACTTTTTGAGAATATTGTAATCATTGTCATTTGTATTCAGCTTCCGTACAACACTAATTTTTATTGATTGATGTCGCACAAGAAATGTTTATCACAGGGTAGCACTGCACGGACACTGCGTTTTTGTTATTGTGTAAATCGAATATCTTGGTATTCGTTCGGTTTGTTCAGAGTCGAAATTGAGCTCCGGGAATGTCAGGGAAGCCG
>JAFIDM010006943.1:12583464-12650152 GCA_023159025.1 Thereuonema tuberculata | reverse complement strand
CTGATGTTTTTGGTTTCATGACTGGTTTGACTGATGTTTTTGGTTTCATGTTCATTAAAAAAAACCACATGTTTTTTTACTAACATAATTGAGATTCTTTTTGTTTTATTTCCTAAGTATTGTTATTAGTTCAATTACATCTTGTTTTAGTTCCACAAAGTCTTTTCATATGTGTCTATATTGCAGTACTTAAAAAAACAAAACAAATAGTACTTAACCATTCCACATCTCCACGCGATAATAGAGCGTGTCTAAACGTCATGGTCTATTTGAATATAAATTCTGTAGTAACTGAATCATTAGGTTTTGAATCAGTCGAGACATAAATGGTTCTGAGCACAGAAGAAAAGGCATTTTTAGTCGAAAATTGCGGCCTTTCATACTTTATTGAACGAAAAGACGGACCCAGTTCTGCATATGGGAAGGAGCTGTTTCAGCTGACGTTTCGGAAAGTGACGGTGTGAGCCTCACGTGACAGTGTGATTCTTGGGGTCATTCCGACGGACAGGTAGTGTGTTGTGCCGTAAAAGGTGCACGGGACGGCCACGAACCGCAACCACAAAGATAATCCACATGAAAAGCATTAGTATCAATCTATCATATCTAAAAATTTAAAAATAAAAGGATTATAGTAATCCAGTAATTTGTGCATGCTTTGATATGATTAAAATTAATTCGATCTAATAACTTAAGTAAGCAAATTTAATAAACATTTTTCAGAAATGGAAAATTTTTACGTAGCAGATATTACAATTTAAAAATAAACGAACTATTTTAAAAATGAAAAATAGGAAAAGTTATCAAGAAAGTAGGCTTTAAGTTCATTCAAGAACTTATTGTTTACATAAAGTAATAATGGCTTCCTTTAAATATTATTCATTATTAACGAAAAAATAATCACTGAACAAGGTTAATTAGAATTGGATATTCGGTCTGTAATAATGAATTCATCTCAAATATTTATTATTAGTTTAGATAAATGATTTGAATTATTTATTCGAAAATTAAAATTGCACGTGGTCTCTCCTTTTATATTGATTTAATGGGCATTTAATTCATATCAACATAAGTTAATGTGTTGTTTTATATGAATTATCATATTCATATTATATCGGATTCATATTCATATTAATAGGATTATAATGATCCGATAGGTTGGCAAGAATTTTTATAATTATAAAAGAAATTCTTAAAAAATTCCTGTCTCCCCTTAATTAATAATCAACTTTCCTGGGCAATGGAAGGATATAATTAGGTAGATTCAAGAGCTGTAATTTATTCACAAAGGAATCGTGAGTTTCAAAACATTTATATCTTGAATTTAGATTTAATGCTTTATTTACAATTTAACTTGTATCATAGGAAATGTTTAAATGTTTAATTTAAAGTGTTGAATGATTTGACTTTTAATTTTTATTTACACAACGAAAGGATATATGGAGTCGCGAAAATGGCCTGGGGTTTATTTCTGCATCGAATCATCTGCAAATATTGAATTTGTTCATGTGTAAGGTCATCATTAAAAACTGTCACTTTTAATAATGACTTGTTCGCGGAAATTATGACCTTGATATTCAATTTTTGGTAATATTTTGTTTAACACAGTTAGACCTTGGGAGTATTGATTCGCCAATTTAATTATGAAGTACATTACAGACAAAATGGATTACGCTAATAAAAAGCAGTGAAGGTCGTCAGATTAGTTTAATTTTGAAGGATGTAACAAGTTAATGGATTGTTAACGAGAATGAACAGCTTCAGAAAGTAATTCTCCAAGGTTAATAAATTATTAATTTAAACTAACCATCCTTTCAAAATACAATTTAAATTAATTTCGTGGATCTTATGAATTTTTGAAACATTTATATTTAATTTACAAAACATTTTTACATCAATTTTTTTATTAAATGCTAATATTATAAATAACAAAATAAAATTATTATATACTATTAATTTTAATGTATATAATACATGTAAGTTATTATCATATTTATTTCGTCATTCAAAATTAACAAAGTTAGAAAAAAATAATCAGTCGTATTATTAAAAACAATATTTTTATTCCTTGTCTTAAAATAAGTTTTGTTTTTGTTTATTTTACAAAATGTTTCTCAAATAACAAAATTACTTGCAATAATTTTTTTAAAAAAATCTGTTACTTAATTTTTTGTAAGATTTAATTTTAGACTTATTTAAATAAATTTTTTAACAATTTAAATAAAACTTAACAAGCTGCTTATTGAATGAGCAGGCGAACAGATTCACTTGAGAACTTTTCGTCGTTTTGTCTGTTTGTTCTCTCACGCTATAACCACCCGGACGGATTTGCCCAAAACTTAGTACGAAGTTTATTTACAGCTCAACTGAAACAAAAGCACATTTCTTCTGGTCTCTACACCTATCGTCCCTCAAAAGTAACCCCAAAATCCCTTACTGAAACGGGTGATGATTGTTTCTTTACGACTTCTTACGGTCCAAATACCGTATTTACGCGCATAATTTCCCCCATCGCGTATTTTCCCCACCCCAGTTTTTGTTGATTACAAAATTCAATTTTTATTTTTATCGCATAATTTCCCCACCTCTACTTCAGCTACAAAGATGGCGGACTGCGTTGCGTGAGTTACGAAATTACGTCACAGTCGCGCACACACTTCCGTGCATGCCTATTGCTTAACTGTACTTTGAAGAAAAAACAAATGTTGAGATGTGATTTCTTATATTTTAAATTTTGCATGTTAATAAAATTGTTGTTAATTACATTTCTTGCTTTAAAAATCAATATTTAACATGGTTTTCCTTACACTTTCACCATATTTTTTTTTCCTTAAATTGAAAAACATCGCGTAATTCCCCCCCCCCCCCCCTTTTTTGTCAAAATATTGATGAAAAAAAAGGGGAAATTATGCGAGTAATACGGTATAATCAAGAAAGTCCTTCCTGCCCCCTCCCCAGCTCTATATGCTGAGTCACGATGGAGCTAAGCGTATACCTAGTATATAAAATTTAAAAACTGTGTTTGTGTGTGTGTGTATATCACACAGACTGTGAACATATATGTGTATTTCGAAAAGCACTCTCCTAACGTAAATTTACAAGTTTCACGTTGCAAAGATTCCTTTAATCATTACAACTTTAAAACGGTAAAATACATATTTATGTTTACAGTCTGGGAGGGTGTACACACACACACACACATACACACACAGACTGTAAACATGCTGTTCGTTTTCATAAGCGAGAACTACCACTCGCGGACGATTCTACCCCGCAAAGGGGTGATACGCTGAGTTGGGCACTTTCCTAAGACCTGTTTTTCTTTTAGTACCTGTTATTTTTGCAATAGTATTTATTCTTTCCGTAATTCTTTCCCGAAAAGCGCAAATAGAACGCAGCTACTAGTAAACTAACACTATAAAAAGTAAACATCCCCTCTTTGTTTCTCCTCACCCCTATTTTGCTGAAATCGAAGGAGACCTGACGCATGCGCAAAAGCGTTGAAGGCTCTCGTAAACAAAACCGAACAATATATATATATTTCGAAAGACCACCCTTGTAATGTAAACTTACAAGTTTCGCGTTGCAAACATTCATTTAATTATTTTCAACTGTAAAATGGTAAATTATGTAAGAATACAATGACTTGCATTACAGAATTATATTTAGCCGGACAGAAATGCAACATTTGTGAAACTGATGAAACAATGATCAATTGGCAATATCCTTGCAGAAATAAAAAAAAATATGACATTGAATTTTACAAATTCTCCATTTCTTTTCCGCCTCTCTATAAACTATATAAAGTGTTTTTAAATCTATATTACTAAAATCTTTTATTTCTCTGTCGGTATGTCTGTTCGGCGCAATTATTAATTATTAGTTTCCCTTGCTGAGAAAGTTAGATTATAAAATTTCCTTTTATTTTTTTTTTTTATTTTTTTCTTTCGCCTTGCTTGGGATTCGAACCGAGGACCTTCGTCCTCACGGTTAGGAACGCTAACCATTGGACTACTGCTGAAAAGAAAATGGCATAAAAAAATGACCTAGAAATGAACAACTCGTTTATGTACATTAATTTATGTAAATTTAAAAAAACGAAGTTCTGAGTCTTTTCTGAAGAAAAACATTGTCAAGAAAGAGTCGTCTAAAATTTATCATTTCTAATTTTCTTTTTAATCTTCAAATTTCTTTTTGACTGATTTATTTTTTTTTTCGGTTTGAAAAGTTCTTTGCTTTTGCGAACCCGCATCCGAATTTTAAATTCAGAAATATTTTCCTCGTTTTTTTTTTTTGTTTTTTTTTGCTTCATGAAAAAAGGAATTTTATGAAGAAAACAAAAACAAAACATAAATCAGTACTCGTCCATCCATTGCTTTCCTAAAATCTCCTTAAATTTCCCCTAAAACTAATAAGTTGAATTTTATTTCCGCCATCGATCCTTATTTTTGTTGAGGTTTTTTTCTTTCAAATCCATCATTGATGTAAATTCCCAGTTTCCTCATCTCCATAGTAATTTCTTCAGTTGCTTGAAAACAAATTCCAACGTCTCCAAATGTATAAAATTTCCCCTAGGATCTCCAGGGAAGAATTCATCTGAATTATTTGACTTACGAAGCGGGTTTTAGCTTTATTAATTTTCATGAGAGAAGAAATTTTCATTAGCTGAACAATAAAATAATAATAATAATAATAATAATAATAATAATAATAATAATAACAATAATAATTATTAATAATAATTATTATTATCACACTACAGATGAGACGATCGACCACATAATATCAGACTGTCCCCTTCTGTCCCAAACAGACTACCTCCACCGACACAATCAGGTAGCGTCGATCGTTCATCAACAGCTAGCACAAAAACACTCATTTATTAAGAACACGGTCCCATACTACAAGTACACCCCATAAAGCGTGCTAGAGTCAACCTCACACAAGCTGTACTGGAACCGCCCCATTCACACAGACAAAACTATACATCACAACAGACCTGACATTACACTTGTTGATAAGGTCAACAAACAGACCTATCTCATTGATATTGCAGTGCCTATCAGCAAGAACATGCAGAAAACTCACGCAGACAAGATAAGTAAATACACAGACCTAGCACACGAGCTCCAGAAGCAGTGGAGGCAGGATCGAGTACGTGTTGTACCCATCGTCCTGTCCGCCACTGGTCTGGTGCATCACACATTGCACCGCAGCCTCAGCACACTAGGACTTCATAAAAACACTTACGCACAACTCTAGAAGGCTGTGGTACTCAACACAACATGCATAGTTAGGAAATTTATGGACACAAGCACCCATCCCTAACTATTCTTCCAAACTTTTTTTTTTTTTTATACACTTGGCAATATGTGCTTTGGTTCTTGACCCGCCATGTTGTCTTAGCTGGGGAAACCCATGGTTTGAAACTTTTTTGAGATAATAATAATAATAATAATAATAATAATAATAATTTACTATTTTAATGCAAAATACCTCGATTATATTTTTCGAGTTAATTTTTTTTCCGTCAAATGGCAAAACGAGGATACTGCTTCATTACATCGCTTGAAATTGGCATCCAAGGGTTGTCAGTGAATGTAAAACGAGGCTAAAGTTATAAAAGCTTTTGAAAAGGTAAATTTTTCACTAAATAACACAAAGGAAGCGCTTGATCAGTCGACGAGGCTCACACTGATTGCCTGCAATCGCTGCTACTAAGATGCGAGACCCTCAGCACAGCGTGACAACGCTAACCGCAGCGATTTACCAACAGCGAAAACTCGCAGCTAGAACCTCGCAACGAGTAATTCGCCTTGTGTGACTGAGGCTTTACAGCAGCAATCTTGCCAACAGCGAGCTATCGCAGCTAGATCTTTAACAGCCTGGAGCTATTTCTTAATGCTTGGTAGCATTCTTATTTATAGACTGTCTTCAAATTGTATCTTGCAATGAAACGTCAATTACCTGTGGTAACTGTGGAACGGTAGAGCCCGGATACTTGAGAAACACGATTACTGCAAATTACGTTTCAGTGGGTTATATTCAGAAAAAGAACTTATAAAAACCTAAGATAATATTCTTGTAGTATGTAAATACAAAACTGAACATGGTATTTGTTTAATTATGATGCAATGTTATTTAAAAGATGCAGTGATGACATCTGTTATTATGCAAATCCTCCTTGTTTGGGAGGATCACGGTTAATCCTATCTCAAGAATAATTGCACCTGGATAATCGGCGATTGACTGCATTATCAAAATAAATAACAAACAAATAAATAAATAAATAAATAAATAAATAAATAAATAAATAAATAAATAAATAAATCCATTATGAGTTACTTAGAAAGAGTTCTAACGCTCTATGAAACTGAATCTGGTTTTTTTTTTTCCTCCAGTACAATGGTTTTAATTGGAGAAATGCAAATATCGCCATATACTTGATCACAACGCGATACAAACTCAATATTTTATTTTATTAAATTAATTTTTTTAACCTTGTTTTCCTAGATTATCATAAGCAAAATACCTAAAAAGTTTACATAAACAACCTCGGATTTCATTAAGATTCCAGCAAACATTATACCTCATAGGGCGACTTATATTTCAAAGAGTAAGTTGTGGGGGCGGGTTTCATCAGTGGAAAAAAAATTAAGTAAAACGCTTGGAACAGTACATTCTGAAATCCTCTAGCTAATTAAAAGGAAAAAAAACAACTTTGAAGGCCTCGTAGGGGTTTTGCGAAACAATTTCTTGTGAAATTTAAATCAATATTTATTTAGGCTTTTTCGGGTGACTTAATAAATTTGGTGATACGAGAACAATGGACCGGTCGGAAACAAGAAAATTGGAATTTTCTCTTCAAATTAATTAAAAATGAGAACTTCTAATTAAAGTTGAATGTACTTTTAATACGGTGTTAGTCTTCAACAGGTATCAAGCAGAAAACGAACCATCGATCTTTTTAGATCAAGGGCTTAGGAAAAAAGAAAAATTCTGGGAAAAAAAAAGCGAAAGAAAAATCCATTGAACTCCAAGGAAAATAATAGGCCATTTTGCTATTTTTTTTTTTTTAATTGAAAAACTTTGAATTAAAGAAGCCATTTTTGCTTGTCTTTGTTCTTATCTTGTTTTTCTTTCTAAGTATAAAACAGAAAAGCAAAATACGAACAAAGCTTATGTTAATTAAAAAATTATAATAAAAAATTTCTTTTTTTCTCTTAATGTAAAAAGTTATTAGGGGAATTATATGTTTTAGGCTTGTAATTATCGCAGGATTACAAATTAAAAATTTAATGAGTTTTTTTTTTCTTTAATTAAGTATTCTTTAACAAGCTTAAAGGCAGATTTTGCCTAATGAATTTTAGATGGCAAAACACAGGCTGTGCTGATGAATGACCTGAAAAGGTTTAACAATTACGCCATAGGTTACACTTTCTTTCTCAGATTTCATTTTTTATTGTTTTGTTGAAAACATTGACTTCGATTGAGATGAAGTATTTTTTTCCAGTGCACGAGCTCTTGGTGCTTCTGTCATTGGCCTCGACAAGGGGTGAGAAGTGGCCATTTTGTCTTTGTTGTTGTATTTAAAAAGTTCTCATAATACTCTACCCATCTCTGTAGAACTTATTATTGCTGTGATTAAGTTTCCATCTTCTTTTAAATTAAATGTCTGATTGATTTTAAAAACCATGTCTAATGCAGTTTTTTATAAAATTTTCTGACCTCTTTATTCTGGTAATCAGTTTTATTAGTCAGTTAACTATAACTCTTTTTTATGTCTTACAATCTTTTTTGCATTTCCTTGTTATACTCATTTGCAGCAGTGCTGGCCTGGCCGTGCGGTCTCGGCGGCGGTCTGCCGTGGCGGCCAGTGCGCCAGTACTTGGGTTCGAATCCCGACAGTGGCTTGGTTGTTTCAATTTCCTTTCCTGTGTTGTGCAGCCTCTTCTTCACTTTCTCTTCGGTCTGACGTCATTCCGTAATGGCGTCCTGGAGAAGGCAACGGGAATCCTCTCCAGTATCTGTTCCCAAGAATAAGTTACGGTTTCTCCTAGGGGTCGCCCTTCGGGGGTCATTAGGGTTCCGTGGACTTCAACCATCTTCGGATTGTACTACGCTGTATGTATGTATGTACTCATTTGCATTATTTCTTTGTGAATGTTAATCATTTTTTTGTTTTGTTAGCATTATTTGTCTCTTCCAGAGTAGCCTCCCGTACCAAACATTTCTGACTAATTTTCTTTCAAAACTTGCTTGCAGTCTCATTAATAGTTTTCCAGTATTAATGATTATATTCCAATATCGTTATTGGGAAGGAACATGGAACCTCCAAGAATTAAACTAAAAACCAAAAAACTAAACATTAAAAATAAAATACAGATAATTCTTGTGCCACCCTCCGCTAACCTCAATGAATTTTTTATGCGCAATTAAATAAAGCGCCTAAAAATATTAACACATTAAAAGGTTTGAGACTCTGTGTTTCTCTAGGTGACATCCCAGGATAGCCGTTTCACGCTGTTCAGCGATCATCAGCTGAGAATAGTCACCAGCAAAACAACAAGGTCTCAATACGGAAATGATTATAATGTTAGCGGGAAGGATATAGAACCTCCAAGAATTAAACTAAAATATGTTTCTTCAGTGGTTTAAGCGCTGGACTGCGAATTGGAAGAAAAGGGTTCAATTTCCGGCGAAGGTGGAATTTTCCCATTGTTTTAACCCCTCCAGACGAATCAAAGATGTTTGAAATGGATTCCGGATTGCTCACCTTCAACAGACATTTCTTATTACAAACTGCCGAGATCGATTTCCATCAAGGCAATCCAAATATACCGTTTTCTAACAGAGTGTAGATTTATAGACAGGAGCATCAAAATACCAGAAGGCTTTAACAGTTTTTATTTGACAAACATAGCAGCATTTGCTTATCTTTCTGTCATCCACAATCTCCGAATCTTCTTTTTCTAGGCAATGATTGCATTTCGTGATCTTTCTTAACGACCTGCTAGGGAAGAGAGATTAGGATTCCTGTGCCTAACGTGTGCCCTCAATAGCCCAAACTGAGATTCGATCCCCGTAAATCATACATTGCTGAACTCCCTGTGGGCTGGAGGTTTGGAGAAAATCCGTCTTCCCGTAAGATCACTTCCGGTTGTAAGTAGAGATTGAACGGGTCAGGAAAGTAGTGATAATCGGACAAAATTGGGGTTTATCTATACTAAATCGACTGTGCCGAGAACGAATCTGATACTCTCGACCCAATATGGCCACTTGGTTAAAGAAGGCCACTTACCACTTCCTTTCCCGAATGGTGCAAATTGGAGATTTAGACATACTAAACTTCATCTTTTGAAAGTTTACTAACTCTTGAATTACAACAGCTTGAATAAATGAGTTTTGCGCGCAAATTCCCTTTTAATACTTTATCAACCCAAGTGTTTGATAGATTACAAATTACAAGGCATCGCTTTGTTTTGTATTCATTACAGAACTGTGTATTGATTTATTTTAAATTCAAATTCTATACAAGACGCTTCGTTTCGATATCGTTATTGAAATTAAATGTTCGTTTTCTATAAATACTTTATAAAGGAACTTCAGGTATTCCAAAATTTATCGGTTTTTTGTTTTTAAATAAATTTATCCATAATTGAAATGACATTTTTTCTTCTACTAGTCAATTCCAATTCGCCAATTATATTAATTAACTAAACTTATTAGTCTATATTACTAGTTTTATTAAAATAGCAGTGCAGCAATACATATGCTTTCGTTTGCTATTTCTCTGGATATCATTGTGCCCTAGGAAATTCATTTCTCGCTAAAGAATCTTGTAGACAAGGTTACCTTAAGACTCTTCAGCACGAACTCCTTTGAACTCAACGTCCCGGTTGAGAAGTTTTGTTGTTTGCAGAAATTTTCCCTTAAAGCATAATCTTGTGTAATATCAAGAAAGGTTATATTCTTATCTTTGTCAAATATTTGTAAATTTAGAGTTTTGCTTTCTTTGCTGTCGGCATTTCCTTTGATGTGACTTCAATAAACTAACTAAATAAGATAAACATTTACAATTTAGTTTATCATATTTATTTAGTTTATTTAGCATTTAGTTGTTGTACAAAGATGAAATAATGTAAATTCAAATTTACATTTTATTTCATAATTTCAAAATTTTCATAAATCAGCGTAAAATTTGTTTACTGTCATCATATTTCTTTCAGTGAACATAAAACATTTGTCTTGAATTCCCGGTATCCAAAAGCAGATCAGTGATTTCTAAACGTTTGCGTTTTTATTCCTTTTTATACTTAAATAATTGTTCCATGCACGTTAAATTTTCCTATTATGTATTTGTGTTATTTATGTATTTGATAGTTAAATCCCTTCTAAGCTAGTGGTTACTACAGTTCAGTTTATGAAAGAAGAGCTTTTGATGACGTAATTTCCTTATAGATTGATATTTCCAGAACGTAACAGCGCCATCTAATGCTGAAATCCGTAACTGAATCTTATAAACATTTCAAAACCATTAGTGGATTTTGTATTTTCTACAGTTACGAATATGTAATAATAATTAAATAGTTCCACACTATTTCCCCTTGCTTGGCTATGCAAAGTTTGTCCTTTCTTGGTCACGCTTATGCGATCTCAAAACGACGCCATCTTGGACTGACTGCTCTGTGTTCAAGTTGATGACGTCAAGACTGGTGACGTTTGTTCCAGACAAAATCAATCGCTACGTAATGACCATATATGGCAAACCCTTTTTTTTTGCAAAATACTGTAGCGGGGAATTAACATTTTGCCCTTTTTTATTTTTAATTATCTTGTTAATGCTTTTTATATCAAGGGCCATTGTTTTGTTTACTTGTCTTTTGTTTATATTTTGTTGCTTTCACTGAGCTGCAGATACTGGGTAAATTCAGCTGATGATGGCTAATAAACCTGCAACAGTCTGGCTTCAATTCCCGGTATCCAAAATCAGACTGAGCTATTCTATTCGTGTGCGTTTTTTATTCCTTTTTATACTTAAATAAAACATTTTTATTTTATTTTTTTTCTCTTTTGCAGAAGGAAAGGGTGACCACATTATAAATTCCTAACTACAGTCCACGACACCCTTGGAAAGTAGAATGGTAACTGTTAGGGGAACTACTTCCTAACAGTTCCAATGCTAGTCGAATTCGACGGGATCACTCGAATAAGGTAAGTGGGTATCCTTGCGCTAACTAATGATTTATTCCTTATAAGGAGTTAAAGAATGAAAATGAGATTATTGTGATATTTCTGAATTCACGTTAACTTTTTAATTGTTTTCATTGCTTTTAATTACTTCATCACAACTTTGTAAAAATATAAAAACTCCGTTGAATTTAATTTTAAATTAACTTCAAGGTTTAATCAACATATAATTAAAATATTAAAAGTTTTTTTTTGTGTTTGTGTGTGTGTTTTCCATTTCTTACTTTTAGTTTAATTTCGGACATTTTTATTAGTAACTGATAAATACAAAGTGAATAAATTGTGATGTGAATAAAATTTTACGTAAATTTAGTTTTAAATATTTTATAATTGCTTATTATTATTATTATTGTTATTATCTGCTATTAGTGATTTAGAGAGGGAGGAAAAAAAACCTTAAATGTTATTTTTTTTTTGTTCAATGATTTGTTAAAATAATTTTATTATTATAAATCCTATATGAGGAACGAATCGATTACTCTTTCTCATTATTTGTTAAGTCTTGACAAGTTTGCTTGCTTTTTTTTTTCAAACAAAATTTTACTCCATCTTCTCAATTCCGCTGAGTCCTTCTTCTGAATCACTACTACTCGAATGGGGTATTTCAGTTTTAAAATAAAATTCTTGTATCTTTCACCGGATGCAAGACAGATCAAAGCTATCAAACTTTTGTAATTCTGACAGCGCTGTGAGTCTGTCATCGTCCCGCCGTGAATCGGAGAACGAAACCCTCCGCTTTCGGCTTCTTATCCTGAAACTTATCGATGAACTCATTCTTGGAAATTTATTTGTCAGTTCGACATGGCACAAACGATGTGAGAAGGATTATCTCTTCGAACTTTGCAATATACACTGAAGCTCGGTTACAACGCGGTTGTTTATATCGCGAATTCGGATATAACGCGATTTGGTCTTGGACCCCTTCTATTTTGGAAAAGGTGTAATATCGCAAAAATGCGTCAAATACAATATATTTTTTTAAAAATACCAGAATCGCGGACTTTTTCGTTTAACCAAAATGAATATCGAGATCTATTTTTCTGCCAATGACAACCAGTAAAGAGGCCCATGTAATCTAATAGGCATATGAATACCTAGTTTCGATCCACGAGACTCGTCGTTTGTACAAGATGCCAAGATGGCGGCGCCAAATCGATTTTGGCTAATACAGTATAACCCATCAAAGTGTTGAAAAGATAATGATTTATGTATTTATAAATATAAAATTCTGTCACATAGCTCTGAATGATGTATGCAATCGCGAAATGACCATTTTAAATCGATTTGGAATCATGTGGGCGATAATAAGGTGCGATATACGACATTTGACGTCGCGAAGTAATAAAAGTTAGGTTTAATCGCGATCTTCGAGATCTTGAAAGATCGCGTTATAACCGAGCTTCTGTGTACATGCAATACAATTTGTTTTGAATGGCTTTGTAAAGCAGAATCTTTGTCGAGATGATTGAGCACTTCAGAACGCATCCATGTTGAATCACGAATTGAATTCATTCTTCACATTAAACCTCATTATAAATAAGGCGATTATATATAAATTATGTTAATTTACGATGATATCATAAATGTCCTTTTAATATCCAATTCATAGCATAAAGTCTTCGCAAATTGACATAAGTGTTTAGTTACGGACTCTTTCGTTACGCGAGATGACAGACCGAATTACTACTCTGTAACTTCTACAATGCTGTCTTCGTTTTCAGGCGTTTAGTATAGCTAAGATGTTGTACATGAATAATACATTCTCCTGATTAACTGTTATGGTTGCGATAATGGTTGATTTCTCCTTTATATATCCAATTGTATAGAAGATAAGGATGTTAGTTTAGTTTCAGAGGTACCTCCCATTAAAAATATTGGAATTGTTCAGGGTTAAAAAACAAATAAAATAACAAAAAATAAAAATTATGTTTTCAGTTAAAACTCGAATATAAACACAAACTTCATCAACATAATTTCAATATTTCGTCCTTTATTTCAAGGACTTTCTCAAGATCCCACATCTTTAAATTAAATAACGAAAAATACAAAAACCATAAATGGAAGGAGAAAAACTTATTTCTCATCCCTAACAAAACAAAATATAATAAAATCTCATTAGCGAGATCTTACATTGTGAAATAAACAATTGAAATCAAATAAACAATTAATTAATAGGGATGAGAAATAAGTTTTTCTCCTTCCATTTATGTTTTTTGTATTTTCGTTATTTAATTTAAAGATGTGGGATCTTGAGAAAGTCCTCGAAATAAAGGACGAAATATTGAAATTATGTTGATGGAGTTTGTGTTTACATTCGAGTTTTAGATGATAATGATGATAATGAAGATATATAGATGGTTATGTTTTCAGTTGTCTATAGTTGATGCTGTTTGCAAGTGATATCAGCATATTTGGTGATTAAATTTTTATTAAAATGGAATCGTTATTAATTGACTACGGACTGTAAATCTAATATTTCTAACTACTGACTTCTAACCACAATAACTTTGGAAACTCATCCGAACTCATAATGGCAGTACCGTTTATATTCATATTCACAAGGATTTCATCGCTGGAACACGGATTTTAATAAAAATTGGCAAAGACTCAGCACTTGGAAAACATGAAAACATATGTCCCAAGTGCTGAATAGACACTGATCAAGGTCTAAGGGCAATTAAAAATTTTAATTGAATTCAAATATAAAATCGTAAAAATATTTCCAACCGAATGTAAATGTTCGAGTGGTCTAAGGCGTGACGAGCATAATCCACTGGCTCAGGTTCGATTCCCGATATAGGCATTTTTTTAAATAATAATTTAATTTGGTTTTAATTAATTTTCATAGTTTTAAGTAATTTTTAAATGCTTTTAAAGTATTTTTATTTATTGCTAATTATTACAATTTATTTGTAATAATGTGGGACAATTATGTGCTATTTTACAGATTTTTAATTAACATAATTAATTTTTCAATAATAGCTATAATTAAGCTTAAAATCAATGAAATTGTCATGAAAAATAGTTGTCATGAAAAATGTAGTGAATCATTACATTTGAATTCTAAATATTTTAACAATTTAATAATAATTTTAATAATTTACTTATTACAATTTTGTTCACTATAGCGATGATTAAAAATGCATCAAAAACACTTAATTAATTTTGAGTAGTTTTAATTAAGTTTTAAAACCAAATTAAATTATAATTTTAAAAAATGCCTGTGACAGGAATCGAACCTGAGCTACTGGATTATGCTCCTCACGTCTTAGATCACTCGACCATTTATGTTTTGTATTTTTATTATTTTTATATTTGAACTCAATTAAAATTTTTAATTACGCTTAGACCTTGACCAGTGTCCACTTAGCACTGAGACATAGTTTTTCGTGTTTTCCAAGCCGGAAACTATGTCCCTGCCAATTTTTATTAAAATCCGTGTTCCATCGATGAAATCCTTCCGTTGTCAGTAAGTTTGATCAGATGGGTCTACGCTACTTGGCAGTGAAGCTTCATCTTTCGTTTCTGTATTTCTTGAACTAATAGCTACTTTTTTTTTTTAAGTTTTTATATTTAAAATAATACAAAATAATAATTAATTATATTATTACACTAATCAAACTAGAAACTACGTCACCTTTTATTTTTTTATTTGTAAAAAGATTTCTATAATACTTTAAACTGAAAATCTCCTTTTTCACCAATTAATTTATATAAATTCAATTAATATCTAGATAAGTGACCTTTAGTGTGTTTATTGCAGTTAATTTTTATTTTTTAATTGAAATTTTGAAATGTAACTTCGATCTTCTTAAAGATATCGAGAAAATACGAAATTCTTACTATTTTATATTAATGGAATGACAACGTTTAATTATATGCTAATTAGTATTAACTCGAGGTTCGGTTCTCATGTGGATTTCGTAATGGTGGCCGATCCGAGCTGGGCAGGTTTTCTCGGGGTTCTCCAGTTTCCCCTGCACTTCTCCCACCATTCTTTCTCAGTCTTTCTCTCCGTCTATCCTTATTTTTCTCCGTCTGTCCTTGTGGGATTTCACAATAGATCAACGGTTGCGATGCTCGGCTTCCCTGCCATCCACACTCACCACATAACATTACGTAATATTCCTAACTGGTAAATCTTGCCAGTGACTACAGAGCAGAACTTCTGAGTCGATGTGTTGAGAACAGCAAATTGCTGTGCTGTGCTGTGAAAATGCCCTTGTTGTGTCATGTGTTTAATAAACAATTATCATAATACATAATCAAAAGCTCTACTCGACTCAATTCTAGACTCAATTCAATCTGTGCAAGCAGAAATTTGCAGTTTTAGTAATAAAGATTAAACACTGTTAATTCGCATTCTAATCAACTTAAAAAAATATTTCGTGGTATTTCGAATGTCCGAAATAGATTGTGAATCGTCTACGAATAATCTGAGGTTTTCCAAGGATAGAAAAACAAGGAAATATCACGTGTCATATTAGAAGCATTGCTATAGAGGATACCATTATTCATTTCTTTCTTTGCTTTAGTGATATTTCAGTTTCTGATCGTGTCTTTATACATAGACTATTCATAGAAAATTCCTATTTTTGGTATGCTATCATTATTTCTATGTTATTTTTGATAACTAATCAGCCTTATTTTAATGTCACTATTATTGTTGATCAAGTAAAAATACCTCGTGAAAATTCAGTAGTAGTCTAATTTTAAATTGATTCTTGTTATTAAATTGAAAATGTGTACAAAGAAAAAATAAATGATAAGACTATTCTTCTTAAGAAAAATAACTATCTTGACAAATTTATAAAAGACCAAATTAGATCTTACAATATGTTCAAAATTAAAGAAATGAATACATTTGAAAATAGAGTTTTCATCCCTTATCTAAATGATAATAGTTTTTTGTTACAAAAATTATGTAAATCATTCAATATTAATGTTGGCTATAGATATAAAAATAAAATTACAAATTTGCTTTGTAAAAAAATACATCAGCATGAAAATCAAAATGAAATGGGTTTGATTTATAAAATTGTTTGTAAAACTTGCGGAAATTTTTACATAGGCGAGACAAAAAGGACCTTAGCGGAACGGAAGAGCCCTAAAAAATAAAAACAAGGACATTTCCGACATAGCATATCATTGTTTAACAAAAGGCCATGTCATGGACACCAATGTACAAATCCTATACAAAGAAACTCAATTAAATTTGAGGAAAATTTTAGAAAGTTGTATTATTAAAAATTCTAAAACTAAAAACTTCAGTCGATACGAAGGAGCCTTCGTAAACTATAATATCATTATGCTCATTAAGGATTATTTAAATTTTGACACCAAAAAAAATAGCAACTCTAGCAGATTTAAATTATTAATAATATATGTGAATGATTATTTAATTAGTAATTATTGTTAATAATTGACATCCTTTCATACTAAATTATAATTGTAACAACAATTAAATTTATTGATATTCAATGCCTTTATTTTATTATGCTGTTCAACCCTGTTCTTTGTTTGTTTGTTACTTCATTCTAATTTTTGACTTGAAAAAAGGAAGATGTACTTCCTGAAAATTTGCCTTTTGTATTTAGTATTTAATAAATATTTTGAATACTCATGTGATGTGTAGAAGAGTTTGTATTTGTTTAACATATTCGAAATGGAAAGAAAGTAGATCGTGGAAGAATTTGATTCTTGTTATTGATTAATCAAGGAATCAACAATGTTTATTTAATATATCTTTTTATATTTTTGTAGGACCGTGGGCACACCCCACGTGTGCTTTCATCCATTGCGGATGTATCGCACTAACCCTACAATGTTCAGAAATTCTGAACGTAATTGTTTTTCCATCAGATTCTGACAAATTTTACACACTTCAACGCCGCAGACAGCGGAAGAGAAAGAGCAGAAGCAGCCAAACACAGGAAAGAAAATAAACGTCCAAGCCGACGCATCAGCCTCGTGGGAGATCCACTAGACCACGCCGGCACGGCTTATTTAAAATTTAATGAAGTTATTTGATTGAAAGTCAAATCATACAAAACATTTTTAGTAACTAGATTAACAATTGATCATTTGTTTAGTGAAATAATAATAGTAATAATAAATTAATATATTTTCTACTATGCAGCATTGTTGGCAATTAAATGTTGTTCATATAATTTTGGATTTATAATGCAATATTCTCAGTAAACTTCCTACTCTGATATTATAAAATAAATTATACTTTTTCCTTTTTTTTTTAGAATATTATTAAAAGTAATACGTCCTATGTTGGAATTAAGCTTGTATTTATTCTAGTTTGTTTTCTCTTCCTGCTCTCAAGCCGGTGCATTTGACATGGATTTGGGTTCTGGGGAATAATGGAGATTTCATGATTCGTTCAGTGCAGACAAAACACCTGTATCTGATATTAACCTCAACAGAGGAGTATTTCAATGTTGCCAGAGTTAAGTTGCCTCTGGCAACACGGAAAGCGAACCGCACGCTTTGAGTGGTTTTTTTCAGTGTTCAGGAGTGTTTCAGTGTTGCCATAGTAACGGCTAGCAGGAGTGAAAAAATGAAACGCTATTTCCTTGTTTTTCATCTTGCAGGGAATCTTTTAAATTGGAAGTAACGCATTCTCCACTTAAGATTCCGTCACATCTAAGTGAAAGGAAAAACATTCTTCTGGGTTTCTTGAGATTAAGAATAGTTACAGATGCTAACATCTCAATCTCTGATCTTGTTAGGAAGAACCATTCTTATGATGTTTTTTTGTTTTTTTTATCTTTTAAAAGTACTTTCATGAAATTTCAATTTTTATTAGAAGAATTAAAAACCAAAATTTTAGTAATTACAACTTCTTTAGAAAACATTAACCGTTAACAACGGCTTTATACTCGTAGTTAGCAATAGGTAAACGTCAGAGCATTATTAGATCTCCAGCATTTTACTGTATGAAGATACTACATTTATTATATAAATAAATCTAAACCGTGCTCAGAGCTTCCATCAGCAATAGGATGGAATATAATATAGCAATATAAGAAACAGGACCATGAAACTAAGGGTCTGTATCTTTCTAATTCATGGCCATAAAAAAGCTGGCTTAGCCTGAGTAGACAATGTAGACATCATCGATGTGGAATTTGTAAATTCAAAGTTGAGTCAAAATTGTCGCAATAAATGAATCTCAAAGCCAGTAAATCTGAAAAGAGATGGGCAACAAAATCACTCCTTCAATTTTGTAGAAGACACGTTTTTAGATGGAAAATTGATACAACTAGGTGTGGAAAGTGCAATGACTTATATTACAAAATTAAGTAACTGAAAAATTAATGTACTACGCAGACTTACTTCAATATTTCAACTTTTTCATCAAAAGTTTTCATCAGGAATATATTACATAAATGAGAAGAGAATGATTAAATCACTCTTCTACTACATAAAAACAGAAACAGAATAATACTCATGAATTGAATATCACGTTACACTTGTTAACATACATAATAACCATACATTGTAGCCCAACTAACAAGTCTTGTATTGATTGTTGATAGCATGCAACGGTTGTTGCTAAATTCATTCTATATAATAAGAAACGTTGTCAACAAAACGCTACATGACTTACAGTTGTAAATCTGAGCACGTCTTCGATGATGAAGTTTTTGGAGTATCAAGACGAGATCTTAGAAGCATATGTTTGACTTCTTCGAGATACTGTTGATCCAGAATTTACTTTCATGGTAATTAATGGAGCCTTCTAGAGCTGGAAGAGATAGAAAATATCTAGATAATGAATTGACTAGCCGCATCCACAATCATCGATGATTTTGCAATACTGTAGTAAGACAAGTTGCAAGTTCTTTGCAAAACATGTGCAAGTTCTAACATGTGTTCTTAGGAAGGAATGAGAATGTTCACTGCTTAATCACCTTAGAAATAAACGGTATCCTATCACATTGTTAATCCCAAGTGAATTTTAAATATATATAAATTTGATCATTTCCATTTTTCTATATCTACCAAACCACTCTATTTACCTTACAGTAATTTGGTAAGTTATATTAAATTAAATGACTATTTAAAGCTTGTTTGTTTTTGGTTATTAATTGATCGAGCCTGTCCAAACCAGGTCGAAAAAGGCGAGGGGAAGAATAAGAGCCTTGTTAAAAAAAAAAACCAGTTTTCATTTTGTTCACCTACGCACTGCTTGTAACTTTCATTGAACTATTTGTCTTTGTTTAATAATAACAACTGCGAAAACTCCAACATTACAACGACAATGACGATATTTTTAAAACTTCCTGATTAAGTGGAGCCGGTGAGGCTCACGAAATATCGTCAAGATCGTTGTAATGTTGGAGTTTTTGAAGTAGTTATTGTTAAAGAAATTATTTATGATGTCTTAAGAAGAGTTTGTTTATTTGTCTTTGTGTTTCTTAATCAATTTCTTCATCCCATTTGTAAAGTGATTAACAATATTAATTGAGAAAAAGCACAATTTAACAATAAAAGATATGTGAGTTCCATTAAAATTCTCAGGACAGTTAGTTTTTAGGATAATGTAGAATTCTTCAGATATATACTTCAGGTATACATTCAGATTTAATTGTAAAACATATCTTCTGTTGATCTGTGAAATTTTTATACAGAAGTAGATTGTCTTGTATCCGTAAATAGAAGAATCATTCATTAGTTTAAAAGACTGGGAAAAGCCTTATTTTAATATGTATTAAAATTTGATTACTAAAAACAAAATGGTAAACACTATCAGAGAACTAATAGAAAACTTTTTCATTATTAGAAAAGATATTTCTAATTAAGATAATCGCTTCAGTTATTTATCTAGACTTTTTTTACTACTTAAATCAAATTTCAAGAAAACTTTGTTTTTATTAATGCTCAAGGTAGTTTCTTAATCTCTTTGTCGTTCCGGTGTGGTCTTCTGCGCAAGGCGGCGGCCTCGCATGAGGCAGATGCGTCGGAACCTGGGTTCAAATTCCGATGTGGGCATGGATTAGATTAGAATGGGATGAATGTGGGCGGCAGGAAGCGAAGCACCGCGACCAGTAGATCTATTGTGCGAACCCACGGAAATGAGGACAGATGGAGAGAAAGACTGAGAAAGTATAGTGGGAGGCTCGCAGGGGAAACGGGAGAACCCCGAGAAAACCTGCCCAGCGTCCACCATCACAAAACCCACATGAGAACCGAACTCGTGACTCAGAGGTGAGAGGCCAGTGTCTTAGCGACAACGCCAACCACGAGGCCGGTGTGGACATGGATGTTTGCTTTCTTTCCTGTGTTGTAAGCTCCTTCATCTGTCTCTTCTTTCGCTGCCTAAGGAATCTTTGGGTTAGACCTGTCCTATGGGTTGGCGACAGGAAGGGCATCCGGCCGTAAGACCCTTACCAAAACCGACTCATCAGCGATCCCAATGGAAAGGGGGAAAATCTAAAGAAGATTGTATCTTAATATCTTTAATTTCGTGACGATTTGGTAACTGGTGCTATTGTTTTCTTGACAGTGTTTGCTCATGTAGGCATAGCTACATCTGAAGATAGTACAGTATTGTAATGTACATTATAGTCAAAATTCACACATTATTTTTTTGTGTTTACTGCTTTACATTTTTTTATATTCATCTTGCAAAAAAACCCATTTGAATTTAAATTAATCCCCTTTTTTTTAATATTAAAGTTTTTTATTTATGGGACATCGGTCGTAAGAATGAACGGTCGAAGGTCGGACGGTCATAAGTCCAAGCACTCCTGTACTAAGAAATTGTGACGGTATTATAAAGTTATTTAGTCGTTATTACATTTAGCCAATCTTTGGAAAAAGTTCATTGCCATTTTTTTTAATAATTATTTCTTGTTGTTCGTTAGATATTGCTTTTTTTTTATCCATTTGTGTCTTTTTCTTCTATTAATTTTCCTTCCGAATCTAGAGGTTTCACGAGAGTTCATTTGTGTTGTTAACTTAATTGAAAACCTGGAAGTTAATGAGTCTCCGAGGAGTAAAACCTTTTAATTGCAACATTTCTGGTTGTGTTCCTCTTTAGATTCAAAAGCAAACTCAAATAACACTCGAAAGGGACTAAGAGATTCAGTAACATAGCTTTCAGAAGTGAATTCTAAGTGCCCAATCTATAAAAATATTCAGTTTTCAACTTAATTTTAGTAACGCAATTATCAGTTTTTCAGTCGGTGAATCTCAATCAGAATTTCTTTACAGCGAATAGGAGGAGGGAGGATGGGAAACAGCAAATTTAATAAAGCAAATTTAATTTAAGTTCGAAATGCTTTCTTTTAATGCACTATAATAAGCCGTTTTAAGAAACAGAATTATTATTATTATTATTAAAATACATATTTTTATAACAATTTACTTAAACTCCATTTCTTTGTGGTGCGGATTATAAACTTTAATAGAAAGGACCACCACACACCAATAAGCAGAAAATTAATATATTAACATAAATACAAATACTTGACATGTTTCGAAGCTTTTTCAGCTTCTTTATGAAACGTTATAAAAGGCTTAAATAATTTATACAAATTATATAAATTACAAATTACTGTTTTCCTTTTCATAACGTTTGATAAAGACGCTGGAACAGCTTCGAAACATGTTACGTATTTATATTTATGTTAATATATTAATTTTCTGCTTATTGGTCTGTGTGGTCCTTTCTATTAAACTTTATTTAAATTTATGCATAGTTTCAATGAAATCCATCAACTTTATTTTGTGAAAATGGATCTTCTATAGTGTTTGTTTTACCTTATAGGTAGTAATATAGTAGACTGGGGGGATATTCCACCATTAAGTCTTTTTTTGTTTTGCCAGACCGAATATAAATGAGTTATAATCATAATGTTAAGCAAGCACATTCCCTGGACGTTGATGTACGGGATAAAAAAATTGGCGGGATTGTGTATCATCTGTAAGGCTGAGTAAAAACAATGTAAAAAAAAGAGAGAAAAGTGGTATACCCGTGATGTTTCTCGGATTATGCTAAGAACCATTACTAATATTTATTTTTTTATCTAATGTTTTTTTATATATAAAGAAGTAATAATTAGTGTTGACATTACTATGCAAGTAAACTATGCAAATTTTACTTAGCATAAAATCTTAATTCCGACTCAACATTTTTATTTCTGAATAAAACAAAGAAGTGGGGGGAAAATGCAACATGCTTTGCAATTTGCACAACTCGTGTTCGCTTCGTGAACTTCATCGCCAACAAAGTATATCCGCAAACGCTCATGGCGGCTTCTTGAGATGCAGGCAATAAACTACCTATTACATGGTATAATTGGCCTTGAACCTTGAACGTAGACATGAAATCTCTCTCGACGACCTACTTAGCTCCAAATGAATGTCATTTGAAATGAGCTATTGTATTTCCGACTTTCATTTGCTCACTTGCGAGATGTTCGCCAATCAGAAGACTATTCAGGAGCTCATTAAAAGGTGGAAGATGGGGTTTGATACGTAAGTGTCACCTTTTCCAATATCAGTCAGACATTGAACCTCTCCTAGTCAACCAACACATGGGAGTCGATTGACTGCCGGATGTCGTAGCTTAGGCGCGTGTGCTTGTACACGAGCTAAATCAAGACATGGAAAAGACAGCAACCATCCGCTGGGATCTTAACCACTCGGTTGGGAGAGGTAGTTCGATTTTTCATAAGTAATTCAACTAACATTCTGTTTCAAAACTACATTAGTTCAGTAAAAATCGCGGGGTTAAATCAAATAAACTAAAACTAAAAAGAATACAACGTAAACAAATAGCATAATATTCATAGATTAAGATAATCCTTGACTAAATCCAATTTAATCCAATAGAGTTGCGACATAAGCTGATATTAATACTATTAGGAGAAATCGGCCTTTGTAGTAGAGAAGTAATTATATCTCGATGAATTTTTCATTTTGATTATTTATTTATTTATTTTTCAGATGTTTTAGACCAAAAAGAATTTAATACAAGTAAAAGAAAAGCAAACGCTCAAATTAAAGTATCTGCATTAAATAATGTCACTGTAGTTTATCATAAAGGTAGTATTTTTGAGTAGAATGAGAATTTTTGATTGGCACATTACTATTGGGATTATTGTAGTAAGATTAATTTTTTATATATAATAAGTTGTCAGTAGAACTTGATGAAACTTATATAAAAGTTCAGTTTCTTCTTTGCCATTTTAAATTAGACTTCTGTTTGTATGACGACCTTCCGTCTGTGTCAACAGCATTTGGCTAAAAGTCTCTTGATATCAATTTCACATCGGAACAATTGGTACAAGAATTGAGAATCTCCTGACACATGTTTTCTGAAGTTACGATTGAAATATCAAAGAGCTCTTAGGATCAGTTGACGAGAAATATTGATTCCTCAATTCTAACTTGTAGTGTCTGAGTTCATGGAAGCTTGCCAAGGTTTGGTCACCCAACAACTGGTAGAAATTATCCTCCTCTTGTCTCCTAATATTAAGTCACTATTCTTATATTTCAAAATTTCAGTAGCCGTCAAATGTACATTAATAAGGAGATATTTACTCAATAAAAATTCTGAATTGAAATAAGATTATCAAGAATACTTCTGGACGTTTCGTCGAAATGAACTGGAAAAGAAATCTTGTATCGAAAAGAAAACCAGTGACAAATTTGGAAAGACCTTCGATCTAAATTATATTGAAAATGATAAGGAAAACTATGCCTTTTCGATGTTTATTTCTTTCTGTCTTCTTTTAGTCATATGAATATCTTCATCGATTACAAAATAGAGGCTAAAAGTAAAATATAAATTATATATAAAAAACAGATTTTTTTTTAAAAAGAGGCTTTTATTTAAAATGCACTAAAAATGAAGAAATAATTTTATCTCCACAATCACAAGATTGTACGGTATAATATAGCTAAAATAAAAGCCTGGGGCGCCCCTAAAAATGTAATACACGACTGAAAATTAACTACAACATATTATACTATTATACAATTCCCCTCAATGTAGGTACTTTACATCGGCGTGAAGTTGGAAACTTACCATAAGGAAATACTGTATATTTAATATGGAAATATCTCATTTTAGGTTTCAATGGCATAACTGTAAATGAATTAAGATATTAAGTATAAGCGCTTCATGCTTTATTTTAACGATATTAAATCGTACAATCTTGTGATTGTGGAGATAAAATTATTTCTTCCTTTTTAGTGCATTTTAAATAAGCCTTTTTTTAAAAGAATATATTTTTTTTATACCTGTATAATTTATTATCAGGTGAACCCCATCGCAAATCAAGAAGAATCTGTACATAGAAAGTTGAGAGTTTGATATTGTATAAAATAATTTGTCACAAATTTATTTTATTTATTAATTGATTTTTTTCCTTTCATCGAATTTGGTCAACTACGACCACGGAACTAGCCCAATCTGACAAAGTCAGGGCGAAGCTAGTGAAAGTCAAGAAGAGGGGACGAGATTCACATCCCGTCCAGAATATCCCTGAGATAATAAGTCCCAGGGGAGAAACGGACGAAACACAGAAGAAGAAAGAAATGCCAACACCGGAATTCGAACCCAGGTTCCGATACAACGGCCACACGACAGACCCTCGTCTAGACCTCTCGGCAATGCCGGAACGACCATTTATTGATTTATTTATATCCAAAAAACAAACAAAAAAACAACTAGAATGTCAGATATTAAAACATCGTTGATAGTTCAACAACTGTCTTGAAAGCATTCGGCTTTCAATAAAATAAGATTGTTACGTTGAACTGGAAAAAGATTTTTATTAAAAAAATTAGAAAATATAATATAAAACGCTATTTTTCGAAAGTTTTGTTATCTGAGTTCAGTCTTAATGGAGTTTTGGAGTCTTTCTTTATCATCCAACACCAACTCTGTAGCACTTATTCTATCCTTTAAAAATATACGGAAATTTTTAAACAACAATTTTAAGTAAAAGAAAAGTTTTCACTCTATTGGCTGAATATTATATATAAATACTTGGTATTTATTTTGGTGAAACCGGAGATTACGGTACCTGGCTTTCAACAAGATGGCTGCCTTGGCACTACTTTTAAGATATGAATTTTAGTTTTTCAATTAACTAGTGAAAAGTAGAATGAGGTTTGCAGATAAGCTTATTTAAAAATGGCTTTGCATGATCTTTTACTAGAAAAACTAATCCCCATCTGGCTAACTGCGATTTGAGATAACATTGCGCACCATCATGTATCCCTGCGCGGATGTATCCTTATAAAGACTGTGATTGGCTTGTACTGTATTCTCCGTTTTAGCCTTCATTTTTTATAAATTCCAATTTAATTTGCTTACATTACGATTCAAATTTTAGTATTCTTGTCTTAACTTTGAGGAAAATGTTTTGTGTTTTTCCTTATTATAAGACATTTCATCTCTTCGTCATTATTTGTAGTTATATTCGAATAATATTTTTATTATAATTAGTAATATTTTTTGAAGTGATTTGATAACTTAAATTATTCATTCATCCAATAATCAATGCTGTCTTCGAATCTGCAAAAGTAAGAGAAGTAAGTGTCTTTAGGAAGCAGTCAGTAATTGATTTCTTAAGTAATTTATTTCTTAAATTATAAATCCCATCAAAACTGGAGTAATGAACACGTTTTCTTATAATGCAATTTCGTTGAATGGCCACAATTGGAATTCTCGCAAGAATATTAAAAAAATAATAATTAAATACTTACATATTATATTTATAAATATTATAAATGGAATTCACTACCCCAAACCCAACTCTGAAATATATAAACACATTTTTAAACTTACTCACAAATGAGAATTAGACGAATTCAATGTTTAGATCATTTGGAAAGAATGAATCAGTCCAGACTTACTTATCGTATCCACAAATTTTTACAAAACAAACGTACAAGACCAAAGTGGTACAAACAGATAGAAAGGGACCTTACGGAGGTAGGATCACCAAATTTACAGGATAGAAATGTGACAGGCGTATTGTCCACACGGGGAGATTTGAGGAAGATGTGAGGAAACCAACACGACGAACATGGTCGAAGGAACAGAAATTGCATAAGTCCATCCAAATGAAGAACTATTGGGCAAGGAGGAAGGCTCAGAGTGTGTTGATTCCGCGTGGTCCTAAGTGACCCATCCGCGAAGAAGAAGAAGAATTATATTTATAAATTTTAATGAAATTTTATGGATATCCAGGCATTTATTTCAATAATTTTTTTTTTAATCTGAATTTCCCACGCATGTTAAAAATGCTAAAAGCGGCTTGTATTTACCTCTTTACTGCAGTATATACTGTACTGGTATACAAAGTACATACTGCATATATCTTATTTTTTTTTAATATTTTGGACTTATTTCTGTTTAGAAGAACACATAAAATGTGATTTAAAGAAGTTTTTTATATTTATGCAAAAAAAATTAATTAATAATAATATAACGTGAATATATCATCATCGATGAAAGAAATATGTATGTCCGTTTTTGTTTACGAGAGCCTTCAACGCTTTTGTGCATGCGTCAGGTCTCCTTGGATTTCATAAACAGGGATGAGGAGAAATAAAGAGAGGATATTTACTTTTTATCAGTTTTAGTTTACTAGTAGCTGCGTTCTATTTGCGCTTTTCGGGAAAGAATTATGGATAGAATAAATACTATTTCAAAAATAACAGGTACTAAAAGAAAAACAGGTCTTAAGAAAGTGCCCATCTCAGCGTATCACCCCTTTGCGGGGTAGAATCGTCTGTGTTGTCATGGTTCTCGCTTTTCGAAACGGACAGTATTCATGTCATGGCTGTTTGCTACATAATTTCCGATTTGCTAATGTTGTTTTGATTTACAATTTATCAATATTAATTGCAGTAATGCTACAAGGTTTAAACTAATTGAGATACACAGATATTCTATCATGATTAAATTGGTTAAAAATAAAAATTAACATGATTTCCATTCGAAATTGAACAAACGTTAATTAATTGAAACTGTGTGGATATGTTAAACCAACTTGTTCTTTCTGTTTTAATGCAGAAGCTAGCGTTGAATCTGCATACCAATGAATTATGTAGTAACAGTGTTTCTGTGGAAATTACTTTCGGATTCCTATCTGTACCGATGTTTGAAATAAACGTAACTAAACAAAAAGATTCGTTCTAAAATTTGTTCAATATTTAGACATTGGAGGAAAAGAAAGAAAATAAAAGCGATATGGAAAATTCATGAAGAATTAAGTGGGGCTTCAGGTCTAAAGAAAAACCGCTGCTGAAAGGCTGCACAGACATCGCCAACTATAGTTCCTTTGGGAACCATTCCTACACTACACCGGAGCTGTATAGGATAACTTATCACCCGGAATAAAAGAGGAGCAAACAGAATAGCTGTCAACGACATAAGATTCCCTTTGAAGTATTCTGATCGATTTGGAGTAGAAGAGGTTGTGAAGGGATTGCGTCTCATTGGAGAACAGGACTGACACTAACTATGGAATAAACTTTGGAAACAAAAAATGGATGTTTAGTTCTTAGAAGATAAATGAGCAGATGCACTTTAGGAAATAGTATTTAGTATTTAGTGATTTTAGTGATCCAATTCCCAAATATTATTAAAAAAATAATAAAAATAATAAAATGAATGTTTCTTTGTTTGTTTGTCCCGTATGCGTTCCTATACCATTCATCAGAATGCGTTGAAACTTTGGTGAGTTGTTCTGCGCACGCCCGCGAAGGTTTCTGAATTAGTAGAATCCTTTTACAATATCTGGTGCGTGAGTCGTTTCAACAAATGAGTGTATTTCCGGTTTCAACTTTGCAGTTTCCGGTGCGACTCGCATTTGCAATGACCATCAACAAAGCACAGGGACAACACATGGACAGCTGTATGTGGCCTGCTCACGCGTCGGAAAACCTTCTGGTTCATTCGTGTATGCACCAGACGGAAAAACAAAAAATATTGGGTATCCAAAAGCACTTCAATAAACAGAATTAAAACACAAACACTTTCTTTCTTTGAGTGGCATTGCAACGCATGATGGGTGCAGCTACTTTGAAATAATTCTTTTAAAAAAAAAATCATTGGAATCATCAAAGTTACCAGGAGTAAAATATATCATCAAAGAAAAAAAAACATACATCCGCGATTATAACTTTTTCCAACAGGACTGAATACAAAGGAAGATGTACCCGAACTCAAAAGTTAAAACAAAATTGGAACGAAAAATATTACTAATATATACTTGTCATAATCTTTCAAGCATTTTTTTATCTTTTTGTAATCCAAATACTAAATTATTATGTATATGAATAAGTAATCAGTAAATTGGTTTTATGATTTTTTAAACTTTTTTGCATAGTTGTAAAAATTATAGTTGTAAGATACATATAAACTAATAATATAATTTTAGAAATTAAAATACCTTATATTCGTTATGATGTTTCATTTGGAAATACAGTATAAGGAAAACAAGTTTCAATTCGGAATGATTCTCCATTTTGCAACTTATCCGCCATCTTTAAAATGGTTCAAACATCGCCATTTATCTTATTTTACGGGGATGTTTCTGCAAAGAGAACCACCTACATTTCTAATTATCTTAAAAACTACATCGATTAAGTATCTACTACTGATATCGGAATCGTTTGGTTCCAAAATAAAGAAAATTGGTCGTAATTCCATATTTACCGTTATTATTCAAAATTAAAGTTCCTTAAAAACATCTACTTGTAAAAAATTAACTTTTTCGGTTAACTGAAGCCCACCCATATTTTGTAAAGCTTTCTGCACACGCGTTACTCAATTTCAGCTGTTACATGATGTGGGCCCTTTGTGCGCTAAACATGGGTGGACTTAGATAACCGAAAAGTACCCCTTTTTCTTACCATCTTCGTATCTCACGATCGAAATAAAAATCATTAGCTCAGGATAAGGATTCAAAGAGAAATTGGAGAATTGCACTTGAGAAAATGGATCACAACCAATTGCATCAGATACTGTTGCGTCCCATTGCTTAAATGCACTTGTGGACGCGTTTCTTCAGAGAACTATTTAAATTTGTAAGGACAATTCAAAACGCCTATTTGTAATTTGTTTTATGATTAACGCGTTGTTATTTCACTTATCTTAATATTACACTTTTCCTCCCCTGTTTGGTTTCTATTCAAGACGTATATTTTGTTTCTGTAGAAGTTTAGTAGAGAATATATTGCGATGAGTTTTTCCCGACCAGTTCGTGAAATCGATATTCTTTGTGTAGATCGCAGCTCAATGTCAATCAAATCAGTGCCAAATAATAAGTACAGTAGAGTCGCGGTAATCCGAGGTAATTGGGGCTGATGGTACCTCGGGTTACAAAAAACTCGGATTACACGGAAAAAAGAAAAAAAAACAACTGGAATTTTCAACTAAAACGAATCACATATAACAGATATTAAAGTTCCAGATACATTAACAATGTTACCTGGTTACATGAAAAGACTCTTTATAAGCATTTACAACTTTAAACAACTGTCCAAGGTCTTCTGCTTCATAGTAGAGCATCATGCCATCGTCTAAGTAGTAGGGTATCGCTTGGGCATGCACCTCGGATTACACGGAATCTCGGATTACCGCGACTCTACTGTATCTACCAAAAGACATTCCCTGAGCAATGACCCAAGACAACGCAGCTGAGCTAATGCAAATTCACCAGGAAGGGAGCCTTGGAAAATGACCGCTCTCACATAAGCCAAGCATAAACTCTAGAAATATTTATTCATATTTCCAATCTTTTTAGGTAAAAGTAATTTTTTGCCAACGAAGAAAAAAAATAGTATTAAAGTTACAATTACAATTCGTCCATCAAAGTAACCTGCAGAAGGATCATTGATGGTTGATCTGCGGGATCTGATATGACATCTTAAATATTTGGGTTAACTTATTATCAAAAAATAAATAAATAATAATATATAATGTTAATTTTTCTACTGTCGGTCTGACACTCTTCCTACTTTTAGTTGAAACTTTAAAATTAAAATGGCTCTTCTTATAAAGTCTTCTGCTAAAGTAATGACGTCACAGGACATGTATTAGCCAAAAATAATTAATAATAAAAATAAAGGCTATTTAAGTACAGTGTGGCATGGAAGTTCCTATACTCCTTCATTGGTAGCCATATTTTAAGAAAATATTTACACATTAAGTGTCCAATGCGCCTGTGGGTTCGCCATCATGCTGTACACATAAGCTCATAACGCCGCTACGTCCTACTTGACATTTTTGTCTGTTGTGATGGTTCGAAATGCGTCCTCAACTGCATTGCACAATTCTTCATTTGTAGTATAACGACGTTCAGATACGTAGGCCTTGATGATTCCCCACAATGAATTGTCAGGTGTCGTGAGGTCAGGAATTCCTGGTGACCAATTCAATGGAGCTGACTGTGCTGGAGTATCGCGACCAATCGAGCGTCCTGAAAATGTTCATGAAGAAACCGGCGCACAGTAAGAGCGAAGTGAGCAGGTGCCCCGTCCTGCTGTAGCCGTACGTGTTCCATGATGCCCGCGTCTTCAAACTGTCGGATTAACCATGTTTGTAAAATGTTAATGGTGAAACTTATTTACACAAGACCGTCAAAAAAATATGGTCCTAACAAATGACATGTCATCACAGCGCATATCATTACGTGAGATGGATTCCTCTCGAACTCCAGTGTTCCAACTCTCATTTCAACGCGAAAACACCTGCATTCTAGTTCCAACAATTAAAATAACTTTCAATACTAAATATTTGCATTTATTGCTACATAATATTTAGTACGGGAACTTCCCGGCAACGCTGTATAAATATGATTTAAAGCGTATTCATAATATAATTAGAAATCGTAAATGTGTTGCCCATTAGTAATATCTATTCATTTAAGGTATAAACAGGTATATATAAGCAGTTATAAGATTTTTACAAACTAGTTGACCCGTGCGAATAATTCCCAACAAACAAATACCTCCAACACCTCTAATAAACAACTACAACAGCTGTCGTGCATGCTAGTTTGTCAATAGATGGCGCCTTCTCCATTTTTATAAAAAGGTTTTTAAATTACAGTTTTTTTTAATGAAAACATTAATTTTCAACACTTTGTTTATTGTTCGTCATTAGCAGTGGACATAATCTTCAAATAATATCGCAATCATTGCTTTTGATGAAGTGTTAAGGGAGATATGGCGTACCGAGACAAAAAGCACCTTTGATAAATAATATATAACTATTACATTAAATAGTTAACTGTTTAATAAGAAACTTACGTGCGGACCATCATATTGTAACCATCAGTCTAACTATTTACTGGATCTCACAAAAACTAGTTAATTGTATGTTTTAATCCATTATAATTGTACTCAGACTAAAGTTGAGAGTAGTTTTGAAAAACGAAATGGGCTTTCAGCGCTTTCTTTTTTTACCATTCTTGAATTCTTATTCTAGAAGGTTCTTCGCATTGAATATTCCATTACGTGTTCGTTTCTTGAAGATACTGGTTTCACTGACATCGGTTGGCATTCAGCGGTCGTAGCTTCAGCCGAAAAAGCATCGAGAGATTCCTGCTGAGGATTACTTGAAAATCCTCCTCTAAAATGATGACATAAAAGACCTTTGGTAAAACAAAAATATAAAATGCTATTTTGGGGGATTATTGTAAAGGAGGTAATATGGAAGACGAGATAGGAAAATGACTTGCAGGGACTTTGTTTAAAACAAAATATAGAATAGAAAAACAAAAAACTCACAATGATTCCAAATATGAAGTGAATTTGTTAAAGTTTTGCTCTTGTTAAAGTGTCAACAAAAATAAACCTGATAGCGTTGAACATCGTACTTTAACCTGTGTTCTGTTGGCAGCTTTCTACTTACAGTAATTTCAGTGATCCTAAAGTAATTCTCATTTCGATTTTAACGGAATTCAGAGCGTTGATTGGGTGGATTCTAAGTAAGACTGGCTAATTCATACTAATACATCTAGTAATATCTAATAGTATTTACGAATTCTTTTATTTTTATAACGATCCACTTAGTAATTAATACGATTTAGTTATTCTCTTTTCCATGATTTTTTTTTTAAATGTAAACTTTTAACGTGTGAATTAGTTAACTATATTAATAGTTGAATTGTGGCCAACACACTTTACAATAAAACTTTAAACATATTAAAAACACAAATACTTTCAAAGTGGTTTACACTTCCTTGTCAAGCGGATAATAATAAGATTAGTGTAGACCACTTGAAAGTACAGTCGGACCTCTATTTAACGAAGTCGCTAAATCCCGAAAAAAAGTTCGTTATATTGAAAATTCATTAAATAGAACCTTTTAAAATTACTTTAAACTAGATAAAACAGATTTAAAATACAAAAACAATAAATATTATTAAAAAAGTAATAATTTTAATGACATAAAGCATACATTACGACATGCGTATTTAAATTTTACTAATAAAGTCTGTTAATTTTGTCTGAGTTTTTTGTTTTGAAAAAGTGTTTTCGCTCATTGAAAAAGTGTTTTCTCGCATCTTTGCAATGCACCAAAAACCCCTTCAGGCACATTTTCTTCAAATTGTAATCCGCGTCGGATTATTTCAAATGATTTTAGCATTTCATTGTACGAACGTTTTTTGATTTCAGCATCATGATCATTTCCATTTTTATCATCTTCATCGGAATTCATTGCTGTATTGTTTTTATTTTTCACACTGTCTAAAATATCCAATTCAGTTAGTGTTTCCGAGGTATCAACTTCAAAATCAAGTGAAAGATAATCATCAATCAGCACATCATCGTTAATTTCTACTTTTTCCCTCAGCTGTAACCTCGAAAAAGTTCGTTAAACAGAAAATGCACTTCGCTATTTGGAGGTTATTTTACGAAGAAACTAGCTTCGTAATTTTGGTTCTAAAGAAAAGTTCGCAAAATAGAGAAATTCGCAAAATAGAGGTTCGTTAAATAGAGGTCCGACTGTACTTGAGTTTTTAATATGTATATAAGTTTATTGTTTTATTGTAAAGTGTGTTGGTCACAATTCAAATGTTAATAATGACTTAAACATTGCTTTTCCATTCCTGTGTAGATGAAAATTCTCGAATATATGGACATCTGTAATCTGTTAAGCTTCAAACCTACTGTTGGTTTTGTTGCTTTTCGAGTTTTTACGAGGAGTGATCTGAACTAAGGTTACAAAGCCTGCAGTTAAACGTGTACATTTTATTTCAACAGCGTGGTGGTCTTCTGGACTGTATGAGGTCGCGCGTTGTCGTGAAGGAAGATGACGCCCTCGGTGAGAAGTAATAGTAATATCCATGCGACTTTTACCTGTTTCCTCACTTGAAGGAGCATCTAGGAGGCCGACGATTCGCTTCAGACGAGGAGGTGGCTGAACACGCAAGGACAGGATTTTTACCAGAAGGGAATATTCAAACTCATCCCACGAAGCGGGAAGTGCCTAAACCAATATGGAGACTACGTCGAAAAATAACCTAATGTATGTACTATCAGTCGGCTGTATGAAATAAAATGTACACGTTTCACTGCAGGCTTAGTAACCTTACTTTCTGATCACCCCTCATATAATTTTAATCAACGTATTTCTTGAAAACAGTTTAGTCATTCAGTGTTTAGTATAACTTAAGATTTTCTTTTCTTTCTTTTATTACAAAGTTAGCGAAAAAATAAACGAAAAGGAATTGAATTATTATTTATTCATTTATGGTTTTCCTGAATGTTTAATAATTATGAAAATATAAGAATGATAAATTTCCAGAACATTCACAATGGCTATTTTGTTGCGGCTATTCGCTTCCATATCGGAAACTATTTAAATTAACATTTTATGTGGCTTCCGGATGTGACTTATAAATTCCGATTAACGTCATATGTAAAACATTACTTTCATAATTGAAAGTTAAATGATAAAATAAACAGAAATTGCAATTATATTATTAGACATTTATCAGTAATTGCAAGCAAATCCTTACATTTAACAAACAAATTTGATTAAAAAAAAGTGTTTGTTTTTTTTTTAATCTTAGAACCTATTTCATAACAAAACTAAAAATATTTTTGAATTTTTGTTTTTCTCTTGATTAATAAATATTACAAATGAATACAGAAAATAAATAACTTCATCTTTGTCTTTTTTTCTCATTTTTGTTCTATTTTTTTCTTAATTTTTTTATTAAAAAAATTTAGTTTTGCTTCTAGTTTCTTTAAAAACAAATTACTTTGAAAGTTGAGAAAATTGAAAATATACAAAAAATTTTGCAGGTGAAAAAGTTTAAGGTGTTTTTTTTATTCCCCTGTGTAATAAATAGTAAAGTTAATTGTATTTTATTTTCCGAGGTTCCTAAGTCAACAGGAAGCGGAAGCAAAGTAACAACTTTCTTACAATTTTTCTTGTTTATCGCGAGGGGCGAAATTTAATTTCCCGAAGTAGTCGTGACATTTAAGACGTTGACAGTCCTTTACGATATAAATTTCTTGTAAGAGTCAGTGAACTTTCAGTCCACAAAAGATTATATTTATTATTACTGTATATATAAAAAAAATAGTTTCCCGTCCTGAGATTTAATCCATTTTGGAAAACTTCAATATCCAGCTGTTTTAGTTTTGTACCTTGAAAGAAAACTAGCATTTGCACCTGAGGGCTGTGAATAATATTTAAAAACTTTTTATGCTACAAGCATTAAAAAAAATTATGAACATTCTGAGGCTTTCGAACACAAAACTGTCCTTATTTCTTGGAATAGTGTGTTACATTGAAACAATAAGCTTAAGAAAGCAATGTTTACAAGACCTACTACGTAAGAGGAAGTACTGCTAGGAATTTCCTAAAAATTTAGGAGATAATGTGTATATTAAATACGTTCAACCCATTTGAGTATTAATGTTAATTTTTGATATTAATTCCAATTTTTACATTTACAAACATATAAATGTATTCAGCTATTTATATTGCGGTTACATCGCTTGTGACTCGTAATTGAAGGTGTACGATAATACTATTTAAGAATTGGAAGTCTTTCATGAACTGTTGAATAGAATATTATACAATTGTTCAGGGGTAATACAGACTTATAGTAAGAGCCACCTACGATAAACTGTGGCTAAATTAATCGAAGCAATTACTTGTAAGATATCCACGGAAACAAAAGACTATTTGCTTGAATGAAATTGTGTAATAATTTCAATAATGAATGTAAGTGCTACGATAAGTGAAGAATCATGTTACGAGCGGTGGTGTGTTGCACGATGAACACAGTAAGGAAGAAGAAAGAAAAGGGCTTAAGACAATAAAAAATGTGGAAGCCTAAGCTATGACAAAATAAAGGCGTAAGTATTTATCTAATGGAATCTATAATAAATATATAAGAGGATATGTGCCCGTTCCATTATAAGTGCAGGTAAATACGAAGTAAAGTATATTTTCTCAGTCTCACACACCAACTCATGAAATGTTCTGAAGAAGTGGACTGAATAGATGCAATAAGAAAAAGTTCCCAGATCGGTCATTTACCCCCTAAATGAGTTTTCCCGAAGTCGAGACTTAGCTAAATCGCTTTCTCGCACCTGAAAACGGTAGATTCACCCCATTTCATCAAAATCCTTAGGTCCGTTTTCAAGAAAAACTTTACAAGAATTGCTCGCTTATAGTATTTGATTGATTGATTGATTTGGTGTTAATACGTAGTAGAAGAATGGTATTAACCCAATGTTTATCTTCTTAGAAGAAAATATAAGTTGATTGATATCTATAAGTAAAACTCAAGTCTGAGTATCAGTATTTCTTTACTCGTAATTCTTCGAATCATCCTTTTACTGATTACAAGGTATAGCTGGGATGGAGTAACTAAAGGTGTAATCGACTACATTATTACTGATGAAGGTTGGGGAGAAAAATTAAAGAATGTTAAAGTGATCCCAAGCGTTGCAATGGATGGCGATCATAGACTATTGGTAGGGGATCTTCAGATACGACCGATGAAATTGAGAACAATGAAGTCTGTTAAAAGAATTAAGATATGGAAGTTGAATAAGGAAGAAGTTAAACAAGATTTTAAAGAACTGATAACGACAGGATTGCCAAGAGAGGGTACTGCAGGAGTTGAAGAAGAATGGTCAAAGTTCAAGATAGCTTTTGTCGAGGCAGCAGAAAAAGTATGTGGGAGAACCTCAGGAAGGGCTAACCAGAAGGCAAAGCGAAGTGAATGGTGGAACGAGAGTACAGTAAAAACTGTGAGGGAAAAGAACAAAGCATGGAGAGAATTGTGGAAAAGCAGGAAAATAAAGGATGGAGAGGAGATAATAAAGAAAGGCTTATATGAGAACAAGAAAAAGGAGTGCAGAAGAATAATACGGGAAGAGAAAGAGAAAGCATGGGACGAATTCACAAAGAAACTGGAAGAAGATATAGAAGGGAACAAAAAAACTTCTATACAGAATGATCAGAAATAAGAGAAAACCAACTGAAGGGGCTTCAATTTTGGAAACAGAAGAGGGAAATCCAATTGAGACAGCTGCGGAGATAAGGAAGCTGTGGGAGAGCTATTTTAAAAACCTTTTGAACAACAAAGAACAGGAAAATGAGCACGCTAAGGGAATCCAAGTGGAGATAAGTAAAGGTGAAAGGTCAAAAGGAAACCCACCATCATGGCAAGAATTGGAAGAGGCAGTAAAAGTAATGAAAAATAATAAGGCAGGTGGACCGGATGAAGTTACTATAGATATGGTGAAAGCTGCAGGACCGGTGGGAGTACAATGGTTGTATAGAGTGATGAGGACAGTTTGGGAGGAAGGCACAGTACCTGAAGATTGGGGAAAAGGAGAAGTGATACCGATCTTCAAGAAGGGGAACAGGAGACTGTGTAAGAATTATAGAGGAATCACCATGATGAGCCAATGCGCTAAAGTGTTCGAAAGAATTCTCCTGAACAGAATGAAAACTAAGTGCGAGAGATTGTTAGGTGAAGAACAACATGGGTTCCGGCCCGGGAGAAGTACAATCGATTTGATTTTTTCAGTGAGACAGATGGTGGAAAAGAAGTGGGAATTTGGGAAGAAAGTGTATATGGTGTTCATCGACATAAAAAAGGCCTACGATATGGTGAACAGGAAATACATATGGCAAAGTCTAGAGGAACTGGGAGTGGATCCATACATAGTGAACTGGATAAGAGAAATATATAGGGTGAACCGATGTAGAGTAAGAACCACAGAAGGGCCAACTGGTTGGTTTGAAATCCAGAGAGGATTAAAGCAGGGGAGTGTTTTGTCGCCAATGCTGTTCAATATAATAATGGAATGGGTAGGAAGAAAGGTTAAGGAAAACTTACAAAAACAGAGTAAAGACACAAAGCATATGATCTTCGCAGATGACATTGTAATATGGGGTGAGGAAATTGTTGACGTACAGAGGGAATTGGATGAATGGACTCTACAACTGAAACTAGTGGATCTTGAAGTTAGCGAAGAGAAAAGTGAAGTGATGGTGGTGGGACGGGACAAAAACCTGGAAAGGGATATCTGCATAAACAACAGGTTATTGAAGATCACAGATAGTTTTACTTACCTAGGGACCGAAATAACAAGTGATGGTAGAGTGGAGCATGAAATCACAAGACGGTTGGAGAAAGGGGGAAAGCTATACCAGGGAGTGAGACACCTGATATGGGATAAGAAAGTCCCAAGGAAGGCAAAAGAAATAATCTATAAAATGTATTACGTGCCTATAGTCACATATGCAGCGGAGACATGGGTGATGAATGCTAGAGACTGGAGTAGACTTCAAGCTGGGGAGATGAAGTTTCTTAGAGGTATAGTAGGGAAGACTCGATTAGATAGAATGAGAAATGAGGATATCCGGGAGGAGTTGGGGGTAAAAAGTTTGAGGAAAAAGGTGGAAGAGGGAAGGCTGAGGTGGTTCGGGCACGTGAAAAGAATGGAAGATGGTAGGACTCCTAAGGTTTGGCATGAGTTAAAAGAAGGAGGGAAGAGACCAAGAGGGAGACCGCGTAAGCGATGGCTGGATGATGTGAAGCACAGCCTGGAAGAGAGAGGCATCCCAAGGGAAAGAATATGTAGAGAAGAGGCTTGGAAGAACAGGGAGAGGTGGAGAGGCTTAGTTAATTCCTAGACCCACAGTTGGTAGAACGGGAAAGGATATGTATGTATGTATCCTTTTACTGATCGTATGGCATCAAATAAGTTAAGTTTTTAAACTATTTACTACATGAACTTCACTTATTTGAGAGCTTAAGGCCTGAACGGATGTTCTTCATATACACATATATACGTTTTCATTGTTGCATACACATTTTCTTATTAAAAAAGTTAGATAAATATTAAGGAATATATACACTGAAGCTCGGTTATAACGCGGTCGTTTATATCGCGAATTCGGATATAATGCGATTTGGTCTTGGACCCCGTCTATTTTGAAAAAGGTGTATAATTGTAAAATTGCAAAAGTTATCGTATTTTCGCCTAAAATCAAATCAAAGGTGTAAATTAATATGCTTGTTTCCTTATTATTTACAGTAAATGAGACTCTATACCCACCTTAATGTCACGAAAATGCGTCAAATACAATATATTTTTAAAAAAATACCAGAATCGCGGACTTTTTCGTTTAACCAAAATGAATATCGAGATCTATTTTTCTACCAATGACAACCAGTAAAGAGGCCCATGTAATCTAATAGGCGTATGAATACCTAGTTTCGATCCACGTGACTCGTCGTTTGTACAAGATGCCAAGATGGCGGCGCCAAATCGATTTTGGCTAATAAAACTCCTTTAAGTGTTGAAAAATATAAAATTCTGTCACATAGCTCTGAATGATGTAGGTAATCGCGAAATGACCATTTTAAATCGATTTGAAATCGTCCCTTTCAATAATCACAAAGTATACACACACATTTCAAACGTTTTTAAATTCCTGACTGATTGTTTAACTATATTCAGTGTATATTTAATACGATATTAAACTCGGAAACATCTAAAGCCCCGCGAACACCATGCAATTTTTCAGCAACTTAGTCGTCCGATTTTGACATCACGAGTTGATATAAACTTTTGTTAAATCCCGAACACCATGCAACTCGACATGAAGTCGGCGGTGATAGAAGGAATCCCATAATGCAATGCGTTTCCCAAACCCGATGTGGAAAATCCGAAAAAATCGAGGTTTTGAAACCTCTCTGATAAATTCTGCCGCATATAATTTCTGCATTTCGGTATAAACTTTATTTATGCATGAAAGAAACTCGCAATACTCTTGATATTCATTGAGTACGAGCATGTCTTAAAATCGAATCGAATCGAATCATTTAGGACGCCATTTCTTTCATAGGCGTGACGTCACGAGTGACGTGTTCCAACGCTGCCCTGTGATCGGGTAATTCCCAGCGACTTCGATGCAATTTTTCGAGTTGCAGCTGTAGAAACAACTCGAGTCGGATGACAAAAGTTGCAGTCAAGTTGCCTGTAAACGGGCTCAAAACTGTCTATATCAACTCGTGACGTCAAAATCGGACGACTAAATTGCTGAAAAATTGCTGATCATAAATTTGTTGAATCCTATATCCAGATCGAGCATTAAAATTAGCTTGCGTTCTTAAATATATTTACTCACCATGAACCAAGGGCGAATATTGAATATATTTTTGGGGAGGGCCAAGATTAAGGTTAGGTTAAGTAATTTTAAGTAGATACCCCATGTTACTTTATATTTGCTGCTCTTATTCAGACGGTAATTTGCGCTGAATGCCCTGAATACTGAATTCATTATTGCATAAATGCATGATTCATTAAAATAATTCATATTACGATACTTATTTTTTTCTTCATATTCATTATTTCGGAGGGCGCCCGGGCCCCCTCGGCCCCCCCCCCCTTATATTCGCCCTTGCCATGAACCTAAAAATTATGAAAATTATGACACAAAAATGAAGCAATATTTAATAGTTCAATGCGAGCCGACATATGTCGAAAAGTTTGTTCACTCGTGTTCTAGTCTATCCTAGATATGAAATGATTTAGATATAACCAAAGGATCTAATATCTTTCTGTTTCGCTGATTGTGATTGATATTTAGTAAATTCTCTTCCAACGCCTTCACTCATCCACTCATAAAGCAGTTGCTGTATTTACAATGCCGAAAATCAACTGCAAATTGTTGTTGATTCGCTACTCATAATATAAAACATTATACTAAATTTGCAACTGCTTGTTTTCTTCCATTGCTTATTGGCTTCGTGAAGAAGCATTTACTGTGTTTTTTAATTTTAAAATATTTATTTTAATCTGTGTTTGAAGCACAGGTTTTGTAACTACCGCTATATTGACTGACTGCAAAATGGAGGGCTTGCCACAAGTAATACAAAGCTTAGCTTCTAAAATATATTTCAATGATATTTTTCATATATACTTCAATAATTTTATAAGTGTGTTACATTTATTTACTTATTTATTTAATTGAGCCATAGATACAGTATATCTCCCCTCCTCTAGTATTTGCCTTAGATCTCTTGTACAAAGCCTAGAATACGCAAAAAGTTTTGGCAGATAGCCAAAAGGCAGACAAAAGGACGGAAGAGAAGTAGACAAACACAGGAAACATCCGTGCCATCCCGGAATTCGAACCCAGAATCAGGCAAATTAGCCTAGTATCTAGACCACCGTTTATACTGCTTAGTATGCCTAAAGAGACAGTGTTACATTTGTAACAGTATATTAAGTATTAATACAATACAGTAAATATTAAGTATTTAGTAAACGGCTTAAGTGAAAATTTTTCTCATTTCTATCTTTTGGAAACAGTATTATTGAATGCACCAATCACAGTAAAAGCGAGTTATAAATATTAATAAGAACTTATGCAATAATTTTAACGTAATTCCTACAACATCAGCAATCCTAAACTTTTAAAAATAATGGAGCAATTCTATTTATGTCAATAGCAGAAATAGATTAACTCAACAGGAGCTGCTTTTTTAAAAAAACAAAACTTCAATGAAGTTCCGAAGCAACTGTAATTGTAATTTCACTTCAAAGAATTTAATTATAGAATTTTTGATAGGAAAATGGGAAACGTGTTACTCAAGAATATTGGGAATTTAATGTAATTTAAAGATAAAAAAACTAATTTCAATTCAAGTTTTTTTCAGTTTTTTCCGATGGATTTGTCATTTGGGTTAGAAAGTTAGTTTGAAAAGGAAATGGCAATTTTCAAAAAGGAAAAAAAAAATCCAGATTTTAAAAAAGGGAAAAAATTACATAGAAATTTACATAATATAAAACAAAACTTTTTATATTAAATATGTATATTAAATATATGTATTGTCTTCAAAAACTGCCATTAAGTATTTTTTAACTAAACTACTTTCATTTCTTTTCATTTTACTTTTTTATCTGTTGTTTTTTTTTTTCCGAAATTTTAATTCTTCTAAGATAATAAATCCATTTTGGGAAAATTTCTTTTCTATTCTTTTGGGATATTTCTTTTGTAATCGTTTTGCAACTTTTTATTTATTTATTTTTTATTTTTTTTACGTATTTTATTTTTTTGTTTTCGAAATAAATAAAGGAATAAACAAAAAGGAAATACGACGACAAAAATTTTTTTTTGCTTTATTTTGGTCGATTGAGATTTTGTTTTTTTTCTTTGGTTTTATGTTTTGCCGATGTTTCTGTTGATCCGTTTTTCTGATCTTTTAGATGTAATTACTTAAGGTTTGTTAGATGGTTATTCGTAATATTCGGATTAATCAGAACAAATCTGAGATTTGGACCGAGGCGAGGCTTTGAGTTCGAAACCTTTATTTTTCTCTTTATATGAATCACAATTTCCAACTGAACTCCAAACGAATTTTTAGCACAAAAGATGCCAATTAAGTTAGTTTTCTTTAATTTTCAAGCAATTTCCTGTTCATTTCGGTTATAATTTTAGCCTTTATTCATGTTGTTCTTTTATTCTTATTATTTACTGAAGTAAATAAGTGTCACAAGAAAAGCAAAATATCTCATTTTACTCTTTCTGAAAATGAGATTTTGTTTTTTCTTTCATCCGAATAGAAGAAATCCTCTTAGGTTTTAAGATCGAAATTGATCGAATCTTGTTCTCAGTGACTCCACTACAGAAACGTAAACTGTATCTGAATTAAATGAAGCTGCAAAAAGCTACTCGAAGCTAATAACAGCCAAGTAGGCTTAACTTAGAGACATCAAAGCAGTCGTTTTCAGTTGTCAACGAAAGAAGAGAAATATCCAACTATTAAATACTATTTGAAAAATACTGTAGACTCAACTGATCGAATATCCTGAAGCAATCTTTAAAAACCAATCTTTCTTGATTTTTTATTTACTTGAAAACTTGAAATTGGGCCAAGATTAACTCCACGATAAGTTACACAAAAACTAAAACAGTGGGGGTAAAAAGCAAAAAAAAAAAAAAAAGCCTTATCTATCCTTAAAATCCTTTCATTTGCTAATGGAAGATACTTCCAAATTCTACAAGCCACTGGTACAAGATTGATTTGCAGTGCTAATTAAAAAGAAAAATACAGAAATATCGGTTGCAGCAGGAGGTTAAAATGAAATCTTTTTATAGGAAAAATAAAACTTCAAAATCTTAAGTTCTAGTAATCGAGGAAGTATTGGCTGCCAAAAGTTTATCAAAAATTAAACTTTAGTTCTTTGACAAGTTATAAATGCAAAAGTCAGATTGTAATGAAGATGATTTTAATCAGTTTCCTTGATATCTAACTTAGCTCTCTTGTGATCAAGGGGAGGCGGAAATCGGTTTGGAGGTCTTAGTTCAAATCGTCCGGTAGGTGTTACAAATTCAACTAAAAATCTGAAAATTTAAAATATGACAGTTTAAATACGAATGAATCATATTCTCCTATTCTTGATTTTTGTACGATAACTGAATTAATTACATTTCAGCTCAAAGTAGGCTAATTTTTTGAAAGAATTTGCTTTCTATTAAATTATTATAGCTTAAAAAAGCTCCCATTTCTGATTCTATGAATAAATAAAGTAATAATCTATTCCCTGAATTCAAGATTTCCTTTACTTTCCCAATAGTTAAATTTGATAAAAATAAAAACCATACATTTGATAAGTTTCGATTTATGGTTTTTATTGTATTAAAATTCAACTATTGGGTCAGTAAAGGAAATTTTGAATTCAGGGAATAGATTATTACTTTATTTATTCATAGAAACAGAAATGGGAGCTTTTTGAAACTAAAAACAAATATTAGAACTGAAATTCTTTCAAAAAATTAGCCTGTTTGAGCTTAAATGTAATTAATTCAGTTATCATATAATCAAGCTATAACTTGTAAAGGGTATAACCCCGATGAAGTTAAATAAACTTATCTATCTATCATATAATCAAGAATAGGAGAATATGATTCATTCATATTTAAACTGTCATATTTTAAATTTTCAGATTTTAGTTGAATTTTTAACACCTAAAGAACGATTTGAACTTAGACCTCCAAATCATCCCAACTGACTTCCGCCTCACCTTAATCTTTCTCAATTAAGCTTATCTTGATAAAGATATTCAAGCCCAAAACTGCAAATCTTCTTTATCACACACATGTAAAATTTATTCCTATCCATTTACTAATTATTAAATTATTAACGAATAGACAATTTTCCTTGAATTTAAGTTCTCTGAAGAAAGAGAACCTTACAATGGAATATCTCTAGGCTATGTCTAGCAAAATCCAGTTGACGACCTTGTTTGGAATTGACCTCATCACATTTCGCAACAACTTTATTTTTCTTTTTAATTCCTATGAGTTTATTTTAGAGAGTTGATTAACCCAAGTGTTTTCCACGAAATCCGATAACCTTGGATACAGATTTTCCGGAACGAGAGCGGAAACACCAACGTAATAGCCTTTACAAAGAGTTTGACCAACAACAATTCCACTGTACTTGACTGCACGTGGTTTAAGATTTCTCTTCCAAGAATGAGCTGCGGTGTTATTGATGTTAAGTAAAATTATTGATTTTTTTAGTAAATTTATTAAAAAAAATTAAATTAAAAAAAATCAAAGCATTTTTTAATTAGGACTGTTTCATCAATGAAGCTGTTCAAAGAAAGCTTGTTAATCTTGGAGTACAACTTGTTTCTCTGAAGGTCGTTTACTGATAAAGAAAAGAAACCTAAGTAACTCCAGTTTAATTAATGTATTTCCATCAGAGAACAGATTTCGCCGAAATATATCACAAAAGTTAATTAACCTCTAAAACTTTGGCAGTCTGTTATCGAGAGGTAAGATTGAAAAACGATTAGCATTCTCCTTGTTTCATTATTGTTTACCTGTTGGTTGGGGAACGCCGGAAACCTCCCCTCTGGAACACCTAACTTCATGGGTTCTTTAACTATTATTCGGTTTTGCCATCAATAGTTAGTTTCTATTCTCGCCAATCTTCTCAATATCTCCTTTGAAATCACAAACTCACGTTTTAACTAGTGTTTCTTCGTGGAAATAAGGCAAAGGTTATCAGGTTGTCTTTCTGGGAAACTAACGGAAGATCCTTTCAAAGATACATGGCCAGTACAATCTCCAGATCTCAAGAACAGTTTCTCGTTTTGATATCCAATCGATTCACATCGCTTCTTTCTCTTTGAATTCCTTCGTTTTTCTCATGATGTATCGCAAACTAATTCAGTTCAGATGCGATGTTATGGTTTTTGATTTTATCATCAACCCATTTGTATCACCACCCATTTACACAAACAAAGGACAATGGGCAAAAATATATGGGAAGTTGCACTACCCTGTATAGTGATAAGATATATATCTACAGAAAGATCCCCTTATAGAACATTTTTTATTATTACGACTCGTCTCAATTATTAGTCCGTTCGGAGTTATATAATTCTAGATATGACTATCTAGTTGAAATCGTAATTCTCGAATTTATTATTTAATTTTAATAATTATTATACGTAATTAATAATTAATATTATCATTTATTTCAAGTAAATAATAATTATTTACATGTAATAAATGAAAATAATATTTACTGAAAATAATTATTAAAAGTTAATCTTAATTAATACATCCGGGAATTAAGATGTCAACTAGATAAGTCATATTTAGACTTACATAACTGCGAACGAACTAATAATTGAGACTAATAGTAATTGAGACAAAAGGTTCTATTTATGGAGATCTTTCCTTACGTATATCTTATCGCTATACAGTGGTGGGGCAGATCTGTCCATTCTCCTTTACAGAACTTGTTAGATTGTCTTGTAAATTACCCACTTCACAAAACGTATTAATATCTTGACATCATTGAGACAAATTTCAGAAATATGTAGGTGAAGGCAAAAAAGAGAGAGAAAAAAAAAAGTTGAAAATAGAGAACTTTTCTGAATAAAAGTGCATTTTTGTGGAGGTTTTAGTTCTGGCCGTATTTAGGTGCAGACTTTTTGAAACAGTTTTAAAAATTTTAAACTTACAGGAATTATTCTTGCCCTAAGTTTTACTGTCAGAATATCTTTACCATAACTAAACATTTAAAGTTATATTTCAACTAATCGTAATTATCGATCACTATATCGATATGTTACAGTTGTATTTGATCAGTTTTGCAGAATCCTATGAAATTTTCACGGGAATGTTGTCAAAGCAAATACAGGATTATTCGTAATTCTAGACATATTTCAGAGGCTCGCGGCGAAAAAAAGGGATTTTTGACCAGATTATCAATTGAAAGACAAAATTACTTTATTTTTTTTTCCAGCATAGCGCTGCATCGAAGTTCCATCCGCTGCTGCTAGGGCGCAGATGCAACTAAAATGACAGTTTCGTAACCCGAGAAGGTTTTGCGTCTTGGAAAACGCGAAAACGAGTTCAGTGGTGACTGTGCAGCGATGATTTAGAATTGAGTTCAGAAAGGAGGCACCTGCGCACATCAGCTAGTATGGACATTCCAAGGTGAAGGCTGTTTTTGCACACAGAAAAACATCCTGCACGGTCTGACTCTTCTGACGAGATGGTGAAGCGGGTGAGGAGAAATACCTGTGGAATACCCATAAGTCATCTAACCGTGCCGCCTTGCAGCTGGGAATGTCGCAAACAATTTGACGAATTCTTCACAAGCGTCTGCAGTTAGTGGAGGCGCTCAGTGTCTACGACAAAGCAAGACGAATGCAGTTCTGCGAAGAAATGCAAGTCCACTTTCAAATTGACGGGTTTGATGACAGATTGATCTTTTGTCTGAAAGCATAGTTTCACGTAACCGGCAAGGGGAACAGTCATGCTGTACGTATATAGGGACTCAGAAACCCATATAACTGTAGAGCATGTGCATGACTCACCCAAAATCTATTTGTTTTGTGCAATTTCAAAAGAGAAGATGTATGGGCCCTATTTCTTAAGCGAGGCAAACGGACTGTCATATGTCGATCTGTTTGCTGCTCCACAACGTTGGTTAGGCCTCACAGCCTATCAGGTGATCAGGCCTAACGCCGCTGGGCCCTCAAGGTAACCGGATCTGATTCTTCAGGCTTTTTTCTTTGGGGTATTTCCCGACTTCTTACTAACCACACCGAATTGAGACATCGTATCATCAATGCAATTGCAACCATAGACAGTGATATGTTGCATCTATCAGAAATTACCTCCTGGATGTCTACCACAGAAAGATGGACACACAGAACATTTATGAAAAATAAAAACTTAGTGAGTTTGTGTTTCATTTGATATCTCGGGGGTAAATATCCCTTTCTTTTTTCGTTCTGTTTTTTTTTTTTGCTGCGGGGCCTCGGAAAAGAGTCAAGGAATCATGAATTATCCTGTACATGTCTATTAATATTCATAAATGACAGTTATCGAAATTTAGGAACATCAAAGAAAATATAACTGCTTAAATCTTGTAGTATTGAAGTTATGTAAAGTAAATGTATTTGGTAGCTATATGCTCAGCTATAACCTACGCGTAATGGGGGCAGCACTGGAGCTCCATGTTGAGAATTGGATGATGGGGTGCGTTGAGGAGTTGGAGATCGTATTTTAAGCTGGTCCCCAAATAAACATTGTCAATTTTTTTAAGAAATCCGTTGATCGTTTATGCGTGGGATTTCCGAAGTCAGTTTTGAAGGATGGGAGAAGTTGAAACCGACATAAACACAGTGGCCCTAATTTACATATACAATTGGCCATAGATTCGTATATACAAAATATGGCGTTCTACGTATAGCTAAGTTTTTAAGTTTGACTCCTAAATAAGCTGCGTATCAAATTTCATGCAAATCCTTCCAGCCGTTTTCACGTAATGCGTGTACAAATAGACAAGAGCAAATGGACAAACAGCCTACATAAATGAAAAAAAGTGAAATTGTGAGAAAATAGCTCGATATATTAAAAATATATTTAATTTTAAACGATTTTTTTTTTAGTATGTAATTCTTTACTTCCATTCTATCACTAATTGTTGTTTGGTTCGTTATAAGAAATGAAATTTTAATTAAAGTTTTCATTCCGAAATGAAATTAATTCATTACTTGCGCGTGAAAGTTTAATCTCATTTGAAAAACAAACGAAGAACGGAATAAACTGGTTGTCGTTCGTAAAGTGAATATTCACATCCGAGCTTTTATTAATTAAACTTGAACAAATTGAAAATAGAAAATTTCAAGGCAGTCATAAAGCAAAATAAAAAATAATATAGTTCTTTAGAAAAGAAGTACTAATATAGTAGCTTTAGAAAAGTGACGTAAGAATGAACGTAGAAAAATAAAATTTAATAATGTGTTAGATTCAGTGATTTCATTCTTCATTTTTTTTTAGTTTTTCTACTTAATTAATGAGATTTTTTTGTAACTTCCTAACCAATTTGTCTCCATTAATCAGAGAGAAAATTTTTGTGGTTTTATAATCGTTCGTCACAAATGAGACAGATTGTAAGAAAAAGAAGAAAAACAAACAAATCAATCGAACGAACGAATGGAAAAAAAAATCCGTTGAAGACCTTTGGTGACGTTGGATACAAATGGTCTGTTTTCTTTCAACTTCGTCATGTGGGCAACTTCCCAGCCTCGATGGGTGACAATGGCTCCATTCGGTTTAACCAAGTAATCATTCTGGAAAGCACTCCCATGATTAGTTCTTTGTCCTCCTATCTCCTTCGTCATTTATCTAACTGCTTCGTTCATCAATATTATCACTCATTCTATCTTGTTCATTAATTTCTATCGATCTTTCTTGTAACTGGTGAAGAATCGTAGTGGAAAAGGCACTCATGGAAAAATTTGAGTAAATGATGGATACCTAAAATTTGCATGGGAAACATTTATGGGGGCTAAATACTAATTTCTTATGAGTTTCACCTTAAGAGAATCGGTTTGTAAAGCTTCTGGAACATACTTTCTTTCATATCGATCTTTCTTTCTTCACATTGATCTTAGACCTTCAGTTTCTTACCAAAGTCTAATTTCAATAAATACTTTAAAAAAATTACTTCTAAGTTTCAATAATGAACATTTGTCTCTCCATTTGTTAGTCTACATACATCCTAAAATTTTAAATTCCTAAGATAATAAGCTGTAATCTAATTGTGATGTGAGCTAATTCTCTGCACGTGCAATTCGTACCAAAATTGAGGAGTTTATTCCATAACTTAAGCCTGCCCTTAAAGTTATAAGTTATCTTATGTTTATTCTTAAATTTCAATGAAAAAGACAAGCTGCTAAATTGCTTAAATTAGAAATCTCCAACTTAATTGACGAGGAAGTAAGCATCTCAAAGTCTATATATACAGGGTGATTCAAAAGTCGCGCGACATAGGACAACTCCGTTATTTGTGCAGGATACCGAAAAAACTGCGGAGGAATATCACAGACGGCATCCAGCTTCCCTGAGACACTTTCCTGCAGCATGGATAAGAACTATTTACACCCTTTCCTGAATTGTGTACAGGGACATTGTTGTTGATGCCTGAAAAAAAGTAAAAAAATAAAAATTCAACATAAAGGTCATGATTTAAAACGTATTTCCAACAATTTTGCTCTATATCGTTTTTCGGTATCTGCAAAATTAACGGAGTTGTCCTATGTCGCGCGACTTTTGAATCACCCTGTATATTTAGATAAACTAGAAATCATTTCACATAAATATCTTATTCAGGTTGACGAGAATTATGAGATTTAGAAGAAAGAGAAAGTATAAGACATCTCGGTATAAGAATTTTATCTCCTTGTATAAACTAAAGATCTTAGGAAGAGTTTAGGAGTTATCAGTAGGCGTATGATGAATTCAACAATATGGTTGACAGCAAATAAGTAAGCTTATAATAAGAAATAATTCTTCTTTATTATAGTTCAGCTGTTAGGTATCTGTCTACGGTCTGGAGAATCAGAATCGTTTGCTTAGGTTCACCCAACAATAAAAACAGACTTTTTTGTTTCCCTGGAGGTTAAGATAAAGAACTAAAACAAGTTAGATGAACAGTGAACAATTTGAAGGTCAAGGCTTGAATTTGGGGACAGTTAAAAATCTTTGTCCCGAATTTAATCAGCAAATCGATCGGTATCTAGTAAGAACATTGTAAGAACCTTCCTTAAGCTGTGCAGAAAGGCAAACAGATGAATCGAAAATTAATTATTTTGATGGCGGTGGAAAAGACAAAACAAACGGCCCTCTAAGGACAGACTCTTCTCCTCTGAAAATGAACATTTGGAAAATAGCTAAGAAAATTTGAAGCCAACATAAACATCAATACTAGAACATATTCAAAAACCCTCGCAAAGAAAATAAATCCAGATTTTTAATAACTACAAGACCAATAAACGAAAAAGTTACAATATCAATATTTGTGGCTGCTTAGTGATTTTCGTTAAATTATTCATTTTTCATTAAATTCAAGTTTTTTTTTAATTTTTTTTTTAAAAAAAATATAATTTTTGATGTGAAGTGATCTCAACAATCAATGCACAATGTAATTGTTGACACGTGAATGCCATAGCCGACGTGATTGCTTGCGCTGTTCGATTGTTTAAAATAAAATAGAATTAAGATGGATTGTTTGTGCTGTGAAAGAAATGCTATCGTACAGTTGTGTAAAAAGATACAAAGGATCTGATACTTCGATGGCTTGTGGACGAATCAAATCTACTCCTTTGATAATCCTTCTAGTATCCATGAAACCAATTTTGGATACTAGTGAATTAAATGAGCAGTGAATTATTCTACCGTGAATCCTATTAATTTTATGCGCCCTCGAGACAACGTTCGAATCGAAAGTAAATTTTCTAGATCGATGAAAATCGAGTATGGGATATGAATCTTTGATGTAGATGTCATTATCGCGAGGTAAAAACAGAACTTAAGTTTATTTAAGGAAACTTTAATCGGTTGGTTCAGAAGAATATTAATTAGAAGATTAAATATGGTTTCAAATAATAAGATTGTTCGTATTACTAAAGGAAAAGTAACAGAACGGAATATTTATACAAAGCTTGTAGTTCAAGCTTTATATATTATTTTATTTAGAAAATACTACAGTTTCAGCATCCCATTTGGGAGCTATTGTGATAGCGACCAAAATCGATAGCTATTGCATTCGTCCTGTCCGTCCGTCCGTGTTTGTCCACTCGTAACAACTCTCGAACGGAAGGTCGGATCGACAAACGGATTTCAATATCGTGTTCAGAAGCGCGAACAACATAGGAATAAGGTATTTTCAGGTGCCAACGCCCCCCCCCCCCCGCCTTCTAATGTTCGAGATATTTGTCATATTTTTCATTGGATTTCCTCTATTAGCTTAAATGGGAGAAACCATTTGATTTCAGTTGGCGGCTATAGCTTGATGAAAAAATTATATTCACTTGTATTATCTAAGATCCTGGTTTATCCTGGATCAAATTAGCTTGAATTTTAGATGTGGGCGAATGCACATCCCTGCATTTAATTCTTACGAATTAAATAGGAACTTTAAAATAAAATTAAAAAAAAAAAAAACAACAATATTTTTGGTGTGAATTTCTGTCTTCTAATCTGCATCTTGTTTCTTTTTACTATTGATTTCCTGAGGCTCTGTCTCCTAGGGTCTCAAACATCATTTCAACATTTTTGCGGAATGTTTTCAATTCATGTGTTTGTTTTCAAGTACTTTCTGTCTAGTTTTTGTAAATAGATTGCGCAGAATTAATAGTTATCCTCTTTTATTCCTCGATTTTATTAATTGACAGTTAAGGTTTTAACCATTATGGTTCCGAATTTCTTAGTTACATCAATGGAACTCAAATTTCTGAAGAAACTTTTGTAAAACTATCTTTTTTTCAGAAACAAAAGATTTAAATAATTAAGTAATAACATTAAGAAATAAAACAATATCAAAAACTAATACAAGATGTTTGATAAGAGAGAAACGAAAACAAAATTAAAGAAATGAAAGAAGATAAGTTATTTTCCTTATTAGTATTTAATTTTTCTGATTTTAGTTTATTAGTGATTAACTGATCCATAGAAGACATATTGTAATTTGAAACTGGCATAATTCTCGAAAAATAAAAAAGACGATACCCTTGGCTTGAAGCTGTTGTTGTGAAAGATTTTCTTGTTAAAGGCTTCTTAGCTTAATGGTTCTTAGTCTGTTAGTTTAAAGCTATGCTTCTTGAACTTTTGACTGTCTCTGGCTTGACAACTAATATTCTTCAATGATAAAATATTTTAACGTGTCGTAACAAGATTTAAAAAACGCCAACTACTTCGATACCTAACTATTTAAAACAAAAAGTGGCGATAAAAACCCTAATATTAGGGTTTATATTAGGGTTTTTATCGCCACTTTTTGTTTTAAATAGTTAGGTGTCGAAGGGTTGGCGTTTTTTAAAACTAATATGCTTTTTGAATTTTACAGTTTCTTTGTTTAAAAGTGAAATTTTTCCAACAAATTTGTATGAATTGTGAAGTAATAGCTATGATTGTTTAGAAATTTGCAGTCTTATGATTTTAACAATTTTTATTCTTAACTTACCATAAAGGACTTTTCAGAGCTCGTTTACTTTCGTACAAATCCTAACCCATTAACGCTTGGATTAAATATGTTTACAATGCAATCATTTATAAATTTACTGAAGAATTAATATTAATATCAACGTTAATAAATTATATCAAATATAAAGAATATTAAGTATTGGTTTTGTATGGAAATGAATTAGAGGAAAGCGAATCATGCACAGTTTTATGGTAATTCTGATAATACATTTAAATACCTCTAATTATTAGCGCACATAATTAATGAATCAACAAATGAATAATTACTTAACCAATCAATTCACAACCACAGCATGACAGAAATAGTTGCTAATATGAATTTTAATTGTGCTTAATAGTTATTAAGCTTTATCTATATTGTAATTAATAATTATCTGTTGAAAACCAATGAGAATAATGCCTAAAAAAACAATATTCCTTACGTAACACATTCATAGCTCTGTTATTCATAACAGAGGATGTTATTCTAATAGAAGTTTTGGGCTATGTTTAGTTATTTTAATCGATTAAACATCATTAATATTTTCGTTGTCTTTAGTTAACAAATTAAATCAATAACAGAAATTGTCAATAACTGTTTCTAATTGTTATTAGAAACAGCAGACAAACCAAGTTCAGCCTTAAAATACGTTTCTCATCTGGTTCCACACTTAAACAATAAGCTTTAATAAATTCATTGATTATATAAATTATGTAAATTTCTCTGAGAATGAATTTTCATGTCTTTTAAAACAGATCAAGTCAGACTAAATTTTGAAAATGGAAAAGAGATTATGACTATAACCAAGTTTCTTTTGTATTTTATTTTTATTAATAGCCTAATGTGAATTAATGTTTTTTTAGTATACTAATTCTTGAAAATGAACATTTTATACTTTAGAAATAATGATAAGCACATATCATTTCTTGACATTTTTTTTGAAATCCTCAAATTCTTTTCATTTCTATTTGAGTATCTTACTATAGGTATGTAAAGATGGAATAAAATACTAATGAAAACAATGTAATATAAAAAAGATAATGAAATTTATAAAGCGGTGGGCGGGCGTCGGGCTGACCACTCGACCTCAACTTTGTCCCGTTGGTTCTAAACGCTGGGAGCCTGACCTCCTGCGACCACCAAAAGCCTGTGTAGTCTTCTCGTGGGGCACTTTAATTTTAACTAACTAAATTTATAAAGCAATGGGAATATTTAATTATAATATTATCAGTAAATCTATCATATTATGTGTTTAATCCATTAATTTGACTTGTTTTCTTGTTAATTTTAGAAATAATTCATTAATTTCAATTAATTTCATATATCCTTATTTTCATTAATTCATTTTTTGAATGTACACACTTGTAATCTGCTTTTTCACATTGAAGTGATTTTTTTTTTTAAATTGATTATGACCTTGGAAATAGTAAATAAAGTATGTATTAGATTTATAAACAAAGGATTATAGTTTTTGTAATAATGTGATATTGTAAAAATATTACATTAATGTAAATTATTATTTTGTAAATTTCAACATAGTCGTTACAAGACATTAGTAATGCCTATAACAGGTTTAAGACTTTGTAACGTGTACGAAACCTAAATGATGTAAAATTTGTCATTAGATAGTTGAAGCTGTTCTTTTCAAACTACAATAGAAATTATTATATAAGCCTACTACATTGGCACTGGTCAAGAAAAAGGTATGTAAAACTAATTACCTATATAATATACGACGTTTCGGAACTTCTTTACAGGTTCCCTTTTCCAGTTTGGGTCCCCCTAACATACCCATGTAGTAGGCTTATATAATATTTAATATACTGGCACGTTACATAATCTTATATACAATAGAAATTCTTTGCTGTCAATTCAACTGCTCGAACTAGTAATAATAAAAGCTTTAATAGTCGAAGGTAGGTCTCATTATATTCCTTGGTTCTGAATTTATTAGTTTCTCCTTAGAATTAGATTCTGTTCTTGATGGAATTGTTCCTCAATCTTTCTAATCCGAATGTCGTCTTGCTTTCCGACGGATTCCTTCCGAGATGTTTCCTGTAATTAAGGTTTGAAATCGCGACCTCTGTTGTTCGTAATTGATACTATTACCGGTTTCTTGTTAGATTACTGTGAAATTGAGTTGGAAGTGCTTTTAATGCTGTTAGTTCCTGCCGATGTATGCAATGTATTTTGGAGATGATTTTCGACCTATGTATATAAGGAAATATTAAAGTTCTGGATTGGAATCATGAATTCGAAAATCATCAGACAGATTTTGATGTTCCAGTTCTATCTTAAATCTGCAGATTAAATTTCCTTGAAACTTTGAGTAGTTGTTTGGGTTATGAGTGTTAAATAAATTACTAAATTACCATGTCGTAAACCAATAAGTACAATCAATATAAAAATGCTACGTTGGATTTCGAAGCAAGTGGCGCCGTCTACAGGTTATCTATGTAATGAAATGTAGGCTTTCTTTTCGACGGATGTCCTATCCGATAGACTCGCCTAAAACTCGCCTCAACGACTCGCACAAAACCCTGTCTAACAATAATGTTTCCAGTCGTTACTTATTGATCACTTCAACCCATTCCTGAATTTGCAGGTCTCCCAGTGATAAAGAGAAGTAGGAAGTGTAGAAAGGAATTGATAGAGTAATTCAGATTTACAATTTCTTTTCTGCTTTAATGCTTACACATAACTTAGACATCAATCTGTATTTTTCTATATATTTTCAGCAATCATGATTGACATTTTTGTTGGATTATGCTTATTTTAGGTTTCATCAATTTTCATTACGTTTTCGCTATTGAATTTTCCTAAACCTTTTAAAAAATTGTAGATCTCTTTTAATAGCTTTAGGAAAGTTATTCTTCTAAATAGTTTTAGAAGTTATAAACGTAAACAAACTGAGTATTCATTTCAAAATCTACATCTACACTACATCAAAATGATTTCGGATTGTACTATATTTCTATATCTTGGAATGTGAATTTTATTAATTAGAAGCTTAATCGATTTATTTTCATTTTTCCCTCCCTTCGAGAAACCTCTGGTAAATAGACTTCAGAGCTTCTCAACCGCTGTGCGGTGGGGATGCCTTTGATGTGGCGCGGGAAAATTCTTAGAGGAAATTCTTGCCATCATCCATCGTATCTAGAATAAAATCTGGACGCAGCAAACAGAAATAGGAACAGTTATGTTTCGTTCTAACAATGAACGTCAATAAAGTATTAAATCTCATGCAAATTGGCTTAGAAATTATATTTCAGGATATCTTTAAATGCTTAAAATAGACTGTTATATTCATCTATAATATAAAGGGGAAAAATTGTTGGATAAATGTGTGTCTGTCTGTTCGAAATGTTTAGAATACTTCCCCAACATGCTACAAACTTGAAATTTGGCATATGGGTAGGTTCCATAGTATACACAATGTAAAAAATATAGAAATAAACGTTTGGATTTTTTTGGAGGGGAAGGGTTAAATGACCGTGTAGTGGTACGGAAACGTGAGTTAAATGGTCTGCAATGCTTTCTCCCTGTGTGGCGGAAGATTAGATGTCTTTGGTTTCACTAGTTTATACGAATTTAATATTAAGTTTTATAACTATTATTTAGAATATAAAGATCACGTGATGTTTCACCAACTGGGGGAGGTTTCAAGTCATAGGATTGTGGAGAAGGCCACAAAGGGTTGGGAAGTCGTACATTCTGACATGGAAGAAATAATATTGATCAGTTATCTAACTATTTTCCCTAATTAAAGAATTAGCTCCCTCTGAATCAAGGTGTAATTAAAAGAAAAACAGCTCTGCTACCAGCTAGTTTTTGAGAAATACGAACAAAACCAATAAAATAATTCAAAACAAGGATTAAATCGAACAAACAAGATTTATAATCAATAAAGCTTACATTGAAATATACATTAAAAAAATGAATAAGAATGGAAAGAACTAACGTTAAGCTTAATCCATACTAAATCATTATGCCGGGGTTCTTCATTCTTTTAAAATGTTTCTAAAAATATAAAAATAATGTTGATCAAATAAAGGAATAAATCCTAACAGTTTCTCCTGGAAAGTTCTTCGTTATAGTTCGAAAATCTCTCTTATGAAGAAAACACAGGTAAGGGCAAAATGAAAGTTGATTGCTAGCAAAACACACACAAAATAAATCATAGGCCTATGAAAATTTGTCACTTACAGTTTCTCATCGCTACTCGCGATTATATCTGGGATTCCAAATTCGTGGAACAAGGTTCGAGCACTAGTTGATAATTAATCTACACAGAAGCACTAAAGGTGTCCGCCAGTGATTCTCACACCGCATAACCCACCGAGACTGTCTTGCCAAAATGAACATCTGAACTGCATGAACACTTCGCCATGAGGTCTGCATTCAGGGGGAAGCATTTTGGGTGACTTTCCTGCGGCACCAGGGAGACTGATTGCCGGGCACACGTCCTCGCAACCCTGACGCTCTTCCACGATGGCACTGGGTGAAGTTTCTTCCACAATCAACGTTTAATAATCCAAAACACACGCTTCAACACAGAGTTGGTGTTTGGTAACGAACACCAAAATTGCACAATCCTCATAATTACAACTAGAAATTAAAAATAAAATAGAAATAAAATACGTATGATACGGAGACTACATATTGAACGTCTAGAAGGCTCAACGACTCCAATATCTATACGTACAGAGTCCAAAATCAAAATATCGAGTAAAATAAACATAAAAATTTTAACCAATCATGGTACAAGTGACAGAGACTGACATATGACGTAGAAAGAGATAATTGAAAGATTAATGATCCAGAGGGAAAATAAACTAAAAGAAAGTTTTGAAGTAAACAAAACGATTAAAAGGACAAAAGGAGAAACAAGAAGGATAATAAGTTAATTAAAGAAAACGGAAAAACAAGATGACAAGAAAGATTAAAAGAAAGAAAAATATGATTGATGAATTAGAAAATAAATTTTAACACAAGTTTTCGAAAAAAAAAATTTTCTAATACAAAATTATCAAAACAAGAAGTCGAAATTAATTAAAAAAATAAATGTGAACTGAGGATAAAAACGTAAGTAATGTAAGACTTTCAGAGCGAAGTGAGGGTAGTCGGCTTATTTTATAAATAAATTGTCGTTTCGAAAGATTCTATGATATGCAATGAAAAAGTTTGGTTCCACTGGATTTTAGGAATAAGATTTGGTGGACCGCGGGAATTCTGCAAATACGAAAGTAAAAAAAAAAAAAGAGAATCACTGGCAGAGGATGGTAAATTACTTGTAAATTTTATCTTTATATGAACCTGAATTCAGTGACCTTTGAGATATCTTTTCGTAACTTAGTTTGGGCAGAAGATAGTTTTATAAAAATCGATACAACTGAAAATCGAAAATCGATTTTAAGTATACTATTTAATTTAGATCTTCCGTTTTCCAATTGAAGAATTCGTGATAATATTCTATGGAATACTCAACAGTTCAGTAAACAATAGGAAGTGTATGGTAAACCCATTTTACCTAATGCCATTAATACCGTGCAAAACGATCTAAGAATTTAAGATCACTTTAATTCCTGTGTTTGCTGTTATTTTTCCAAAGAAGACAAAAAACGCTTCAACATTGCAGTGCTAATCATCTTAGCAGGATTTGAACGTAGCTACTTTGGATGCAGTTTTTGGTAATAAATGAATTTTTCAGTTGAACAGAATTATTATGCGTTGCGGCGGCGTTTGAGGATTTCTTGTTTCAATGTTGAATCGACAAGATTAATGATCTGCTTTGTCTCATATTTCATGTTGATGCTGATAATCCATCTCCGTAAATTCCCGCACTTAATGAAGCGATTCGATGCCAATCAAAAGAAAAAAAACTCAAAGAAGAAATAAAAAAAATCGATAAGCACATTTTGGATGACGAAACAGACGAATAAGAGCAAACCACAGATCTCTTGTTTCAGATTAATTAGAGGATTAGGAATAGAAAAGCAGATTAGGTCATCGCTAAAAATCCGCAATCAGTTTAATGCCTGTCTTAGTGCAGTTTAATTACTTGAGAAAAAACTATGTTTTAATAAAAAAAAAATTATTATGAGGTTATAGTTAACCTCAATCCTCCCACTCAATATCATTGTTTTCTTCAATAAATTAATTGTCACAACAAAGAACAGTAGACTTATAAGTTAAAATAACCAAAGAGAATTTTATTTATCAGGACTAAGTTATCACGCAAATTAACACCAGTAATGATTAAGGAAAAAGCAGTAACCATACCATTAATAGTAGTTTAATGATAATTCGAATAGTTTAAAGATAAAATGCGTGTATGAAATAAAAGGTTTTGGCTTACCATACTGAAATTAATATTGTATCTTTTACAGTAAATAACAATTACCTATTTGGATTTCTATTCTAATGATTCTATGGACCATTTATATTAGACTCCTCTATCTCAACATTATCTTATTTTTTGTTTATCTGTTCTTGATGTTATAGTCGATATGCCATGTTTTCACATTTCATAGTCAGCCGTTTTCATTTGTGAAATGAAGGCAGACTCTTTGTCCCTTACTTTTCTTATCTGACTTTCCAGCCATGTGTAAGATGTTTCTCCAAATTTAAAGTAAATTAAACACAAACTCGGCAGAGAACTGGTTTGAGCTTCTCTGCTTTAATCATGAACTTCTCTGCCAATCATTGCTTAACAATGCATGAGACACTGCTATATCTGAAGACTTCTGTTTCGTATTCACGAATTCCTGGTGTAAAAACGGCGGTGGAAAACAGCGTATTAAGTCGAAGGCTATTGAAAGATGAGCAAACTTTTTTGGTTAAAATCTATACAAATTTGAAAATACTTGTAACATAATCTGAACATGTCGAGAACATGTAGTACATGTAGAACATGTATATCTGAAAATGTAGTTATCTCATGTAGAATGTAAAGAAAAAACGTTAAAAAAAATTCTCTGCTTTCTTTCTATCTAAAAAAAAAAACAACATCTTTTTAGAATTAACTTATTAAGCTAAACCAATCGGATTAAGTAGTTTTAGACTCGTATTTTTGATATTACGTTACTCCACGTCACTCTTAAAATTATTATTTCTGAAATACAAGAAAAACAAAGCTTTTTTTCCAATTTTATATTAGATGTTTTAAATGAATCAAATCTATCAATCTGTGGCTGATCTGCCCTGATAACAAGATTTTCAGTAGCATCTTTTAAAATCTTCTTAAATCGACCCAGTTCATTTTCAGTCACGTTTAGCTGATTTAGAACAGTTTAACTAAATACGAGTTTTATTGGTTGTTTCATCGGAGAGTTAGCCTGATCTAAAGAGAATGAAGAGATATCTATGTATAGCTACATTTGTAATTTAGGGATCTGGAAAACATCGTGAAAACTCGAACTAAAAATATGATAAAACCAAAACAAAAAAAAATACATTTTCTGCCGAAAATAAATGGCGATACTTATTGTTGTGGAGATATCAACAAATGTGTAATGTCTAGTGATTGTTCATGCATATTCCTGTGAGTATAAGCTCCATTCTTATTGTTAACTAACACTTTTCCTGTTGTTTTTTTTTGTAATTCAGTAGAGTTAGTAATCAGTTTTGAATGTTTAGTTAAATACTATTGTGCATTAAAACCACAATAGTTAAGTCCGATTAAAGTGATTAAAATGGAAGTAATATTGTGAGCAAAATGAAACAAGACAGACCTATTCAAAAAGACTTGTTACAAAAGTAAATGAGATTAAATAATCCTAAAAGACAATGTTTCGAGTCACGGGATCTTTGACTGAAATGCAGTCATTGAAAATTCTGTCAAGTTTTAACGTAATTGATTTAGGGAAACGTGGTTGTCTTAAGAATGAGGAAAACTTTGAAGAAAATAATAAAATTATAATTGCAGTCAGTTAAATTGTACTTTTTTACAAGAGTACATTTATTCAGCAATTAATTTATGACTTGTAAATGGATCTACAGTAATTGTAAAAATTACTAAATGTCTCTAGCTGATTTCAACACTGTGATTTACACATCTTTACAGGAACCTGACATGACACATTCTGTACTTAGATTCATTTTCCGTGCGATGATAAAATGTTTAATTATTATCAATAAAGGTTTCAGGTCTAAAATTAGAACTTAATTAAAATGTGGTATCAAAGGTATCAAAATCATTATTTCTTTTTAATAATCTAATCCACTGTGATATTAAAAAAATATCCTAAATGACAATTAGTCAATTCATGTAGCTTTTGCATTGCCAAATAGTTATTCATCGTCTTTCTTACGTGGGTTACATAATTGTGTGCGCAGCTTGGTGGTACAAGTTTTATTTTTATTTTACTATTCCTTCCTTCTGCTTTTTTTCTTAATACGGTTAATAGTATTTATAACTTTTAATTTGTAATCATCATTAATGGTTAGGTACGATTCTTCACATAAGTTTTGAATTTTTTATCAGTTCTAAAATTGCACAAAGATTTGGATGTTATTTGCAAAGCACGCTGCGATGAATGAAGTGCAGTTGTCGTCCTGAATGCCTCATCTTTGTTCCATGAGGCAAATGAAGATTTATTTAGTAGGATATGTGAGCAAAAATAATAGAAGCAATGATTCTTTCAACCGCGGCCGCGGATCAGAGTACCTCGATGATGTTACATCATAAAATGGATTATTTCGTCAATCGAAAGAAACAGAATTACACTGATGAAGACCAATGAGTGTCAACGTCTTCAGTCGATTGTTAACGTATACGTCGTAAGCAATGACGTATGACATGGATTATACTGCAGATCTAGAACGACATTAGCAAAACGAATTGCTGAAAAGGACAGAATTAGTTCGCAGATATTACTGGAACATTTGTAGTATCTCATATTATTGAAAGGAGGAAAAAAGATATTGATGCTACATTTGGCAAATTTTGTAGTGAAAATTTATTAACTCAAGAACCAAAACGAACGCATTTTCAAATAAAACAAAAATTCAACATCAGTAATGAAAAGCATTAAAAACATATGTTGGAAACTAATATAAAAATTCGAATGAAGAGGAATGTCATAAAATTTGCTAGAGGTGATATTACTGAATTATTGGTTTTTCCGAAATTTTGAAATACAGCAGTGCTTAGCTTAGTATGATCTGTCGAATGGAATCGAGCTCACTTAAATTAACAGATTTTCAGAACTTAAAAATATCTGCATCAAATATACATTCTATTTTTTGAATGTTGCAGAACCCATAATCACCGAATGTAACGATCATCTGAGACGTAGAGAATTTACAGAAATTTGGAAGATTTGTTTGGGACTCAATTGCAATAGATCGTACAAAGACTAAATGATCACCTCATCTGTCAAAAGCAACTATTTTTAATCAAATAGAATTTAAGATTTGATATTAGTTCAGTTTGATCACCTTTTTCTTTTAGTTTAATATGATCAGACGAAACTTGAGCTGAGGTATAAGTAAAGAATATACGTGCTACTTTTGATCCAAGAGTTACAAATTAGAAAATTACCGACCAGATATCTTTTAAGTCCACTTTGTTAATAAAGGAAATGATTTCTTTTGCATGAAATATTGTTGTGAGAACGAAACGCGCTTCTGGCAAGTTGCATTCTTTACGTAATATCAGAAGAAAGAGACGGCTTTAGCGTTTTTATTTATGAAGATAAGATCAAGTTAAGATTGTCAATCTTAATTTAGGAAGGGTGCGTTATTAATCCAAGAAAAGAAGCAAAGAAAGCTTATTTCTCAGACAGAATGAAAAGTGGCGTCAAAATTAATTTTATTTTTACAGTAAATGAGTTTTCGGAAAACTTATTTCTGACTATTGTGATACGTTACGTACAAAGTAACGTCCAAACCACACGATCTTAGTTTTGATCATTGTTTTGATAGTTGACAAAAAAATCCTTGAAGTTCTATGATTGAGTAATTTGCTTCTGTCATCATTTTCATCATTGAAAGACTTTAGAACTTTCTGTAAGAAGCTATTCAGTGATGAAATTGATGATGAAAATTATGACAACTCACTCGATCAAAGATCGTCAATGATCAAAACAAGGACAAAACTACGATCGCATGGTGTGGACCTGAGTTTTAATCTAAAATAAACGTTTGCATTTGACGTACAAAAAGAAAACAAAACATGAAACTAATACTTGTCTACTAACAAACCTCATTGTAAAAAATCATCAAGATTGATTATTGGTTGTTGGTATAGAAAGGTTTTTTAGGAAACTCAGGAAATAAAAGATGCTTTCAAATAATAAGCTGATGAAAAGCACAAAAACTGAAAAGGAACTGCAGATACTGTTGGGCTAGAAATAACTAAATCTCATGTCAGAACTGAAGGAAGAATTTGCTCTGAAGCAGTTAAATTATCTTAATTACTCCATTAAAATACGCAATCATCATCCAACCAAGTATTGAGTCAGATTTTATTAAAATCATCAAATAAATGTTTATTGATTTGGGCATGATTTGATGATCAGTTACGCCTGGACTGATACACCTTTCGATGTCATTAGCGAAAAAAATGCTGAAATCTATCACAATTAAGATGTATGCGATTGTTATCTAAATTATTTATTTAGATAACAAAACAATGTAAATAAAATGTTTAATTCTTTGTTACAACAGCATCCGAAGTCGATCAAGCAGAGAGTTTTGTAATGGTTGGGAAAAAGAAATGCTAAACCTTCCAAAGCAGAAATTGATTTCAAACGAAATATTTTTATGACAGACGGCGAATAAAATCAGAAAATAAAATGCCACCACAATATTTTATATATAATTTGTGATAACAGGAAAACTAAAATAACTGATATATGTCAGAACTGGAACATTAAGAATATAACTGTCGGGTTTCAAATCAATGTCACTGAAATGGAATAAAAAGAAAGCAGTGACCGTAAAAGAGTTTTAGAATAGAAGCCCACCTTGTTCTTTGCTATAAAACTGTTCAGGGTGCGGTTATAAATGTCTTCTAACCTAAATGAAACCTTGATCTCCACCCATTTCACAGGAAAAGGAATCAAATCCAAGAGAAAGGTGTCTAAGAATAAATTTTCAAAAGCCCCGTTTCCAATGTATCGGCTTTAAACTTTGTCAATAATACAATAAAATGACATATTAAATGCTAAAGAGTTCTCCACTCTTTGCATTAAACAGAATGCACATTCAGATGAAATGTTAGATGCCAAAATTCAGTACTGTTCAAATCTTGAATAATCTGAATCTTGAATAATTCCAAATCTTGAATTTTTTTGAAATAGAGGTTTTCCTGAAGAAAACTCAATTACGTTAACAGTTGGGAAATGTAGATGTTTTAAATACAGGGGGTATCAGTTAAACCCGGTCATTCTGGGACCTTTTTCCTGGGAGCTATTTGAAGAGCAGTTTATTCGTTTTCACAAGAATAACAATATCCCAACACAAGGCGGGCATTGGCATGCTTCACTTGTGTAAAATAGTTTGCAAGCATCTGACATCAGTACGAGCTCCTCGTGACGTTGAAAGCGCGTTGGTGACCGTGTGATAATTCACAGGGAAAGTGGCGCGTTCAGGTTGACGTTGTCTGTGTCATTAAGTTTATTTATGAGTTGAAGAGCAACATCTCTGCAGCAAAAGACGTTTATTTGTTGAGGAGTAGTGTTTTTCTCCGAAACCGTATTCGTTAAACAATAACTGCAATGAAGAAGAAATTTGAAGACATGTTTGCAACGCAATATGCCGTGAAAGGGTCTCACATCACAATCACCAGCGAAGAGAAGTAACGCATCATTGCCGAAGCACTGGTGAAAAGTCCGAGGGGATAACTCGAAAATACATATTTCAAATTTTTATGTTAATTTTAACTCTATACCATGCAAATTTGTAAACTATTGTGAACATTAGATGCGTAACTAGAAGTCCAGAATATTCTCTATGACAATACTTTGAAGTTAGCATGTCATGAAAATCTTCTAACTTGATTCTGGATATTATCTTTATGATCTGTTAGAGCTTAGGAAGAGAGACTTTTTTTGGTTAAGATTTGTAAGTAGTACATTTACTTGAACTGGAATTTTATTGATTTTTGATCAGTAATTATTAAGATATCAATCAACAACCATTATAATTTTATATAATATCATCATTCTTCATTTTAAAACTATATTCTTCTTGATTTCCTTTCATTTATTTACTATATATAATATTTCGTCCAGAGAATTTCTGAACTTCCTGAGGGCTTTTATCGAAAAATTAATAATACATAGATATCAAATTTTAAAGCAAACAAAATAGATCAATCATATCAGCTAAACATTTTCATGCGACTTTGTTTTTAACAATTATAAAACAAAATAATTTCAATATACAATTCATGTGAATTTGGATTTATTTCTTAATACTTTGTTAAAACATTCTAATGAATATTGTTCACTTACAAATCTTTTGCTTTGTTACTTCAATCAAAACTGTTTATAACAAATGTGTCTATAATTACTCTAGTTTCTATCTCTGATCTGATAAAAAAATTCGGTTATTGGGTCTGGGTTGTGATGTTTCGAGAGGCAATGGTCTGCCCAGTCTGAAAACGTGTCCTTTATTATTCTTGAATGCTTGGATGTGTTCTCTTGAGGGTTCTACCCGTGCTTCCGAAATACATGACATTGCAGTTCTGCATTTTAACTTCTACACTACTGCCATTTTCCTTCGTATGTCATAGTCTGAATCTTTCGTTTTGTGTTTTTTTTTTAATTGTTATAAAATTTGAAATCTATGTATTAAGTTTCCGTAGAAAACCTGAGGAACTTCAGAAATTCTTTGGACGAAATATTGTATATAATAAATAAATAAATGAAATGGAGAAAAAAAACCATTACAGCGTTAAAGTTATTGCAAAAGTGATTACGACTTTAATAAATAAAATGAAATAATAGTAAGAACAGAAATATTAAATCTTAGGATAAGCTTTATTATTATTTGACATAAGTTTGGTTACATTGTAAAGTGGTTATAAAATGATAGTTTAAAACGCTAAATCGAAATAGATTGAATTGAGATTAATAATTTAAAATTTGATAAATATTTTCATAAATTTATAACTTCATTTTATTTTATTTTATTTTCATCTCCAAAATGCATTATGTTATAATGAAATAAAGGAAGTTATGAATTTATAATTTTGATGCGTTTATGATGTTTTTAGTATTTAAATATTGTCATACTTTAATTGTATTTAAAATTACAAAATTGTTTGATATGGCTTTAAATAGATACAATAGATTGATCCATTTTCTAGAGGGCCTTAAAATTGGGTCTGTGAACTAAATCAAATAAGATATATGATAATATTAAATTTTAAATGCGATGTTCACTATTTTATGAATTAGTTAAAGATTTAGTTTTGCAACCATATTTAAAAGTTTGATTTAAACTCGCGCTTGCATCATCTAAACCGAATCATATCTACTTAAAATGATGCTTTGATTCTGAAGAGAATGGTTACCTTCGTAAACTGCCCTATTTATTAATTAAGAAATGCTTTTTAATTAAGTTTGGAATGTGTCTATTAATTCCTCTTAAGAATATTTTGTCTTCCTAATTAGGCCTAAGTCGTTTTTAATAATTTCTTTAAATTCCTTTACAGAATTGAAGAACATGATAAAATTGCCTTTGTAATTAATATGAACGTCCGACATGTTTAAAATTATTTTTTTTTTACAAATATCTAAATGGATTTCAGTTTTTGGAAATAAAAAAAAAATTCCTACTCGCTACATTTATACACGAAAATAAAGCACAAGAATTTTTTTTTTTAGTAATTATCTCAAAAACTTCAAACACCAGAAACCAAAAAAAAAAAAACTTAAGAATTGTAAAGCAATTAAAAAAAAAGTATTAGTTGTATTTGCTAATTTACACATTGAAGATCAGTAAATCAAAAGATCAATTTAAGCAATCCAAAAAGATAATTTCTACTAAATCATAGATGGGTAGCTATTTCCCGTACGGCGTTGTAGGTCTAGGCTTCGACGTTTCAATAACTATCGTTAAGATTGGATGGTCAGCCCAATGCTCATCCGCCTTTTACCCCGAGTGGGGGAAAAAAAAAAAAAAGCTTGCAATGAAAGAGGTCTGGGTAAACCCTAGGTCTGGTGGAGGAATATACTTAAAGAAAAAAAAAATCCCCTTACATAAAAATGTTATCCAAAAGCTTTTTTCCTCCCCACAATATTAACAATCAAAACTTATTTCTTTTTCGAGTTCAAATAAGAAACGTATTTTCCAATTTTTCAAAGATAATTTCCCGAAATCAAATTTGGTAATTATAAGGGTAAAGAAAATGAAATTGTGTTTAATTGTAAAGAATGAGA
>JAFIDM010006943.1:12568326-12583064 GCA_023159025.1 Thereuonema tuberculata | reverse complement strand
GGACTGATGAGAGTTCTATAAAACTCAAAACCGTACTGTTTCCGATTCCCAGTGCAAATACCAAAAAAAAAATAACTAAGTGAATTTTTGTTATGTTTAGTTATGTGCGTTCTTGTCTTCTTTTAATGTAAAATATTCTAACGCACGTTAAATTTAATTGTATTGAACTTTATTGACTATTCAGCAAAGTTTACTTTAGTTAATGGCTTTTCTATTTGCACTGTATTCAGTTTTCTATTCATCGAGTTTTCCTTTAAAGTTAATAGCATTTACTTAATCCTTCGAGCTTTAAGACTAAATTTCGCTATTAACAGTAAATAAAAGAGCATTCCTTGAGTAGAGGAATATAAATTTAACTTCATCTAATCCGATTTTATTTCGTTACTCCCTTAAATCATTTATTCTTGACTCTGTTTTATTTACAGATTCGACAACTGAAACTTGCGTAAACTAATGTTATCAGAAACTTTTATATTTTCCACTAAAAGTCTTCAAATGTTGTTTGTGCAACTTAAAATAAATAGAACAGGATTAAAGCAAAGAATACTTAATTTCAATTAATATTGTTGTGTGATTTGAATATTAAGAACGATTCCATACGATAAATTAACAATGCAGATACATTTACAGACATTGTTGATACTTGCCCACTGATAAAGAAATGCAAAGAAAAAGTCTATCAGGAGAGATCAGATAAAAAATATGATTAGCATTAATCTCAAGATATATAATGAGAGATTATATTTAAAAAACGTCAAACAAAGGAGATTGCATGGAATCAAAGAGAGAAATTTCTTACAAGCGAAGTGCGTGACCTCGAACGCTGAGAACCGCACGAAAATGTGCTTAGAATATAAATCGCTCATGTCAAAAACAGTGGTAAGAGTCATTCTCATGAAAAACTGCACGTCTTACCATGAGAGACATTTGAATGATCACCTATTGAAGGTCCAACAGAGGAACTTTGGTAATGCGAATAAACAAAATATCGATATAATAGGACCAAAAACACACACATTTCAATTGTGTTTCAACGAAATTGAAATGAAAGTGAAATTGTCATTTCAATGTCATGAAAGACTGCAGGTAGATTAAGTACTTGTTAGTACTTGTACAACATGCTACGTCGGATTACGCTAGCAGGCAACATTTGAGTTTTGCATGAGAATGACTCATATCTCTGTTTTTGGTATGAGCGATTTATATTCTACTCACATTTTCGTGCGGTTCTGAGCGTTCGAGGTCACGCACTTCCCTTGTTAGATATTAAAAAACTCATGGTTACCATGAAAATCGTACAAAGCTAACGTCCAAGTACAATGTGAATAAGAGCCATGGAAGTGTAATATTCGAGTGCAATTAAATATCCTTTCGAATATGAAAATGAAGGTAACATTTGTGAATTACTTTGAAGACAACCATAAAAATCTTTCAGTACCAATTTTTACTATTGATATTTTCGTAACGAAGCAAAAACATTAGTTTGGGCAGTAAGATGCATCCGATGTGGTCATCATCTTCTAACATCCTGAATGTCTGACCAAAGTCTTAAATTAAAATCTTTTTGTAAATGTTCGTTTTGACTATGTAATTTGAATTGATGAAATTAACTTGTAATCTATAAGCACTAATAAGCATACCACGATCAAACGTGAAGAACAATAAAATTAAAACAAAACAAATTAACAATTTCATTATTTTATTTAATTGTTAATTATTGATGTTTTACATTTAGTTCGTGAATGTTTATTTTATTGTTGGTTGTTGTTGTTGTTTTAGAAAAAGAAAAACAGTTTCTTTTCTAATTCCATTACAAAGATATTTTTCTTTCTTTTGATGTATTTTCCTTGATAAAGCTTGTTGATAAAAGAATTGAAATATTGGAGATGTAATGGTTTGGGGTTTTTTTTGTTTATATTGAAGATTAATATGAAGTTTTGGAAGAAGTTAATGTAATCCAACTAGTTCATTTCGAAAAATTAAGTATTTATGCGCATTTGCAATAATTTATAAATACGTATGGTAAATAAAAAATTTATAGTAATCAGGAAAAACAATTTCTGAATTTCCCACTTCACACAACCTTGGCATTATTAGATGTTTATTATCTTGAATGAACTATATATTATAAAATGTTAATAATTTGAAATGTTGTAAAAAAGTAATTAAAATTCTTAGCTAAAAGTCCGTAACAAATTTAAATTATTTGTTATGATTTTTATATTTACTTTTTTTTTAAAAATTCTACACTGTCATGATTCTTTAAAAAATTCTAACTGCATAAATATATATTTTAATAATAAAGTTCCTATTTGTAAGGACTACAAATTAGAGTTGATTATCTAACACTGACCTAAAATTCTTCCGAATAAGATCGGAAGTAGAATTTGTGTGGAATTCATTAAGAATGGTTTTTTTGTTGTTTTTTTTTCTCATGATACCATGAACAGTCGTATGAATGAAAGCTGATTAGGTCTGCGATTCTATTTGTTCGTTTAAATTACACTTGCTTCTAAATTTTGATGTCCTGCTGTGAGTTATTTCCTGTTGGAAGCTGTTTGACGTAAGTTTGTTACGTGGTTTTTCTGCATTCATACATTTGAATTTGTTTTGCTCAATTCTCTTTATTCATTCTTCCTTCGTAAAACTTATGATTGTCCTTCTTTTGTTAATCACCTTATATAAACCCGGAATAATTAGGTATATTCTTCTGTGAGGCATTTTTCCTACTCCTGGTGACTCAGAGTGCGAAAATTATTAGAAAAATGATGATTAATAAATGCTTGTAATATTTAGTTATTTTATTCATTTGTTTTAAGTTTATTTTTCGACAGCTGTCAAAGGATTATGACATGCACGTGATAAATGATAGCAAGTTATCCTGCGCGAGCAGGAATAAACGTGCGTGGATTAATTAAATCGACAGAGTTGTGTCGATCGCCGTAATATGCGGATGAATATGATTCGGCTAAAGATGATAAAAATAAGTCTTATCATATTGGAATACAGCGAAAATATAATATATAGAATAGTGCAGAATATCAATTGAAAAATATAAAATCAGCGGTAGTTTTTTACGAAATCTCACCTCTGGAAATAGGATAATATTTTACGAAATCTCACCTGTGTAATTAGGGCTAATTGAATTGTTTTTGGACGAAAACGTATAAGACAATGAACATGAATGTCGAGACTTTTGCTAAAAGGCGCTACAAACTTTTGCCTTGAAAATGTGCACATCCGCCGCCTGTGAAAGAGTTCCAAAAAAATCTCGAATTTTCTTAAAAACTACCAAAAAAGGCCGGGGTTTTCCATCACTTTTATTCCTAATATGCATTAACGAATCGTTTTCTTCCAAAAAACTTGAAATTAGCCATAATTCCGATAGTTTTTTACGAAATCTCACCTTTGGAATTAGAGCTAATTTCAAGTTTTTTGGAAGAAACCGATTCGTTAATGCATATTAGGAATAAAGTAATGGAAAACCCAGGCTTTTTTTGGTAGTTTTTAAGAAAATTCGAGATTTTCTTGGAACGCTTTCACAGGCGGCGGATGTGCACATTTTCAAGACAAAAGCTTGTAGCGCCTTTTAGCAAAAGTTTCGACCGTCATGTTCATTGTCTTATACGTGTGCTTCCGCAAAAGAGTCCCGCTTTAAATTTAAATTTTCTTAACAGCTACCAAAAAACCCCGAGGTTTTCCATCACTTATATTCCTACGATGTAACAACGAATCGTTTTCGTCCAAAACAATTCAATTAGCCCTAATTCCACAGGTGAGATTTCATAAAATATTACCCAGTATATCAACTGAAAAAATATAAAATGATAGTGATATCAAGATTGATGTTTAACTGTGATATTTTCTTTTGGAGTTCCTCAGTTCCAGTGTTACCACAGTAAGACATACAACTGACATAAGTGAAGACACCGGACATTTATAAAATAAACTGAACTTTAATCAGCTGTTTTAAATTACATTAAAAAATATAGATTTGTTCATAATCAAATAAAATTCTTAAATTCAATACAGTCTAATTTCATAGTTCGTTCCTTTCTCTTCATCCTGAGCGCCGAGATAATAAAAAAAAAACTAAAAGAAATCCATTTTAGAAGGGTATATCAATTTCATGGCTCCTTCAGAACCCGGAATAATTTTTGAAATTGGTTTGGGAACTTAATTTTTACAAGTTGCTTCATCTTTCTTGCATCCGATTACACAGTATTATCCAACCGAAAATCTATAAGTAACATCTGACTGGGCTTTATCCGGTGACCTTTAATGACAAAGCCCAGTAACCCTGCTGGTCAGTCTGTATGTTTAGCATTACGTTTTCTGGCATTCACCGTTTAGCGCAGCTGCAGCAACTTGGACAAAAACTTTTTCCATATTTTTTTCAGTTTAATGCCATATTAATGACAAAAAGATAAGAAAAAGGGGAAAAAAATACCACAGACAATTCATTATCATTAATTGCAAAATCTCTCAGTACTCCAGAAATGACTCCAATAAATCAAACGTAAATCATCCATTAATGAATTGCAAAGAATTTGAACTTCCATTGAATTCACTTTGCCTAATTAAAAATTTTCATCTGAATGCGATTAGAAAAACAAACTTAAGATTTCTACTTAAGCCATCCTTAGATCTCTACTTTTCTAATGATGTCTTCTTACGTAAAAGAAGTCGACTGTTTCTAATTGCATTCAGAATTAGAAAACTTCCTGCTGCTGCAAATCAATTAAAAAAAATGAAGAAATGACCTAATTGGATTTGAATCTTCAAGTACTTCAAAACATCACATGTAGCCAAATTTAGTCAATTGTCAGCTTGCTTGTGTATTGCAAGTGTTTTTTAAGTTCTTTATACTTTAAATTGGAGTCGATATTTACAGAAAGCGTTGTTGTCGTTTTCCTCATTTCCGGATCGTTTTCTTTGTTCTGAAAATATTCCTTCGCAATTTCAATCGGGACCCAACTCCCTTTTGTGGCAACAGAAAGAAACCAACGCGATTTCAATGATAAAGAAAACGCACTCAGTAAGACTGAGCGAATAAGTGAAAGCAGGAAAGTGGCCAACTTTGAACGTAGTTTCTTATCTTGGCTATTGAGTGCATTTTAGATTAATCCGATAGAGATCCCATCTAAATCTCGTCCGTTACTTCAGTCTTAAGTCAAATAATCGAATCGCTTAATTCAACTCAAATCTTCAATCAAATTCTTCAAAGAATCAAACACTCACCCTCAGTTTTGATTTTTAATTACTAGTATAATAATTTCCAACGGCATTTATGCCTTATTTCTTTCAGTCTTGATTCATTTAATATTTATCAAGATGAAACAGTTTGAAGTTACAAACAATACTATAGTATTGTTATAGTACTATAGATTCTATAGTAAAATTTTTTTTTTTTTTTTTTTTTTTTTTTTTTTTTTTTTTTTTTTTTTTTATTTATTTATTTATTTCTAAATTTAAAATTACAGTCCTGCTAGGTTTTCAAAATGAAATCCTGTGATGCAGGTGCTGAAAGTATAAATAATTTATATTTGTAATTTAAAAAGTATTAATCATATAAAATCATATAAAAATTATATAATTACGCAATTATACGAATTATACTTAAATTAGATTCAATTATATAATTATATAAAAATCAATATATCACAGAAATATAAAAAGAAAATCAAATACAAAAAGAAAATTATTATAAATATCATTCATTACAATCAAATTTAAGGTTCCCAAATTATTTTTTACTTATTATTCTAATTACAATTTCTTTCTTTCAATGTTTATACTGTATAACATTACTGTATAACATAATGTTTATACTGTATAACATTAAAAATTTCTAAATCTAATTGTGAAAATAAAACTTTAAATAACAATCTCTCATGCCAAAATTATTCAACTAAAAAATATATAAACAAAATATCAATACACAAGACCAAAAACACACAAAATATAAACATAGTATATGTAATCAAAAATACCTAAATATTCCAGATAATTTCGCCAAATATTATTTTTTTCAGTATTTGCCTTTTTAATATACTTATTTTATTAAATTTATTTTGTTTTAATTCATTTGTAATTTGCATAAAAATCTTTAATAGAATTCTATTTTTATTTCTTAATCCAAAGTTGTTCTTAGGATTTTCATAATATAAAATCTTTATTAATGTATTTCTAGTAATATTTTCTAAGTTATAATTTCTAATTTGATTTCTAATTTTATAAAAGTTATTTATTATTAAAGAATATAATATTTTTTCTTTTGGCATCAAAATTTTATATTTTATTCTTATCTGTATTTTTTCATTTTTTGTTAATATACAATAATCTTGTATTATGTAATTCATTATTTTATTTAATATTCTATTTATGTTATTAGTGTCTGTATTACCTAAATGTACCCAACAACATAATCCATAATTTATTAATGAATCTATAAATGATTTATATATTAACATCTTGTATCTTATAGAAAAGATACCCTTTATATGTTGAAACATATATATTAATGAATTAAGTTTATTTAATATATATAAATAATGTGTTTTCCAAGAGAATTGATCATTAATATATAAACCTAGATATCTAATTGTTTTAATAATTTCAATATTATCACAATTACAACTTTGGAAGTTTATGTCATCATCGAATAAACAATTATAATCATGATATTTTATTACTGGATTTGTATGTAAAAATTTATTTTTTGTTTTCAATATCATTAGTTTTGTTTTTTCACTATTTATTTTCATTTTATTATTGTGTGTCCAAATAATTAATTTATTAAAGTCTTTTTGTATATTGTATTCTGCAGTTTCATAATTTTCATTTATATTTATCAATATGATGTCATCAGCATAAGCAAAAATTTTTGATGTTGATATTGTACTATATAATGTATTTAAGTATAAAATAAATAAAAGTGGTCCTAAGTTTGAACCTTGAGGAATTCCTGTTTTTAATTTATATGTTTTACCTAATTTTGAATTTAAATTAATTCTTATTTTTCTATTTTTTAAATAGTTTTTTAATATTTCTATCATATTGCCTATCATTAAATGGCTGATTCTAAAAATAGTTAAAAAATACTGAGGTCTCCCAATATTCTGTTCATCTCAGGTTGGTTGTTCCTTATATTTTTTGTTCCTTATTTCAATTTGATAACCAAAGTTGCATTGTCTCTAGGGGTGGGGGAAGTTACAAACAAAGCGATCAAACTTTCCTTCCAAAAAAAAAACAAAAACAAAAAAAAAAAAAAAACGATCCAAAGGTTAATTTTCTCCCACTTTTGATTCAATAGGGGAAGGGATGTAGGTTTTCAGTGACCACTGATAACTGACAGCTTTGAATTTGCAAACATTTCCAACCATCACATTATTGATTAAGAAAGTTCACTATTGAATCCTTGGAGGCGAAATAGTAGATGATGTTTCTACCTTTTATCTAGAGTCTCCGCTAATGGAATCTCCACCCACTGAGCAGATTGAATTACTCCAAGAGTTTATTTTTAGTTGCACTTATTTCTTTTTACCTAATCGATAATCAAAACAAAGTATCGAGCAATCGATTAAAGGCATCTTTATGTTAAATATTGATGAACATCAACAAAACTAATTGAACTTAGAAAAATTAAAATATTGTGAGCAACAAGAAATCTTATTAAAACTTTAAATGGGGAAAATAAACCACAAAGTCACAAAAACCACTAACTTATTAAAAACATACAAATCTGGCATTGTCTTCCTCAAATGATCATAAAGAATAGCAATACCGGTATCGATAGAAAATACAAGCAATTTCTGTAGAGCGTAGGAAAGTATTAGAACTTTCTAGATTGTTTACTTGTAACTGGAACCTTATAATTGTGCGTTGATGGCTGTTGAAAGAAAAATACAATAACAGGCTTTTCACTACTTCAGAAATATACAAACTTAAATTTGGATGACTTTTTGTTTCTTATTGCCAGGTTTTCACGATGTTATAAGTAGCACTACTAAAATACAATTTTCTACAAGAATTTACTTCCCAGTAAAGCTTAGTTTTTGAAAACAACAACCAGGAAGTTCAATTTCAAACTGTTGAAACATTTTCTTTTTCTGATCTGATGATTATATAAGGAAAGATAAGGAAAATTCCAGATTTTGGACAAGGAACAGAAACAAGGCCATGCAAGTCCTTTTTAGGTAATACGTAATACTTAATTTTTAAAGTTACACTATATTAACACTAGCAAAAAGCGGGGCTTTGAGTGGAATCGCGCATTGTTAAAATCACTTCCGAAAATTTGCGTAATAAATATATATACATGTTAAGATTGAAGGTGTTTAGAAGTGACTAATGCTACGACGCTCTGTGATTATTAGAAATTACAAATCTTTTGTTTCGGTTTAAGAGCTAATGACGCTTCTCGTATGGCTTTTTCCCAAGTTTTTAAAACAAATAATTCTTATAAAATGTGTTGAAAATATGATTGTGCACTTCTACATCGATTTCTACGTGGGCGGGCAAAATTTTATATTTTTGGCTATTGGAGATTTTGATTAAAATGGTTCACAAATGTTGGGAAAGGACAGGCTCGCTTCGCTCGTCTGAATTATATACCCATAAAGGCACTTATCCATTACTCCAAAATTATATAAGGATGCTACATCTATTCTAAAAGACCAATGTTTCTTATTTTTAGATTTTTAGAGAATATTTTACATCACCGTATTGCATTTTTTTAAGCTTTGTAATATATAAAATGGCGTAGATCCGAACGACGTTTATGTTATATACGTTACAAAAAAATATACTCTTTCCTTATTTCTAAAACACTAGTTATGTAAAACATAAATTCACAATATAACCAAAAGAAGATAATTGGAGATAAAAACCAAATCAAAATTTTAAGTAAATTATCTCGAAATGGCATTGACCTTTTTAAAACAAAGCCACAAATATGTTCCTGCATGATACAAGCAAACAAAATGGAACGACACAAAAGCATGCCTACACAGCAAGCTTCAAGAAGTGGGAATGTAAATCTAGATATTTCAAAAATTAAAAAAAAAACAACTTAAAATTCACAAAGTGTTTGGTTTTACGTTTTTGATTTAGGCTATCTAAAAAAAAACAAAGATGGCGGGGAAAAGAGTTACAAAAGAAGCTGAATATTTAAAAACAAAACAAAAAAAAAAAAAAACCTCATTTGCTCCGTGTATTTTATTATAATTTAAAGGATTTATTTTCCGTTTAAATTTTGCAGTGTTTTGTAGTAATGCTTTGTTTCGATTTCTCTTCTGATTCAATTGATTACTTTCACCCAGTAGCGTACCAAGGGGGAGGCGGTCCGCCCCGGGCCCCGCCTGGGAGGGACCCCCATCAGCCAGCCTAGGGGCCCTACCAAGCAGCTTATTTCCTTTTTTTTGGTTGTAAAAGCAAGCCTAGGGGGCCCCACCAGTCAGCCTAGGGGCCCCATCCACCCAAGTATTTCCTTTTTTTTTTTTGGTTGTTGAATTGGAGATTCCGTTTTTTTTGGTTGTGGAATAATGGAACTCCCGCCCCGGGCCCCCAAAGGCGTTGGTACGCCACTGCCTTCACCAATGTTTCGATAGATTAATAGCTCATTGAAAGCAATATTACAACCATACCTTGAATTTGAATATACAAGACTGATTCAAATGCACAGAATACAAAGAGTTTGTTTTTAAATGGATAATTTAAAAAACACACACACACAAAAAGAGAGATTACAAGAATACAGTTTAGCTTCAAATGAAGTTTTAGTTTACCATCAGTAAATGCAGTTTTAAGTTTCAACTGCAATTTTACTTGAGAATCCAACAGCAATATTCAGATCTTCTAGTTATAAGTTTAACTTGTTGTTTGTCATTCTTTCTTCCGTTGATCTCTCTATTATTTCTCCTCTCTTTTTAATATTAATGTAAATTCAATTTGGATACTGAATAAATCAGAATCAGAAGGAACAGTTCATTTTTAATATGAAAGTGAATGCAGGGGCGGCAATTTTGCAAGTCAAGTTCCTACCACGTGTTCAGCAAATTCAGTGGGATGAGGGGACCGACTTTTTTTTTTCCGTGAGTTTATTTTCTCCCTGAGGAGGACGATGAGGAGTATAAAATGCTAGATGAGCCTCAGGATCATTAAGTGAAGTAAAGATAAACCTCTTTATTCTTTATTAGGCCATTAAGCTTCGAAAAGCTTAACATTGTATCGAATTATCCATTAGCAGATGTTAAAAGAGAAGATGTTTACTATCTCAGTGATTTCGATATGCAAACATTTTCAATGCCTTTACATCAGTGGTTCTTAACTTTTTCTAGAGCCATGGACCGTTTTGGCAGTCTGATGAAACCAATGGATCCCTTCTAAGGATAATATTTTTAAAAGCATAAAATAAAATACATAAGATTACAAAGGAAACAGCCTCAATAAACAAACTGAGCTCCTTGTCAAGTGTAATTCTTGAAATTGTAGAATCGCCGGCTTTTGTACTTTTCCAACCCATTACTAGATCTCTACGATCTATTAAGTTAAAGTTCGAATAATTTTAATAGTTTTAAAAGGCTCAAAAATTAATGCAGTAGCCTAATAAATGATTAATATTCTTTAATAAACATAAATTCTTTCGCTAAGCATTACAAATATTAAACAATAAATAAGAAATAGTATAAACGGTATTTTACTGAATAATATTAAACAGTGATTTTAAAAATTTAATATAAAGTTAAAATATCATGTGAATTATAAAAAAAGGCCAACTACAAAACTACATGTACAATTAAAAAATAATGAAATTAAAACACTCACTACGTTTCAGATTCCCATGTGGTCGAAACGTCATGAGTGTGTTTTAATTTTATTATTTTTTAATTGTACATGTAGTTTTGTAGTTGTCTTTTTATAAGTATTACGTAGAATTGTTGAGCTTTCTATTTATTTATGTTAGTTGAAAATGTGTTAACAAATTAGCAAAGTAATACTATTTGAGAAATTCAACAATTCACCCGATAAATTGAGAGATGTGTTTGTGTTTAACATATGTAACATTGTATTGTTAAAAGCACGTGCAGAGACTGTCCACAGAAAAAGCAAAACAACAGAAGTGTGTACGGTTGTTGTGTTTCGAAGTTGTGCAGATGGAAGGAAGAAAAATGATGCCATATTTGTATTTTACATTTCCTCTTCCGAAATACTATGTTTATTTTCATCGTATTGTGAATCGAATTGTGAATAATATCTACAAGGTAGTCGTAATGAAACTGACACTAATTAAAGTCATCTGTAGTTCGATCGAACAACCGGAAGGGCATCAAATATGGTGGGAAGACTAATAAAGACATGGGAAGAAGAATTCCTCGGAAAAAAAAATAGTTCCAAATGTCGCCGATAGAGGAAATGTGGCGCTATTTGTAGCCTACTTAGCCGAGAATTTGCATAGATGCACGAAACACCGCGATATGCTTAAGAGTTTCGTCATTCCGCAACATCAGCAAAAAACAATATCTGGACGAGATAATTTTTATGTAAGATGGAGCACCACCATACATTGCTCGATCGGTACAGCACCTTCTACGGTATCACTTCACAGACGAACGAGTAATCAGTCGCGTCTTTCCGCTTGCATGGCCGCCTCGCTCCCCGGATTTAACCTCGTATGACTTTTGGCTGTGAAGTTACTAGAAGACAAAGATCTATCTTGGCGGGGTCTCAAACTTGACCATCTTGAAAGACAACGTATGTGTTTAATTTCATGTTATGTTGGACTGTAGAGAATGTTGTGCACAGGATGCAATTAATGTGCTCCATAAAAAGTGATATTTCAGTTCAGTTTCGTCTTTGTTATTCATTGGTCTCCTACATTCTAACTCGATTTTTGCATAGCGCCACATATCCTCCTATCAGCGACTTTTGGAACTATTTTTTTTTTTTTTCGTGGAATCCTTCTTCCCATGTCTTTATTAGTCTCCCCACCATTCCAACCATTCCGGTTGGCTTTGAGTACTTGTCAGTTTAATTACGGCCACCTTGTACATTTTAGCAGATGTACTCTTTTTGGTGATAGTGTGAGGGAGATGAATAATGTTACAAGGATGCCAATATAAAGATATGTTCGGTTGCCGATAGTAAAATACAAAAATCCGTTATCTTAACTTTAGTGCTAGCGAAATACGAAAGAAGTCAACTCTGTAAGTAAGGACTGAATATTTTAAGAAAGACGTTGATCTATTTTTACATAATCAACGATCTTTTGAATCATGCGATCTTTTATTTATTTTTGGATCAATAGCCAAGCATTAAATATATATTTTCTTTCTTTTTAACTTTTTTCAAAATGATAGTTCTTTGCAGGGTTTTTTTTTTTTCCTATTTCTAAAATACTTTTGAACTTTTTGAACCAACAATTTTCAATAAATCAATCTTTTATGTATAGAAAAGAAAAATTTCGGTTTTATGATTGATATTATTGTAGGATTGTGAGATCGTTTCAGTACATTGTATTGTTTCATTGCATTGTATTGTATGTTCGTATGATATGATTCTATGATCGTTTCATATAAAATTCCCAGCCGAAAACTCCAACTTAACCAACTATATAATTAACTACAAAAAAAAGGAAATAGCAGGGTTTAGTAATAGCAGGGATTTTAATATACATCCTTTTATTACTTTAAAATTTTAGATATTAATAAATATCTACAATATAGTCAACATATATTGTTTTTACGCCCATGTGTGTATATTACACATATATACAAAGATATATATGCATATCTGCAATTTCACATTAGAGAGGATGTATTTTGAAATATTTATTTTAAATTTTATATAGAGTGTACTATGTAGATATGTAAATTGTATTATTAGTATAGATAAATTAATAATATATCAGATTGATAACATTAAGCTCCAGAACCTACTGACAGGGAAATTTCCATAGTAGGACTGTCAAATTTGAATTGGTTAGAAAACCAAAAGAAATATTAATTTGCAACTTAGAAATGTTTCTATAAAAAGTATTTAAGTCTACAGAAATTCGGACTAAAATCATCCGATTGGAAATGCCAATAATTTTAGGTAACTTCTGTGCGTAATTTCCAAAACGAGATTCACTCGGTCTTGGGTTGTAACCATTTCATTTGATATCATTCATCATTAAGGCAGTTATTACAGTAATTGTAATAAAAATTGAAACTATCTATAACAAAAACAATTTTCTTTTCATAATTACATCGTAAAAGAACCGTTGTGGTTTAATTTAATGATTACTTAGGCATTTGCTTTCACTTAATGTTATCTAAGATATTATTTAGTTGATTAAAGTTGTAATTAGAAATAACATGAAAAGCAAGTTTAATTTTCAAAGGAAGCAAAGATAAAATGAATATTTCACTCTTAGATTCTGTCAATTTCAATTTCCTTAAGATTAGAATCTCAATTCTTTGTTATTCTTCATTAACGGAAATTAATTGGAAAGACTTGAGCAAAGGTGAACATCTTACCTTGTATTCGCATCGATCTGAAGTCAGAGTTCTTAATCTGTGACAGTTCAAACGATTCAAGTTGAAATTTATTGTAGATTGTTTTGTCAAATAGTGAAATAGATTGTAATAAAAAATTAGTGCAAAAAAAAAAAAAATTGTTAAAAAATGTAAAAAAAAATAAATAAGTGAATATAATTTTATGCTACAGGCGACCCATAATAAAAAAAAGTACATTAAAGTAAGGTAAAATAAAAAAAAATAGGAATAAAACAAAAGTTTAAAAAATGTTTCCTGGCCCCCATTCCGGTGTTGTTTGAGCAATGGTGAAGTCCGTTTGTTGATCCGACCTTCCGTTCGGGAGTTGTTAGGGGGAGGACAGACACGGACGGACGGACAGGACAAACGCAATAGCTCCTAAATGGGTCGCTAAAAATAACAAAATACCAATTGAAAACCTGAAGTTGCCTTACGATGGTTAGTTATAATATTAATTCAGTTATTACTCAAATTTTATTTACATTATTTTGTTTTTAGGAGTGTGATAGGTTATTTTTTTTTAATGTTCCAACACCCTCATTTAGTATTATTCTTAAAATAATGAAAACAAAGAAAAAATAAATTCATTTCAATAATAAAAAGCATGTGAAATGCAACGAAGAACGTAATGTTGCGAAGAAATAAAGAAAATTGACAAACCTTAAAAAAAATATACTCTATACATTAATTTTAAAAAGGTTCTTAGTATCTTTCTGCTAATCCTGCTTGAAAAGTGAACTTAGGAGATTTTACTGATTCCTTAACGGAAGTTTAAGCTTCTTTTATTAAAGGGAAGTGACTCAAGCGAAATTAGATGCATTTCATTGTGAGGACAATGGGAATTAAAATTGAAGTGCATCATACTTAGTCCCTTTAACTTAAGAGATAATTTCAGACCATATTAGAACGAAAAGAAAGTTTCTAGAAATCCGAACTGATCATAATCTCTTATTAATAAAATTACAAAATGTTATTAAATATTAATGAAGCAGACCTGAAGATACTAGAATTAGATAATAAGTATAATAAGTTAAATTTCTTCACCTCTAATTAACAATACAATATAATGTTCAAGCACTATTTTAATAATAATTCATATAATATTTTTTCCTTTACTTCAGATCCACAAAACCTCCCCTTGCTTGAATATGATCTATTGTATACAATGACTACAATCCATTTTCAATAACGAAATGAAAT
>JAFIDM010006943.1:12529149-12567926 GCA_023159025.1 Thereuonema tuberculata | reverse complement strand
ATGTAAAACCGAACAAAGGTGTTACATGATTTCCCAAATAAAAGGTTATGGGCCCAGCACACTAGACTTTTCGCTAGTGAAACCGGTCGTGATTTTAATTGTATATATTTTTTATTTTTAATAATGTGTGTTGGCGTCATTTTATCTTATGTAGTTACTTTTTACAAAAAGTAAAAGTTAAAAAGTTAAAAAGTTCTTAGTGAATTAAAAATATTGCGTAATAAATTAATGGAATGGCAATGGGAAGACAAATGGAACCTCCACAAATCTAAACTAAAAACAATAATACACATTAAAAATAAAGAAAAAGAAAATTCTTGTGTTTAGATTTGTGGAGGTTCCATTTGTCTTCCCATTGCTACGTCAATTCACCTCCGTTATGAGACCTGCTTGTTCATTCTGACTACTCTCAACTGATGATCACCAAGTTAGCGTGAAACAGGTTGTCTTGAGATGTCAGGAATGAACATTGGTCTCGAATTTTAAAATTACTGGAATCAATCAATATACAGTGGAGCACCGTTTATACGTTTTTCAAGGGACTGAGAAAAAAAAACGTATAAATGAAAAAACGTATAAACGGAATTCACAAAAGTTATGAACAATTTCGTAATAACCAACAATAAAAAGTCAAAGGTAAATTAAAATATTACATGAAAATGGAATACAAGAGATAAGTAATGCAAAACTTTTTAGTCCAGATTTAATGTACAACAAGTACTACTATTCATATTCAGTCAGCATTTACAAAATATTTTGTTATTTTAGGTTGTAGGTCATTTTTGGAATGCACAGAAAAAAGTTCATTATGCACAGTTAAAAGTGCCATCTTAACTTCATCATTTAAATCATTGCTATTCTTGTGTATGAAATATTCTTGCATGGTGTTAAAGAACCCAAAAGCTCGTTGAAAACTTGGCTGAGGTTTTTCAGTGCAATTTTCTAATACTGAGTGCCTTTTGTAAGTCTGGACAATCGGCAGGTGGGAATCTGAGGTTGAAATGCGCATATTCTCTCTTCTTGAGTTCTTGAAAAAAACGTATAAATGAAATTTGCTATTTCAAGAAAACGTATAAATGAAATTATTTAACAATAAAATAAAAGCATACACGCACATAACTAATGAAAAAGCTTTTATTTAAAAGCTTTTTATTTAAAAGCTATGCTTTTATTTTATTATATTATCCATTTGTCCGCACGTTAAAATTGTTTTGAAATTATTTAACGTTAATAGGCATTGGATTTTGCTGGGACCATTCAAAAAAACGTATAAATGATAAAAACGCATAAACGAGAAACGTATAAACGGTGCTCCACTGTATTTCTCAAAATATTATTCTGAGAAAAACTGACAAGTAAACCTTCTCTCCTTTGATACCGGTTTTCCGGAAACCCATATATTTTCTGAAAGCTTATGTCACAAGTAGAAAAACTGTGAAATCTTAGGGGCAGAGGGACAAGCGTTTAGGAGCTATAGGACCCACAAAGTATCAGTAAAGTGTTGGAAACATGACACCAAAAGTCGCGAAAATGCTCGTTTCACGTACTTATATGAATTAATAATATGGTAAGAAGGTGGAGATCTCAATATAAAGGAAGAAACAACTCGTTGAAAAGAAACAACTTAATTTTTTATTTTAAAGTTAAAGAAGTGTTGTTGTTTTGGATTACTGTGAAATTGAAATATAATGTATGCATAAACAAACAAGAAGTTCATGAAAAAAGTTTCTTTCTTAAAAATTGTCTGTAATTTTTAATTTCTAATTCTTTTTGTTAATACTTTTGTTTTTCTTTCTTTAAAGTCGCAAAATACCATACAAACGAAAAGACTATATTTATTTTTAAGTTGCTGAAATATAAATTTTTCCATTTCCTGAAAAAAGAAATCGGATTAAATCCACCTTACTTTCTTCCGTTGTTTAAAATCAGATTAGCTAATCAGATTAACATTTCAACGATCAAATGTGTAAATAAGTGTTTTCTAAAAGAATTAATATGTATTGTTAGACATTGTCTCACTTGTGAAAATAAGATAAAGGCAAACTAGAAATCGACCCTTCGTGCAACTTCCTTACAAAGACGTGTTGAGTTGCTGGAAAGCAGCCTCTACCCCCCCCCCCTTTCATTCTGTCATTTAAATGATGTATTTCGTACAAATAAATATTCTGACTTGTGAGACAATAAAAAATTAAGTTGTTTCTTTTCAACGAGTTGTTTCTTCCTTTATATTGAGATCTCCACCTTCTTATCATATTATTAATTCATATTAAGTACGTGAAATGAGCATTTTAACGACTTTTGGTGTCATGTTTCTAACACTTTACTGATACTTTGTGGGTCCTATAGCTCCTAAACGCTTGGCCCTTTGCCCCTAAGATTTCACAGTTTTTCTACTTGTGACATAAGCTTTCAGAAAATACATGGGTTTCCGGAAAACCGGTATCAAAGGAGAGAAGGTTTACTTGTCAAATTTATCTTTTAAGTCATATATGGAAATTTTTTCTGCATTGTATTAAAAAATTTTAATATTGAAATCGTAAATTTTACATCTAATTTTAATTAATCATTTCCTATCATCTTTGTTTTATTGATAAATGAAAAAAAAATTCTAAAAATTTGCTAATTTGAATTTTTTTTTATAGTTTTGAAATGCGGGTTTCATATAAACGTTTAGCATTTACTTAATTCTGTGGGCTGAAATTTGGCTAAGGTACGAGGTTCGATTCGTAGAGGAGACTTGTGTTTTTTCCCCATCTAACTCTTCGTTAGACTAATGATATAGTTTCATCTAATCTTTTGTTAAACGGAATTCATGTTCTTGCCAGGAAAAAAAAATCTAGGGAGCAACAACAAAAAAAATTGTTAATTATTCCAGGTCCTTTATGTTAACTATTTCTCGTTAGTCTGTTGGTCACCTGAAGTGTCTTATTTCCAATAAGGTTCTTTGAGCCGAAGGATAAAAAAGCGATTGATTAATTAAGATTATTAAATTCAATTTTTTTAGATTGTGAATCTCTTTAAACTTGAAGTAGCTTGTGGTAAATGTAATTTGGAATAATAATGGACTAGTGTTTAAACACTTGCTGTGATAGTAAAGAATAAAGACGACATCCAACCGATCACAGTGAACTTGCTTTCGTTGCCGGATGACGCGGTGTTATTGATTAAAGAAAAAAAAAAAAGAGTGAATTAGGACTTGAGGGAAAATGCCATACGTCATCCTATATATTGTCCATCTTGGAGTGTAGTATCCACAAGTGTAGACGAGTAATATCCTCAAATTCACTACTTGAATATTAGCAAGTATCCGAGATACAACTGAACCGTGATATTCATTCAGTTGAACGGATAGAATAAGCAGGAAAAACACAGAACCTGCCTTTTTTCAACCATCTTGATTTACCGATCAGCAAGGCGTTTCTTTAGTGAACTATCCAAGTGCAACGAAACATGAGTTGCAATTGGGTGTTTGTGAAAATTTCAAAGTTAAACGGGTTAAAGTGCACTTTGCGGTATTTGTGGTTTTGGTCGATGTTTTGATTTGTGAGAACATGGCTGCCTCGGGACTATTTTTAAGAAACCGGATGTTGATGGCGGATGTTTGAACTTCATGTGTAGAATGAGCTTTGCAGGCAAGCTGATTGAACAATTAAGAATTCCTCTTGTTGAAGGTGGATAGGCAAGTTACTTAAAAATGGTTTTGCACGATCTTGTACTAGAAAAACTAACCCTCATCTGGCAAACTGCGATCTTGGGCTAACAGCAAGCAATCGCGTCACTTCTCTCACGGTTCGCCTTCGGCTCCCGTGCTCGATACTCCTCGCCTATTAACAGCGGCTTGTCTCAGCTTAATCCTGTTTTTAAGAAATAGGCCTAGAGTAAATTAGGCTTACTTTACGTTGTAGAGTCGCTCGTTTGTGGCGGATACATTGAAACTATTCCATCTAGAAATGTCGCGAACATTTCCTTGTACTTGTTGTTATACTTTTTCCGTCACATAAATTCTGCTACATAAGCATCGAATTGCCCTTCACTATCTTTCCTGACCTGCCAATTCAGCTTCAACCTGCAACGCCATGTTGTCTTCTGAACACATGGGCTAAAAGCACGTGACCAAAAAGCAGGTGGGTGAATATGTGTCCTTGCGCGGAATTGGAAGCGGAAAAACTCCCGTCGGCGATATATCCTTAAGAAACCTCCTCCTATTGGTGGTACCGGATTCTGCATTCCAGCCGTTAAACGGAAGAAGACTGAGTGGTTTTCCAGATCTGTATCTAAAATCCAGGACTCAAAATCCATTATTCCGTTAATAGACGTTTATCATACAAAGTCTTGTACCTTCTATCGACAATTCAGTAAGTGCTGGATCCTACCTTCGTATTGTAAGTTTAGTGATTAACTTACATGATAAGTTCCTAGTTATTTTGTCCCGTAGATATGACTTCATTTTATCGACACTGCAGCCTCTGACAAAAGAAATTTAATATGACATCTTTATTTCACTCTCTAAAGGTTACAATTTTAAGGCTCCTCATCCACTGAATTGATATCACTTCGATCAGTGCATTCCAAATATAATATAGACTGGTGAATATTTATTTTCGTTCATAAAAACAGTTTGCAAATAAATTTGCTGATTTAATAGTTTTGCTACTAAGGAATTCAGGAAGTGCGAGTTTCTATTTTGCATTTGAGGAATTAAAATCGTTGAGATGCATTACTGAATAGAAAACAGTAAAAGAATAAAGAGAATAGATTTAATGTAATAGGTTTTTTTTTCTTCTCGAATCTCGATGGAGTTTTCCGAATTGGTTTTCAAGGTCAGAAGAAGAAGGTCGTTTAGAAACTTTTAGCATGAACAGACAATTAGTTTAAATTAAGAAGATTACCACTACAAGAGTGGAATGAATTATTGGGAAGGATTTAATTAAACACTTAATTATAACCTAAGATGTAAACAACTTTAATCGGTGATTCCTTATTTACTGATCTCCATGGCATTGCTATTCCCTAAATGCTGGAGTTGTTGAAATAAGCTAAGGAACCGTGAACGGATTAGCTCACGGCACTGCTATTATTATCTTTCTATTTGCAGAGTTAAAAACAAATCTCCAGAACCAGAAGGAATTTACTGGCAAGGATATATATACCATCTGCACCAGCAATGCACATCTATAGTTGATATCATCTCTAATAATGTTTATATTAAACAAAGAATGAAATTTCTGTATCTCATGAATATTAATAAATGAAAATAAAACTAGTGAACTTTTACAATTCATCTATAGTGTGAGAGTTTGTAGTGTGGAATTTGAATACTATATACTATCATTCAATTGTAACTCTCATGCCACTCCGTAATATACTCGTATATTACTGGCTTAAGCAATAAGAAAAATAAACAATTTATTATACACTCTGTGACAAAAAAAGCGATGACCGCAAAATGTTGTCCAACAACTGCGAAATTCATGGCCGAGTGCACCAAACTTCAATTAACTTTGACGGCTGCACTGTAGATGTAGCTAAAATTAGTGGGGGGGTGCTGCTCCAGAAAAATTTTAGCCTTTGTTTTAAAATTGTGGGAAGGAAACAAACATGTATAAAAAGAAATTTATCAAGCTTCTGAATAAATTTTCTTTTTATAAATGTTTGTTTCTTTTCACACAATTTTAAAACAAAGGCTAAAATTTTTCTGGAGCAGCACCCCTCACTAATTTTAGCTACGTCCACAATGCAGCCATCAAAGTTAATTGAAGTTTGGTGCACTCGGCCATCAATGTACAAATAAAATAATGTACAAATGGGTAGGATTGCAAATTGTAAAAAGTCGCAGTCAATGAATGCAGAGGGCAGCGCCACAGCGCATTTGAACTGCGCATTCTGGATTGCTTATAAGTCACTTCGGCACTGTGGTTGGATGCCATTCTGTCGCTGCTGAGGATGCTACGACAAATCATCCGCAATTATATCAGCAATAAGTGAATTTGACAAAGGGCGTATCATTCATGGGCTTGAGTCAGGTTGGACATACCGTATTATCGCCCGCCACTTGGGTCTCGGTGATGCCACGATAAGATGATGATGTCAGTAATGGGTCCGACAAATCACACACCCGCCAGGAGAGCAGCGGTCAGCTGAGAGTAACTACAACCAGGCAAGATCGTAGGATCGTGAGATCGACCCTCAGGACACCAACGCTTGCTGAATCAAGAAGGCTGGCAGAGGCTGGATTGCGATGCTGGCGTTCGTTACGAAGACTATCACTGACTCCGCAGCATCGCCATCACTAACTGCAGTGGTGTCGCGTCAGAACAGCGTGGAATGGAACTGATTGGGGGCTGTTTAGTGTTTAGTGATGAATCTAAGTACATGTGACCGCCGAATACATGTGTGGAGAGGACCAGGCCAGCTCGTCTCATCTAACTGTGGAGCAACACACGGCCATCACACCTACCGTCCTCGTTTGGGTAACCATTGCGTATGATACCTGGAGTTGTTCTTCGGAATACTGTCACAACAAAACGTTACGTCAAGGACATCCTGTGACCTGTCATTCTGTCTATGCTGGTAGGTCTTCCAAGAGCTGTTTTGCAGCAGGATAATGTCCGACCGCATACGCATTATCTCTAAGAGTGTGTCTACGTGGTGTTCCGACACTTTCTTGACCTGCCAGATCACCAGACCTATCACCTATAGGACATGTTGCGATGTTAGTCTCCCTGCAATGTGGACCAACAAGCCCAGAAAACTCCAAGGCAGTTAGATGAATCTTCCACAGGATCCCATTAGACATTTATGCGTCAATGCCATTAAATCTACTAACCATATGCGTCAATGCCACACCGTATATCCGCACGTATCGCCACAATAGGCTGTCCCACAACATACTAGCATATACCGATTTGGGCCTGTTCCAAAATAAACAGCTGTATTGTTCTGTTGTGATGTCATTGTCTTTACATCCTCTTTACATATGTCATATTTCATCATAATCACTACTTTTCCAAGAACATTTTTTGTCATAGTTATATTATTTAGGTGACAGGTAATGTATTGGAAAGTATTACAAATAAAAATTAAAAAAACCTCGATGTATAAGAGGTTTGTATCTTTAACGGTTGTAGTTTTATTTTAAAAATGCGAAAATACTTTGTACGGAAACTTGGTTCAAAAATTAAAATTTATAATAAAATGTATATTAAAAATTAAAGTACCTCAAAAATTAAATGTAATCTTTAAAAATGTAAATTTTAATAAGAAATATATAACGGTGGAGACTAAGTGACATCCCAGGACATGTTGGGTTATCAGCTGGGAGTAATCACCGATAACCAATGAGGTCTCAGAAAATGTTTGATTTTTTTTTTTTTATAGGTAGCTGTTAAAAAAAATCCTGTAAAAAAAAGTCAAAAAATTATGTTTCAATTATGTAGGTAAAGGGTTTCTTAATATTCCGATTGACAAAAAAAAGGGGGGGGGGAAGAATAGCATCAGCTTTATTGTCGAGATTCCTCTTGTTTTATTGAATCCGAGTTTAAATGGCAAATTAACCTCGTCGGGTTTTACTTAACGTAATTTATTTAGAACATTTGGTGGCTTTCGAATTTCCTTGAATATTTCATAAATATGAATTCAGAAAAAAAAAAACAACCTCGTCGATACCATTCAGCAACTGAATTTTTAAGTGACGTCGTCTGGTGTGTATCGATTGACAATCCATTTCCATCCATTACCATATCAAACACACGAAACCTCATGTCAGATGATACATTAAAAGCAAACGTCGATTTTTTTAAAAATGAACCAACTGTGATCTTATCTTTCCTCTAATGCGATTTCTGAAACTAAGTTTATTGAAATACTGAAATTGAGTCTCGGAATGTACCTGGATAGTTTCGCAAGTGAAGCTGTTCTAAATAATAGTTAATTATTTAATTAAAAACTGCTGGAATCAGTATTTTATTTCGTAACTGTATTGAATTAAAACTTAAAATCCTAAACTGAATGTTTAACTGCTGTTGTGAGGTTGAGGTTACCTAGTGCTAAAAATACAAAAAGAGGGCTTTCATGTCAGTGTATATGTGTACAACACCTCCGCAGCCCAAATTGGAGTCAGAGTATCCACAAGGCATACAATCTGGAGGTTTAGGGAAAAAATCAGACTTCCGGTCCATTTCCTCTTTTGGGTCGCCACTGGTCAAGGAAATAACGGTAATTGGACAAAGTTGAGTCTATGTATATGAGAGCGAATATGATACAAGTTACAATACTCACAATCTTCTTTCAATCAGTCTTTCCGACATCAATACCTCTAGTTACATCATTAATCACAAATATGAACAACGATTTTTTTTCCATTACTTATTATAAATGTATTTTGTAGATAAAAAAATCTTTTCCTTCTCGTTTCCATCCACTGCTTAACAAAGTTCTCTCCAAAATCCAGTTCTCCAACTTTCGTTACAAGTTAACAACTTCAAAGCTTTTTGATATCGTCTTACCAAGTATGTATTTTCATAATCCCTTCTCATTTTGAATGAATTCAATAGAAAACTTCTTTGTTCATGTGGGTTGTCTTTTGAATGTCCCGTCCGATCCCATTTTCCACATTCTTTGTGTCATTTCATTATAGCCTTAGTCGCCCACCCGTAGAGGGGAAAAAAGTACAGTGTAACGCAGTGGATAAACGAACTTCACGCAATAAAATTTCATAAAATAATTTAAATAAAGAAAAAGTTTTTTATTAGTTAGAGAATTTGTTTGCTTTGCAAGAAAGAAATTACAGAAAACATTAAATATAATTCCGAGACGGTAGAATGGGGGGGACCAATGTCTATATCTATTTATTTATAACAACTCTTAAAAGAAATAATGTCTCGAAGACAGCATCAGAGTGCAATAAAAAATTCGTCTGTTTTACGGTTTTTAATTTTTTAATGTTTACTAGAAAACCTGTCATATATTACAGCAATCCGCACAATTTTTAATGACTTCCTGCCGCCCACTCGGCTTCCCTGCTGACTGAGAAAATGATCTCGCAATTCAAGGTCACGTGCCCGTCGTGTGGTGAGTGTGTGGCGAGAAAGCCGACCACAAATGAACGGTTTAGCATTTCACCTCACGTGACTTACGGTTGACCCATGTCAATAAAAAATGAAATGTAGGCTTCCTCAATAGTACATTCGACACCTGATTTGTATTTCTTTGTCTTATGGTTTCGGAGGAGTAGCGGACAGAAAAAAACCGCAATGTTTTCTTTTATATACGTACATGGATGGATTCTGCACTTGTTTCCTATTCCCTTTAAGTTTATCTGATTAAACAAGGAGGGCCAAATTAACCTTGCCAAAAAATTTCAAATTACTTCATTAATTTTCATATCCCAGTGCAGCTTGAAAGATAAGCCCCTTCGCCAATTTTTTTTTTTGCAATCAATTCCTAGCATGTTATCAAAAAATATACATAAGTAATTTAAATAAGTACTTTATTATTTTTTGTTTACGATGAGAACTTCCTCCACAGAATGGCTTAGTAAGGGGAGGTTTTTTTATTTTAAATTTGTGTTTTTATTTTCATCACGGCCTAACAGTCTTTCTTCATTCTTGGGGATATTTCTTAACAACAAAATAATTCAACTACAAAATGTTCATCGCTCTGAAAGAATTGAATCAACATTCCAGGCTTGAATGTTGATTAAATTAATAAAAAGTTAGCCTGAAAGTTCAAAGGAGATGGAAAAATTCCAGGTTTTTTTTTGACTGCTATTAATAATTTCCACTGAATTATAAGCCGAGACAAGATATTAAAAAAAAATGATCTCTTTTCTGAAAGAACTTAATTAAATTTTTAAAAATTGAAAAAATAAATCCACATTTTTCAATTGGATTTTCCAATAGACGCTAAGTTTGCAAATTTTGGATTATCATTGAATTCATCGGAAGTCAATTACGTTTAATTCAACGAAATTAATCAAATGGATGATTAAAAATCTGATTATTGCATTGAACTGCTCCTAATAAGCTCATTTGAAAAGTGAAAATCATGCCATCAGTTAAATGTGTGGGACTACGAGTCTCTACTACCTTTTCTACTAACTTATAAACCAAATGGGTCTTCATGTCAACGTATTGAAGGACAAGATAATGTATGATGTTAATTTTCCGTATGAGTTATTGTAGAGATACTAGCACAGTTGAAAACTCCCTTCAACTATTCAAACCGAAACATTGGCTTTCTCTCGACGTCTAACAATATAATTTAATCCTTATTAATCCTTCTCAATGTACATGTATTGATACTTTAATATTCAAATGAGATAGGGATTCAAGTAATCAGTAGGAATATTACTAAAATCTTTTATTTCTCTGACTGTCCGGCGCAGTGCAACAATGGAAAATGGTGTTTCCTTTTGCATTGTTGCGAATGCAAAAGGCGCAATTGTTGTGATTGTTGTGATTTCTAATATTAACAATGGTAGTGCAATAATGGAAAACGGGTGTTCAGTTGTCATTGTTGCGAGGAAATCGACAAATGCAAAAATGAGCATTGTTGAACTTAAAATTGTTACGTCTCTCCGTCAATAATGGCTATCAAATAATGATTCATTTAAAAAGGAATAACATATCACTATTTGCTCAACTATTCAACAAATCATAACAGCTTTCATTGGAATCGATTCTTCTTGGATTATCCGTGTTCTTAAATAACAATCGAATATAAATTCCTAACCTTATTTACTTTAAACTCAATTTACTGTAAACTCAAAGAATCACCAAGCCAAATTGCTAACAGTAAATAAGGTTAGGAATGTATATTGGTTGTTTTTTAAGAGCACGGGCTGATTGTATATTTCCATATATCATATATTATAAACGATATTGTGAAAGATATTGAGAGGAAACGATTGGAAAGAGCACGACAGACAGATTTGGATCGAAAGAATGAAGCCGAACGTAAAAGACGGTAAGAGCTAAGGAGACAACGGAAGAGACACAAGAGAGACAGAGGTTAGATGTCGAACGACATCAGGCAGACAGAGAGAGAGAGACAGAGACAGACGTTAGGTCCCCGAGCTCTACTTCATCTAACATCCATCTCAACATATCTCTTCTTCAAACATCTATATCGATCAAGCTGTACACGGGGGCCTAGTTTATTATTATTTTAGAAAATGGACAAAATCATTACTATTTTTATTTAGAAGATATTATATTTTAAAAATATATGGTGTCTTCGCGTTTGTATTTTTATCTTACTTTTTTTTTAGGAAATTGAGGCTCCTCAGATCACTTAGTCTATACGTGTACCCCTAAGTACTTTTGAACTGGTTGGATCTCCTTGAAACTTAGTATATATATTGAAGGACTAGGGACGACCTAAGTTTTGTATTTGGAATCTTTTCCTAATGGGTTCCATTTAGCTCTAATTAGCTCTAATTCCCATAGAAACAGCATTGGAAGCTGAGCAATTGATTACTATCCTATTTCTGTTATTATTTCATTGCAAGATTAATTATCAGTTAATCCGTTAATTAACACGTTTTTATTTTATGATTAAAGTAAATCCGATTTCCATAACCTCATTCAAATAATGCAGGCTAAATCAGGAGATATTTGGAAAATAAATTGAAAGTTTTCGTTTTTGTTCTACAGAACAAAGAATAAAAAAAAAAGTTCAAGAAATAACATTTTCAGCAAAAGTACGATTTTAGGTAAACAATAATATTTCACGCTCTTTGGCGATCATCAGCCAGGAGCAGTCACCAGTAAACAACGAGGTCTCCATACTGAAACTAATAGAAATTATCGTCGGAATCGCAGTGGTGCCTCAAAAGCAACAATAAACATAAACTTACTAATGAAATATTAGTGAGAAAACCCATGTCCCAGCAGTCCGGATAACGATTTATTTTTAAAGCATAAAAAATTTCAACCCTGCGCATCGAATTAGTAATAACTAACAATGAGTGAGATCGAATTGTTTACCAAGTGACATCCTGGAACAGCTGTTTTACATTCTTTGGCGATCATCAGCCATTGTTAATTTTTGCTTTTGAGGCATCACTGCGATTCCTACGATGTTGGGTATTTCGAACTTTCCAATTTTTCTATCTTTCCAATGTAATTTGTGAAAAACCCTAAAGTATTTCTTTGATAATGTTTACTGTTGTCTTGGTAACTGTTTGTTGCATTGTGTCCCAAAAAAAAAAGGAAAAAAAAAACAAAACTATCTTGCTTCTTGGTGTCCTCTTGGCATTTCTTACAATTCATTTTACGAATTTAAAATTTCCGTTGTCAGTGGTTGAAATCTGTCTTGTCACAAAGATCTGAAATGATGCTTAAGAAAGCGGTTATTTCCATAATTTTTGTATCTTTGACAAGTTTTGGCAAATCTTTTATTGCAGACGAAAATTTTTATTGCATATACATGAAAATATAGTTATTACACGTAGTTATATTTTTCATTATTTCCCCACCTTGTGCTACCTTCAAGGGAATTTATTCTTGTATGTTATAAGTTGGTGAGGTTAAAATTTAATGGCAGAGCTTTGGTAGCCAATTCTGATTGGTTGACTCAATTGGATTATTATTTGGGCTACGGGAGTACTTATTTTATAGGAGTAATTACGGGAGTGTTATTTAATAAATTATTTAAATGTGAGGGTGAGAATGTGTTATTCTCATTCGAAATTTTGTTGTCGAAAATTTGGTTGTAATTTTATTGTTAAACAAATCGTTATGCAAAGGTCAATTGCAGTTATTTGTGTTGGAGTCTGTAGCGTACCTAGTGGTAACGATAAGGACATTACTAGCAGTTGTAGCGAAGTGGAAAAATGAATAATAAAACAAATAAATAATTATGTGCTGGGCCCGATTTAATAAATTCAAGATATAACACAATCAGCCTCAAGTTAAAAGAAGAAATTTAACTATTTGTTGAGTACTTAAATTTTAAATTAAAAAATACATACAACTGTCCCCCTTAGGATTAAAGTAACAGGAACAATTAATTGTTCATTAATAGCTTAATTCAAGAATCTTTAAAAATTAAATGCAAATACTTTATATGACAGATTAAGATACTAATTAGTTTTTATTCAATTCGTCATAATCATTTTTATTCATTCGTCATTTAGTATTTAGATAATACTAAATTTACAATATCAATTAGCCTAGGATCCATAGACTGTTATATACATAGCGAAGCAGATTAGACATTGTCTTATTTTTTCTCTTAAAAAAAAGTAAGAATGAAATTCTCCATCAAAACTCTTTCAGGGAAAATAAACACTATCAATTTACAATGAGATTTAATATACCTTCGGACTTAATTCTGTTCCTAAACAGTCTGTATTGATCAACTTCTAAATAATACGTTAGAGAGATCTAACTCTCTTATTAAGCCGAACGCACATTGGGAACCACGTATCCGTAAATCGGTGAAATGATGTCATTCCGTATGATACGGTATTCTTGTCCGTCGATTTGTGGCGTCAAACGAACGTATTCCGTCACTACACGGGAATCTTGAACAAGCTTGAAGATTCCCGTATTCCGTATCCGACGATCGTTAACGTCACCAATCAGGATGTTTCTTTTGTTACAACGGGAACCAATCACGACGCAGCTGCGCGCTTTGGCGGAAAATTCTCATTGTGTCTTCATTCCAAGATGACTTCCAATTTCAAGGAGGCGCTTATTTCGTTAGGTCAAAACTATCCAGAGCTTTATGCTGTTGGTTCCAAAAATTACAAAATGAAAACAGTTGAATTATGGGAAATGTTTATTTCCTGTTGCGATTTAACATCGGGAAGATTGAGAATACAATGCGTGTTAAAAACGGTAAGCGGTGACATTTCGCTGTCAATACGGAATAGGATATGTTGCCAATGCGTTTAAGCCTTTACTCAAAGGAAAAATTGTATCAGTCTATTCATCTCCCTCAAAAGTTCAAAAGATCAAAAGTTTATCTTATTTTCTTTCGTAAGATGTCTTTAAGTAAGGTTTTTTTTTAAAGGCCTACACTAAAAACAACCAAAATCTAAAGACCCTTCTTCGGTGATTAAAACCCATAAATTATCCTTACAGTCTGATTTTCACGGGAAGTCTGTTTCCTGGAAGCACCAACCCACTATTAATTGTTTCAGTTCACTTTCATTTCAGACCGGAAACGACTGCTATCTTCCGTCCAACGGCGTTTGACTTGTAGAAGAAAAACCACATCAACCAGCATGCTGATCTAGTGGTTTCGATTTGAGCAAAAATTCATACGAATTACTTTTAAGTCGTTTTTTTCACTGCCAACAGGAAACGGAAGGAAACAGATCTTGCTGCTTTAATCAGCGGAGTTTTCCATCATTGCCCTGGAACTGAAAAAACTAGAAAAGAAATGATCTAGTTGGAGAACTGCCATTGCCGAAAACAGGAATCACCTTTGGAAACATCCGGATAACTGCAGGTTTACTAGAAGGAAATTAGATTTGGACAGATTTCCAGTCAACCCCACTGATCAAAATAAGAGTTTGATGTATCTAATATAATGTCCATTTGAACTCGGCTAATAGATGTCTTCAATCAGTCCTACTTCCAGATGACGTGATGCCAATAGAACGTTCCCACTGATCCGAGGCTCTTGTCTTCTCGGTACGATCAGTGAAGGGCGGGAAATGGCCTGGCTCCTGACAATGCTAAGTTAACCGAAGTTCTCATGGATCCCGTCAAACAGCAAAATAAGCCAATCCAAATAAGGCTAAGGAATAACTAACATCACATCCTTGTCGGCTCTAATGATGGACGACTGAAGGCTATCTTGCTTCCGAAAAGATGTTAGGTCAATGGAATTGATTCACTTAAAGAAGAATGCAAAACAAAAAATGAAAGTTCGAGGTATCTACTGTCACGTGATCGGTTTCATTTCACCATGGTACCTGTCCCAAGTAGGAATGTTATTTTTCAGTGTAAAATAGAATCAAACACGGTCATTAGTTGAACTGGATTTAAAAAAATGTTCATTTTCTTCTCCAAAAAAAATTAAAGACTACTTCGACGAATAAGATGAGAAACTAGATTAAACAAAAATAAAATAAATGGGCCTTTTTCAAAAGCTCCCGTCTTAAAACATATTGAGAGGATGAAGAGCAACCAGCCTCGCATCCTAATCCTCTGCATTAAAGGGCTATATGTACTGCTATGTCTTCCGTTATGTTTCCGTAAAGTAATTGCTTAAGTGACGTAGTTATGTCTTCAGGGTCACAAGAATGGGGAACAATTACGTGAAATAAAAATCACTTTTCACCATATATTTCTATTAATATATTCAAAAATTTACAATCCTAAAAATGTCAGGTGATTGTTCCCCATTCTTGTGACCCTGAAGACATAACCACGTCACTTAAGCAATTACGTTACGGAAACATAACGGAAGACGGAGTAGTGCGTACGGCCCTTTACTCTCTGAACGAGGAAAACTTATCTCGAGCAGTTAACTAACAACCCTTATTTATTTAAATAGCAACATAAAACCTTAAGCCCAAACGCATTCTTGTACCCGTTGATACAAAGGGTTTAACAATCCATCTCGATAAATCTTAAATTGTAAAAAAAAACTCCCTCTAGAGTCCAGTTTTTTTCCCCTGAATTACACGTTTACGAAAAAAACTTTAAATTTAATTTGAGATTTTTCAAAAACACCGAAACACTCTAGAAGAGGGTTTCAAGTTACTTTAACGTAGTTGGCGAATGATGTCAGTGTCCTACTAGAAGGTAAATTTGTTCCCACCATTCAAAGTATAACATGAAATCTTATTAATAATTTATTCTGTTATAAAAATAATTTCAAAAAGATTATTGAGTAGTAACATAAATGTAAATAATAATTAATCTGTTTTTAATTTGGCGTCAACCATAGTAACAAGAAGGTAAGACTGAAGTACCTTTTGAAATAGCATTTAATTCACAAACCATAGTTTTAAGAAATTCATACAAAACAAATAAAAAATTTCGAGAAACTTCGTAATCTTCATTTTAATAAAATAACAAATTCTGATAAACTTCTTTTACAACATTTTAATCGTAATATTTCGTCTTCTTTGAGCAAGAAGACTTTTTCAGACGATAGGGAATAAAATATATCCCTGTTCCTCCGAATTCATTTTACATTACGATTTTCAATTGAAATAATAAACTTTAACAAGCCTTCTTGAATACAATAATCAGTCCGTGAATACATTTTGATAATAAACTGTACAGCCCAATGCACATGAATCCGAAAATCGGTCGGTCGGATCCATGTGCAATGGGCTTAAGGGGAGCGCATGAGATCAAAATTATCATATTGAAATGAAAACAAGGTACTGTTCGGTTTCAAAATGAAGACCCACCACTGGAAGACTATTTTACTCCGCAGAGGGGTGATACGCTGAGATGGGCACTTTCCTAAGAAATTCTTTTGGACATTTTCGCTTTTAAGAAAAAAATAACGGAGGAGCATTTCTGCAAATAGTATTTATTCTTTCCTGAAAAGTGCAAATAGAACGCAGTTACCGGTAAACTAATTCTGATAAAAAGTAAACAACCCCTATTTCGATGAAAATCGAAGGAGACCTGACGCATGCGCAAAAGCGTTGAAGGCTCTCGTGAACAAAACCGAACACAAAGGTGAATGAGGGTGTTTTGGAACACAATTTAAAAATAGGGTGATTCACTCGAAAACTTACATATTTCAAAACACCCTCATTCACCTTACCTTTTTTCATTTCAATGTGATAATTTTGGTCTCAAACGCTCCCTTTAAGCCCATTACACATGGATCCGACCGACAATGTGCTATGAGCTTAACAAGCTATCGTGAATAAATAAATATTTATTTATATAAAAAAGCATAAACGACATTTCATTTCTCTAATCGATTAAAGTCTTCGTTTCCTTGAGAGCTGCAGAACGATTGGAAATGGTCACAGTTGGTCTGGTTTTGGTAACGAAAAGATCATCTCGATCGAAGCTTAGCCTTGAGTTGTGTTACTTGTTTACGCTTAAGCACAAAAGAGCAAGTCGTGATTTTTGTCTTTCTTTGTCAGTGTCATCGGACGTTGTTTTGATGGAGCTTTTTCACATCTGATTGAAAGAATAGGATAAAACTGACTTGTTGATGCATAAAAGCCTAATGGAAATCTTAGTCTACTAAATAAAGCACATATTTGATTAATAACAATTCCTTAACTGCTTCAAAATATTTTTCTTTCAATTTCTTTCAGTATTTTTAATGATATCAAATGCACTTAAAAGTCAGTTGCTATTAACACTTTCTGTGCGAGGGAAAAGGATATATGAAGGTCCTTTATTTTCCAATTCCAATTAAAGCTTCATTGTTGAGTTGAAATGAATAACCTGAATTTGTTTGTTGAAGATTCGCGTAAAATTAAATTAGCTTCTTCAAATTTCCAGAAAATCAAAACAAACTTTAAATGCTTGCTTCAATTTATAGCAAAGTCTTTGATGAAAAAAAAAAAAAAGAAAAAAAAAACAACCACTATTATTTTTATTGTTGATTTTCTCGCTATGAATTGTTTTACTTCCATTTTTATCTTAATTAATCAAAACTTAAATCCAATACAATTTGAGTAATTTTCTTGCTTTCTTTAAGACCTGCTTTATTGAGTTAGTGATTCACTTCCCTGAATATCCGTTTACCTATGCAGGGAAATGAAGTGGACTCTCCCCCATGTGGTCGTGGATCTCCACTGACCAAGTTACCAAGATTCTATTTGATAGAGTTCAATAAAATTGAGATTTCCTAACACGAAACCAGTGAACCCTGAACCAGTTGAGGTAAGTGCTTTAATGAAAAACTAATGAGGAGGTATATAACTGCTTTAATTGGATGTAGCTGTATTAGTTCAATTAATACAGAAATTACTTCATCATTTATTTCGTTTTAATAATTTAGTGTCCATGCTTCTCTACGGGTCTTTCGATTATTATTAAGAAATTTTGGACTAATAAAAATACGTAGATTTGTATTAAATTTCTTCAAGTCTTATAATTCTAAGTTAATATGTAACATGACAAAAAAAAAATAGAGGCGTACATAATTATCTTCATAAAATATTTAGTAACAACTATGAAATTATGACCAATTAAATATTTGAAGAATATTTTAAAATATTATTTGTTGAGCAGATAATTGTATTCATCATTCTAAATATTAGTTCTTATAAAAATATTATATTAAAGCTACTCAATAATATTGTTCTTAAATATTTCATTAATTTAAATATAATCTGTGCTTTTAAAATTTGTCGCGCAAAGTAAACAAAGCAATTAATAAAGATTATTAAAATGCCGATTTTAAAATGTCCGGAATTTTCTGAATTATGTTTATGTAAATAATCGTCGAACTCATATGTAAATAACATTAAATTATGCATACATAATTAAAATATTAATATTAATTTGAATATAAATATATGGTAATAAAGGAGATGGCCACTGTGTTGGTATTTTGAAACTTTAATAAATAGTTAAGATCGCAATTTCAAATATCCACATTCGATATCGAAATATTCGGAAGAACTAGTTTAATAGTTCGGAAGAACGTTCGAAATCCTTAAGATAAAGTTGATTCATTACTAACAAAAATACCCATACGTCGCGCGGCTTACAGAAAAAGAGCAGTCCTGATGTGAATGATAGAGGATTGTGTGATCACTTTGAAACTTTTCCAGTTGGTAAAGAAAGCATGTGATAGTTACAAATTATGTTGTAGATCTGCATACGTAACGTAAAAAAAGACTTTATTTCTTCAAAAAAAGCAAACCAAGTACAGTGGAACCCCGCCATTCGTCCGCCTCTCTATTCGTACAACTCGTTATTCGTATATAACTTTTTCAAGTAAAATTCAACTCGCCAATCGTACGCTTGCTCGCGATTCGGACAGCGTGACCTCGGTACTGGCAGCGCCACGCGGTCGCTTCAGTTCAGTCTCGTGCTAGCTTCCGAACGCTACGCATCATCCACGCAAGCTTCGTGAAACTTTGTGATATTTCATTGTAATTTTTTTTTTATTTTTATTAAAAATAGTGCAGCCAAGGGTCCAAAAAAGATTACTGATTCAACTAAGCCTAAAAGGAAAGAAGTGAGAACGACAATTGAATTGAAAAAAGAACTCGTTGCGAAGTTTGAAAGTGGAACTCGTGTCTCTGACCTGGCAACTCAGTATGGCATGGCGAAATCAACCATATCGTCTATACTGAAAAAGAAAGACATAATAATAGCGGCCTAAATATTTATTGTTTTCATAGTTTTTATGTATTTTATGCTTAAAATATTATTACAAAGGTTTAAATAAGCAATCATCTGTGGGTCTAGAACGGATTAATCCAATTTACATGATATCTTATGTGAAAAAATGATTCGCCATTCGTACAAATCGCCATTCGAACTGCCTCCTGGAACGGATTGTGTACGAATAGCGAGGTTCCACTGTAAACTAAAATCTGCAACTTAGAATTAATAACACTCATGTCAGATTTTGTGTTTTCCAACTCAAGCTGTATCGGAGATATGCATGCCCTTCAAGAATGTTTGCCCCCACCTCCTCCTCCCGTTTACACCCCTTAGTTCGGATTTTCATTATTCACACATTATTCTGGGATACATGTGAAACTCCGTGCCAAAGTTGGCAAAGATCCGTTGAGAAATGGCGTTTGTTTCAAGACAAACAAACACACAAACATCCAAACAAACAAACACTCGCGCTTATCTACCTCTATAAAAAGAAAAGTCCTGACTCACTCACTGACCGACTCATCAACGCCCTTGGACCTTGAAAGCTGAAATGTTGCACAGAGGTTCCCTTTATGATGTAGACAAGGAATAAGGCCGGATTTTTCGAAATTCCTACGGGATTGGGAATAAACAGGATTTATATTTTCGCTTTAAAGTTGCCTTATCGATATATACGTGTGTGGCGCCAACTCGCAATACATCTGAGTTATCCGGAGAACGCCTGGGAACGAGCTAGGAACTCGTATATTTTCTGATGTCGATATTAATTTGCTAAATAAATAAAGTTGGTTTTTTTTTTTTTTTTTTTTTTTTTATGCAAGGGTTCCGGAGCGGAGCGACGGTACCCGGCTAGTTTTTAGATATTAAGTCAACAGTTATTATTTTTTCGGTGGATATTGCGTAATTAGCCGAAGTAGGATTTCTGAATTTGAAGCATTAATTTCATTGTTATGAAATGGTTGAATAATTTTCTATTTCTCTAATTTACAAATTTGTTCTGTTAAATTCGTAAGAAATAGCAAAAATGTTATCAAACTATGCAGCGCCTATTTAATATAAGCTCAATAGTTGCATTATGACCTTATCTGTTTTATTAAGGTGACTTAGTTGCTGAGCACGTAGAGTCTAAACAAGTACCGGTCTGTTCATTCAAGCTGAAAAGGTACAGTTATCGACAAATCCCCAGCATTATGTTGATTTCTGTTGATTATCAAACAGTCCTGAATGTTCAGGATGTTAATGATGTATAAGAAAAGAAATATCGCTAACACAACACAATTTGTCTTTGTTCATCAGTTTAATCCGTAATGAATATTGAGTCAGGGAATGGTAAATAGTGTTTTACCTTTCCAAAATTTTTCGGGAAGGTGAATTTTTATATTATTAACTTCGCATTACCCATTAATGTAAAAATCGTGTTTACAATGCTTCAGAAAAATCACAATTTTCTTGAAGCATTGTAATTTGCAAACCAAATATTTCCCTCGATGATGAAAAATAGCCTTAAGGGAGTTTCCTGAATAATACATTTGCTGCTCTTTTATGTGTTTGTTGATGAAGTCTTCATTGATTTGAAGACTTTGATCTTGAAAAACAAAAATACAAAGAAAACCTATTAATTTAAAAATACATTTATCATAAAAACAAATGTTTTCTTTACATTTTCTGTTTATGATAATATTTGATTTATAATTTATACTGAATTTTGTATTAATTCAGCACCTGTAAACAATGATGTATTTTTTTTTAATTACTTTACAATATTGTATAATTACGTAATTATTACAATAATAATTATCAACGAAAAAGTAGTAGTTAAAATTGCAAACGAAAGGTAGAAGTTCTGAAAGAATATTATTAACCAAAACTGATAATTGCACATTTTATATATTTCTGAACCAAAAATTTTCAGAATCCGGGAAAATTTGATTGCACTTTTGGCTTTACATTACTTTAAAGTACTATTAGCAACCCGCAAAAATTTAGTGGTCACGTGATCTTGGATTCCGAGGTCATTTTCTCAGCCGCGTGACCTGCGTGTCTAAGAGGGGGGAGGGGCTGAGAGTGGATCGCAAGCAAGCCGACCATTTGGTCTTCTAAAAAGAGCGGTATAACAGTTGACCTTGCCTCACGTGGTTTACGGTTGACCCTCGTCGATGAAAAATGAAAATGTGAGCATCCTCAATTCTATATCTAGGATTTGACACCTTATTTGTATTTTTTGTGTCTTATGGTTTCGGAGGAGTAGCGGACAGAAAAAAACAAACAAACAATGTTTTCTTTTCTATATATATATAGATAGATTTCGAATACTAATCTTTGATATGTTTCTACTTAATGTTTGTATATATATAATCTTATACTAATATATAAAGCTGAAGAGTTTGTATGTTTGAACGTGCTAATCTCAGGAACTACCAGTCCGATTTGAAAAATTCTTTTTGCGTTAGATAGCTCGTTTATTGAGGAAGATTATAGGCTATATAACATCACTTTACGACCAATAGGAGCGGAGCAGTAAACATAAACGTCAACCTATGGGAACGGCGGCGGGGCGGCTTGGCCGCACGACGAGAACCGAACATTCCCGAGAAGGGCCGAATTTAACGGGGTGACACCGCGGGGCACAGCTCATATGTTATATATAAATAAGTCAGTCGATTTAGGTTTTTTTTTTGAAAAAAAAAATGTAGTGCTGTAATACTGAAAACAACAGTTTAAATGTAAAAATTCTTATTTATATTTTTAAATTATTTCAAAAAAACAAAACAAAAGAAACTAAGTTTTGTTGTAAAAGTTGCTTATATGAATTTTTGAAAGCAAATTAATATGATTAACTACGAAAAAAAAATATTGATATAAGATACAGTCGGACCTCTATTTAACGAACCTCTATTTTACGAATTTCTCTATTTTGCGAACTTTTCTTTGGAACCAAGAACATTTTGCTAATTTCTTCGCTATTTGGAGGTTATTTTACGAAGTGCATTTTCTATTTAACGAACTTTTTCGTGGTATCTATTGTTTTTTTCTCCTTCAAAAGGCGCCAATCGCTGTCATTCTTTGCATTTCAATCAGGAAGTGCAATCCCCAGTCCACCCCATATCCCCTTTCATCCTCAATGATCATGGAAATGATCATGTTGCAGAAATCAAAAAACCTTCGTATGATGAAATGCTAAAATCATTTGAAACAATCCGACGCGGATTACAATTTGAAGAAAATACGTCTGAAGAGTTTTTGGTGCATTGCAAAGATGCGAGATATACCATGAGCAAAAACACTTTTTCAAAAAAAAATAAACTCAGACAAAATTAACAGACTTTATTAGTAAAATTTAAGTATGCATATGATAATGTATGCTTTATGTCATTAAAATTATTACTTTTTTTTAATAATATTTATTGTTTATATATTTTAAATCTGTTTTATTTAGTTTAAAGTAATTTTAAAAGGTGAATCTCTATTTAACGAATTTTCCAAATAACGAACTTTTTTTCGGGATTTAGCGACTTCGTTAAATAGAGGTCCGACTTATTGATTAAGCTAAGCTGAGTCAATTCAATTTCCTATTTTTACATCGGACTGAATTGTTTTCATTACTTGAGTAACCATTTTTTGCTAGTTACTCTTCAGTACAAAATTGTTTACGGTAACTTGAGTATTTTTATATGCTTTGAAACAGTAATCTTTTCATTTTTAATATGAGAGCAGATTTTTGTCAACATTTTCGAAGTCATGCGAGTCGTCTTCTCCAATTTCCCCGAAGATTCAGTTTATTTTGTTGAGTGGAGTTTGCTAAAGATCTATGTCTAATCCCAAATAGTTTTAATCACTATTAAAATGTTTTACTTTTGTAACATTTCAAAGTTTGATTGAAAAGAGCAACGAAGTATTAAATTTTTTTTTATTAAATGTAAGATTTTGGACTTAATTTTTTTTAATGATTTCATGAATATATTTCTTCAATTGGAATGTGGAATTTTTATTCTATTATTGCCAAACAACATGAACGCCATGTAGTTATCAAAAACAATAACTATGATGATCCACTAACTTTGACGTAACCTTTGGGGAATCAATTTTGCCAATCAGTCGATGATGTCATGGGTTTTAATTGGTGGTAATATAATCTCTCAAAAATATTCAGGCCACTATTTCCTGTGGTGAGGGGGTGGTTCCAATACAGAATGTGGTTTGCATTTCCTCAGATCAGCTAACAATTTCCCAAACGCCAACATCACATCTATGCTTGAAATCATGTAGATTATTATTTTCCTGTTAAAGCTTTTGAATAATTTTTTAGCCTTCTTTCCTAAGGAAGTTGAGGTTCTTAAGATCAATATGTCTGCGAAAGAATCCATCTCTCGCCTTTCCTCACTAATTAACTTTAACACGTGGAAATGATTTAATTGAAACTTGGCCGCCTTCAAATAAGCTTTGAAAATTATTTTGAAATTAGTCTTAGTCGAAGCAATTGTGCAAGAAACCGACAAAATTTTAAAAAAAAACAAAAAACATTCGAAATAAAACTTTCAGTCGATGAACAAAGAATTCATTTCAATCAGTTTCTTTGTATTTTAAAAATCTTTAACGTGTGTTATATTCATTTCATTCAATAATATATATACAAAGACTAGCACAATAACAATTTTAAAAAAGGTTAAAAACTTATATTAAAATTTTTTTTGATACAATACGTTATAAAAGGTCCAAGGACAGTTTCAAGGAATGCATGTTCCCCAACATCAGCAAGATCTAACGTATAACGTATTGTATCAAAAAAATTTTTTTAATATAAGTTTTAAACCTTTTTTAAAATGGTTATTGTGCGAGTCTTTGTATATATATTATTTAATGAAACGAATACAACACACGTATATATTCGTATATTTGTAAATATAATTTAATCAATCAGTTTCTTAATCAATGACATGATAAAATTAATTAGATTTAGTCTTGCGCTTGTTTAGCCCGAATCTGGGTCCAAATCCTGGCGTAGGGTTGGATTTTTTGTTCATTCCTCTGTAACTATTACTCTTTGTTTTCCACGACTTTTTCTTAATTTCGTACCTTGTTCCTGGCGCATCATAGCCTCTGTCACTCTTGAACCATTAAAAAAAAAAATCACACATTCAAATGTATATGCGATCAAAAAAAACAAACAAAAGAACAACCTTAAGAGCGGTGTGTACCAAGCTTTCGTTAACTTTGATGGTTGTCAAATCTCTGTCATCAACTGATGAGCCGTTAAGCTTAATCAGTCTTCAAATACAATGTGGTGTGCACCAAAGACATTTTAACGAAACTTCACTGATGAGTCCTTGATAGTGTATCGTGTTTCGAAAAATGTGATTGGTTAATAACAATTAACGTCATTTCCGGATGTCTGTTCGTAGGCGCAGTAAGTTTCAAAATGGCAGCCTCCACGGAGAAGAAACTGAAAACGTGGACAGATTTTTTTTCGTAAAGACAAGAAATGTCAATGTAAGAACTTAAACAGGAATTGATCGTATTCACCATTATTTTCAGAACATTTAATATAAAAAAATACTTTTAATTCATCGTCAAAATCATAGGAGTGGTTTGAATCAGAGCCGAAGCCAGCCATCTTGAAAAGTTGAACGGCGCAGGGGCTGATGGGAGTTGACGAATGATTTGACAGATGGAAAATCAGCAAACTAAAATTTGACGACACATTAGCGATTTATCGACTGTTCAACCCTGACGAATGATGGTGCAGAGAAACTGTCGGTTGAGGGGAGATTTAACAACTATCAAAGTTAAAGAAAAGCTTGGTGCACACCGCCCTAAGTGTTTCAGAACTTAATTTATCTTTTTTTAGAAAATAGGAAACTTAAAGATAGTGTTTGTTATGCAGGTATTGGCAAATACAATTTACAAACATCAAAGAGATATTTCCTTTAATATTGTTTTGCCCGCTTTAAAAAGAGAGGAAAGTAATAATAATAATAAACTATTTTTTCTTATAATTGTAAGAAAAGTAGGCTTAAAGTTTCTTGTAAAGAAGATGACATCCACATGAAATGTTTAACATTATTTTTATTATGTAGGAGATTAGGATTAAGGCAAGTTTGATTTGGAAGGACAACTTTATTTTCTGAAATCCTCTTCGTTTAGAAGAATGAAGGCCACTGTGAATTCAGATTAAGATAAAAAATAATGTAGCACTGACACGTGACAGGCGGAGATGCGACCCGAGTTAAAAACCTACCTCCCCCTCCTCATTGATCGTAATTCACTGTAACGAGTCTGAGCTAAATCTTCTTTTAATTGGAGTTTTCTTGACTCTGATTCCGGATCCCTCTTTTGAGACAAACGGTTTTGTAATCGGGAAATCTAATTCTTTCGAAAAGAGACCATAATTACTGCAATGTTAACTCCATGTAATTTGTTTCTTTGCTTCATTAATTACTCAAATTGACCTCAACTCCTAATCAACATTCCAATTTGACGGAAAGGTAATTTAACCATGTGATGAATTTAAGGCATTGAATCTCACTCCCTCTTTTGTGACTTTGCAAGTCCTTCTTTTGAGTTCATCTTTCTTAAAGTGATAACCTTACATTCTTGACAATCGTTACATCACTGTCATTAGAAGCAAGTAGAAGTTTGTATTTCAAGAAGCATCATTTCAGAAACTTAATAAATTGAGAGAAAACTTAAAATTTTATCAAAGGGTTGTTGTACGAGACCAAGTTTGGGCAAGCCATTGTATGTGTTAGGAAAAAAAAAAAACCTTTAAAACAAAAAAATTCTAAAATTTTTAATGAAAATAAGATTTAGGCTCTGATAATTAATTATAAGCTCTTGTAATAGTTTTCCAGATCTATTCCATAATGCGCTTTCTTTGTGCTTGAAAAATAATTTTAATTTTCTATGAAAATAGAAATAATTTTTACAACGAAACATCCCGACGGGAATCGAACATGCAACCTTTCTGATCCGAAGTCAGATGTTTATCCATTAGGCCACAGAGACTACATTCAAATTATTGTTAAATATCTCACTCTTGTGTGTGTGTGACGCAATGAGAGAAGAGCCAAAGAAAAAGAAGTAACTCATTAATTTTAGCCTACTAGATTAAAAGTTAAATTTCAATGTTCAGTGGTTTAGCCTACTACAAGCGCAGACCAGTCGAGCATTAGATGCAGAAGCTCATCCTCAGCAGCGAACTGAACAGACGTTAGAGAATTTCTCGACATGAATGAAGACATTACAAATGGCTGGCAAATACTCTATCTCAACTAAAATCCCTCACATTGTCATCCCATCATTGTTGACGGGGCGTATAGACTAGTTGATGTAATAAAAATTTAAATGTAATGTTAAAAATATGATGTTGATCTACTTATCATCCCATCTATGAGCACAAAAATTCAAATTTAAAAATTATCTTAGTGTTAAGATTAAAATTATTAGAAGATATGGAATTACTACATAATGAAAAAGAATTCGTTAAAGAAAGCCTGTCTAGTTAAGAGCCTATGCCACCCCTAGGGAATTTAAAGCTTAGGGAGAAATCGAATTGTCAGTAATTAAACTAACACTTTTTTTTTTTAAAGTTACTACACTTTCTATTCTGTATTCTATTTATAATAATGTGATATTTCAATTTCTTAATAATTTTTTGGCGTAACCACATAGCCAAACTGAAATTCCAAGCCTTCGTAACGAAATAACATCAAAACTAATGGACTTGTAGAAATGCTTTTAGACGTTAAATGAAATCCCACCAACTGTGATTCTTCATGAGAATATTACTTGTTTCATAAACTTAAGTGATTTCATGATATCCTGTTTTCGCTGAAATCGTTATTAGCTATTTTAGTATCATTCGCACTACGGTTACTATTACCATTTAACACAGACGAACTACATCACATTAACAATAAACGGGTACTCGGCTGAATATTACAATTCGCCTTTGGTTGAATTAACTGCTTTCTTCTCTCTTACAACGAATGAAATCGATGATCCAAACAACGAAATGTGTCATTAAAACAATCATTAAATTACTGAACTGAGAAACTACCTTGAAACGGTTCATTACATTTCATTAGTTGTCAGGAAAATGATTTTATTTGCTGGGAAATGAATGTCCAAAATTATATACTTGCAGGTGATCTGTTGTGTCTTTGATTAGTTGGAAATATCAGCTTCATTACATTCAATTACTATCGGCCAAACGAAACAACGACTGTGACCTTGAAATGCACCTATGATCTCTTAATCATTCCAGGACTTAAGAGAAACTATTGACAAAGGTTTGCCTCGCTTGAGAGTCGCCAATCAGAAGCCATAAACTTTCCCGCCATAAACACTGACATATACAATCGATTCAAATTCTACTATTGCGACATCTGGTGGCCACGGTCGTTCTTTGGTTTGGCGGACTTTAATGACAAGTCTATTCTGTTAAATTTCCACATCAATTCACATGTTAGGATCTGTAAAAGAATTTACATTGAAAAGACTGAATTGAAAGACTGGGTTAAATATATTAGAAGCTGCCTTTTTAGAACAGCCAAGAAAAATAATGTGATGATAGCAACCTTTGTAAATAACATTAAAAATGAAAGTAAATAAGAGGTTTTATTTACCTAACTTATTGATCCTCCACAGAATTTCCAAGAATAAGAATTTCCAGGAGTTAGAATTAATAATGTAAATTTGTAAAAGAATAAATTTTGAAAAAGGACTAAAAACAAACACACATAAGTAAACTTCACAACCAAAAACATACATTACGGGAAGCTTTTCGGATCCATGTTGGCCTCCTTTGTCAACATAGTAGATCCGAAATGTATGTTTTTAGTTGTGAATTTTACGTATGTGTTTGCTTTTAATCCTTTTTCAAAATGTGTTTTTAACACACGTTAAAAATTTGAAACTAAAAGAATAAATCAAAGTGAGGCTAATGAAGTCAGTCTGTCTGTTTATATGTTCCGCCTCCCCAATAACTTTTTAGATCATCTTCTTGAAACTTAGCATGCTTAATTTTTTTTTTAAAAAGGAGGCTACTGAAATTTGAAATACAGTAGAGTCGGTAAACCGGACGTCATTAATCCGGATAATCGAAAATCCGGATTGCCTAACCAAAAAAAAAAAAAAAAGTTTCTACGGATCGAGAATTTAATTCTTTCATTTAAAATACAGTACTGCTGGCATATTTTGCAGGTTCTCGCAGTAGTTTTTTCTTTTGTTTTAATTTTTCAATGTTATTGTAAACTATATGTCATTATATATTATTGTTATTGTAAACTATACTGATATTTTTATATTGAAATTTACAGAACTGTAGATATCAGGTTCGCTGTGGGATTCAAAAATCTGGACGAGGCCAAACCTCAATTAGTCCGGATTATCGACGCTCTACTATATTCTCTTTGTCAATCTTTGTCGTAAAATTATTGCAAGAAGGTGCTAAAAAAAAAGCATGATTAATCAACAATGTCTAATTATAGATGGTTTAGGTCAAAATCTTTCTGTGTAATTTATTAATTTGTACGAGCTTTGATGTGCATAAAAGTAATCGGATTTCAGGAATTTAACTATATAACTGCGGAATAATTTATTTTCTTTCAGAAAAATGGCATTTCTGATGCTTATATTGAACGGATGTCGTAATTAAAAGTGAAAGGTAAACAAGGACTTATTGTTTACATTGCTTACAAGATTAAACTAAAAAAAAAGAATAGAAAAAAAAATGTTTTAAGGATAACATTGTGAGGAAAATGGCCTTCGGTTCTTTCAAGAGCTCCTTGTTTTCTATAATTTAAGTCGTTAATGTGTGTCTGTATGTATGTTTTTCTCCTTGTATCTCATACCGAAGAAAAGAACATTCAAAGTTAAGGCAAAGAATAAGAAAAAGTTCGAAGAAGTTAAAGCTAATTGTTCTTGAAATGTTATTTATTATGTTTTTGTTTTGTTTTCATTATTATTATTTTAATTGTGAAACTTCGAAAACTGTACATTTATTTTCAAATTCTGTTATCTTGTGAATAGCAACAGTAGAACGTTTATATATTCTAGAAAAAAAGTCCGCATTCGGCTACTTTTTTATTTTTCCTTCTTTGTTTTGCAGTTGTAGTTGCAAAAACGGCTGGACGATTTCCATAAAAGTTATTACGTTGTTAATGGTTCAAAGTAACATTTAGGTACATTTATTTTGGTCTCCACCTCTCCCATCCCTTACAAAGAACCCTAAATCTTTCAAAATCTTGACTACTTTGATATTTAGTACGAAATGTATTAATTGTCAAGCATAAAATATCAGCACGATTATATCGGTTTCACATCTCCCCTCTTCAATCTTCAAATAAATCATCCAGAGCTGCATCCAGAGCGAAGGTGAGCTGAGTATCAACCAGTAATATCTTTAGTAGTTTTCAAAAAGAAGGGTTTGCCATATATGGTCATTACGTCTCGATTGATTTTGTCTGGAGCAAATGTCACCAGTCATGACGTCATCAACTTGAACTCCGAGCAGTCAGTCCAAGATGGCGTCGTTTTGTGATCGCATAAGCGTGACCAAGAAAGAACAAACTTTGCACAGCCAAGCAAGAGTGGAGCGTTTGTCATTCTTTCACTTTTAATTATTACTAAGTATTCGTAACTGTAGAAACTACAAAAACCAGAATGTTTTCGTAATGTTTATAAGATTCAGTTACGGATGTTTAGCAATAGATGGAGCTGTTACGTCCTGGAAACATCAATCTATAAGGAAATTACGTCATCAAAAGCTCTTCTTTCATGAACTGAACTGTACAATTCATCTATGACTTCTGCAGACTAAGATATCTTGGAATGACAATAATGTGCACTTTCTTAGGTCGCCGTTACATTGAATGCTAGTAAGTAAAAAAAATCATTGTTATTTTTTCTATTAATAACTGTAACAATGGTCTACAAAAAAAATTGAGACTGGAGCAAGGGACAAGATTTCCTGCCCCATTTCAGCTGAAATTAAATTGTCAGTAGTTTCAATTTATTCTTGGATTCAATCTATAAAAACATTTTATCAAAAACTTCATTGTCTATAAAAGCTCCACAAACGCAGATGACGGAATAGTCATTAGTTGAAACTATTGAAAACAAAAATAAAAAATTACTTCTGATTATTATAAGTGTTGGCATCGTTGTATTCTTGAAGCAAACTTACAATGATTTATGTAAAGATACATTAAGATTACAGTGATTATCGTCAGGCTTTCTTCTGCAATTGAATTGAAACCAGATCACGTGAGGTCTTTGACATTTCTGTCAACTTGTATTAGTGTAATTTTATTTCTGCAACAAAGCCAGTAAGACAGAAGAGAAATCTTATACCTTGTTATTTCGGATGCTCGAGGTCTTGAAATGTAACCGCAAACCAACTAAATATCGTCCTTTCAAAAGTAGATTATAGTTTACATGATTCCTGCAAACAGTAATTGAATCATTAACATTTCGAGTAAAAGTTCTTACAAAACTGACAGCTACTTGAAACTATCAACGCAAATCTCAGAGTTTTAAACACCATCACAAGGGTTGCCATATTTTAGCTTTATTGCCAAATTTAACAATGTTGACTATTTCAAATATGTTTGACCACGAGTTTTCTGTTTGGACATTTTTTGTTTTGGCCATTTTGAGGAAATGTGTATTATCTACTTAAATACCAACGGATTTTGCAATTAACATCTCCGAACTACCTGGCAATCTGGTTAATAACTCTCGTAAAACCTTTAGTTTTCTCGTACAGTTTTAAATATATGTTTTTCGCGTAAATATACTTGACTTTTTTCCTTCACGCTTTTACCTTCAAGTCCCAAAATAGAATTCCGGTTTCGATTTAATAGAGAGCTGGGTGAACCCTTGGGTCTATCTGGAGGAGAAATAACCTCCGAAAATCTGAGCTTCGCCTGAATTGAACCTGACTCCTTCAGCCGGCAGTGCCCTCACTTCTGGACGATCGGATCATAAATAATTAACAAAAAAATAAGGCTGTAAAATTTCATCTAATTAGAATGCTGAGATTGTATCCTTTGTTGCAATCAAGGTTACAGCGACCAACCGTAAAAAAAAAATAAAGAAATAAGGGTTCACGTTCTTTCATGAACTTCTGAATCTTGGGTTACATTGAATTCAGTTCCTTTTAAAATGGAAACGGGAACAATTTAATTGAACAAACTCTAAATGATACACTTGGAACTCATAATTGAAATCTTAATATATAAAAATGAATGTTTCTTTTGTTTGTTTGTCCCGTATGCGTTCCTACACCAATCAGATTGCGATGAAACTTTGGTGAGTTGTTCTGCGCACGCCCGCGAAGGTTTTCAATTAGTAGAACCATTTTACAATATCTGGTGCGCGAGGCGTTTCAACAAATGAGTGTATTTCCGGTTTCAACGTTTGCAGTTTCCGGTGCGACTCGCATTTGCAATGACCATCAACGAAGCACAGGGACAACACAGGGACAGCTGTATGTGGCCTGCTCACGCGTCGGAAAACCTTCTGATTAATTCGTGTATGCACCAGACGGAAAACAAAAAATATTGTGTATCCAAAAGCACTTCAATAAACAGAATTAAAACACAAACACTTTCTTTGAGTGGCATTGCAACGCATGCCGGGCACAGCTAGTTTGAAATAAAAATGTTTATTTTGTCAGAGGGGTCGGTGTAGATAAAATTGAAGTTTGACAACCACAGGATAAGAATGACTAGAAACTTTAGTAATTAACTTACAATATACAGGTAGGATCCTGCATTTGAATTAATAATAGGTGACAAATTACTTGTTCGAAAAACATTCAATAACCGTCATCATGAAGATGTAGAGTTCTAGATTCTAGATGGTTAACCAATCTCCCGCCTTTCCTTGAAATTCTCGAACACACGATTGCTATTCCCCTTTTTTTGCACTTGGATAATTCGTTGAAGAAATACGGGGATGACCAGGAAGATTACAAGCAGATCTTGCTTATCTGCTTATTAACTTTATATAACTGAATAATTATCGTATTCATGGCAATAGTCACTTTGTTGAATATTTACTATTAACTTATCTATAGAAAACTGGCTAGGACAAATTAGGGCACATTTCATCTTGTCCTAACCTATACGTCCTCTTCTGGTATCTTTAAGTCACTAACTGATGTTGCCTGGCAACGGAACAATTACCAACATGATCGGTTGTATCTCATCATGTTTTGTTTTGTTGCACTAGTCCATTAATAATGTTAATTTCAAACGACCTTTACCACAGAATTTCGAAAGTATCATTGTTTCGAAACCAGCTGTAAGTTGTTTTCTTAATAAGTTGAAAAATTAATTCTGTTATTATTTCCTAAGGAAATTGGCAACAAACAACACTTAAGTCAAGGGATTAGGTCGGGAATTCGCATTTACATCAGATTTGCAAATCGGAAGAATAAAACTTTAAACACTGTTATTCGAATGGAATCTCATTTGCAGAAGCTAAAGAAGGCAACGAAATTTATGAAGAGTTTCAGCTTTTCTCGGTAAGACAGAGAACTAACTGGATCTGGTGGAACTGCATGAGTAGATTAAGAAGGGATTAAGCAGCGTCTAGTATTGAATGTATTCCACAATTGTCTATTGCGACGTGAAATCCGTCGCTTAGTTATAACCTGCGATCTGGATAACAGCAAACGTAAGAATCTAATTTCGAACATTGAATAACAGTGTTTTCCTCTCCATTTCCTGTCGAAATTTGTTCTTCAGATGGTATTTGAAAGAATTTTGCAGAGACTGTATTCCATCTTTACATTTAAAGAATAGAACAAATTTTGAAAGCGACTCATTTAAAGTTGTATTTAATAATAATAATGAATTTGCTTTGAATAAAATCCTTGAATTGTCAATTAAACCAAAAAGGCACCAGAGTAAACAAAAGATTTCGCCTGTGAGCTGTCAACAGTGGGAGTGTGGGACGGCCGTTTCGTCCTCTTTATGGACTCGTCAGCCACACAAACTCTCTGTCGAAAGCTCAGATCGCGAAACCAAGTAAGGGAATCCACCGACGCACCCACCTGTGGATTCCCAATAAAACAAAAGCAAAATAAAAAATCAAAACAAAAGAAAAAGCTCTAATTCCTGGCCTAGGAATCCGTCAGGCACAAAGGAAATTGAAGAAAGTAAGGCTATTGGCAAGCCACATAAGTTGCAAAGAAATTTTAACGGGCCTGTTATAAATTAATCAGTAAACCAAAAAGGCACCAAAGTAAACAAAAGTGGCCGATGAGTCCATAAAGAGGACGAAAGCTCAAAAGCGAAATCTTTTGTTTACTTTGGTGCCTTTTTGGTTTATTGATTAATTTATAACAGGCACGTTAAAATTTCTTTGTAATCCTTGAATTGCATATGAATGGGAATGGCATGACAGATTGTGATCTTAAAGAGTCAGAATGAGATGTTAAAGTCGAGATTTAACTGATGTGGACAACTCAACAGAACAATCAATACGAAAATTCCGTTTCCACATGAATTTCCTTCTTTTTCTAGAATATTTCAATTTATTGTCTTTATTTTGATTGTCGAAATTGGACACGAATAACACAAAACAGATGTACGGTACATGGGAAGTAGTTTTGATGTCAACATTTTGATGTTTTAGATAACAATATTATTTACACACAAAAAAAAACAACCTAGTGGGATGTGACAACACAGCTACAGTGTGGGAGTGGAGGTCTACATATGGCCAGAGAGTTAAGATAGCAGGAAGTTAAGGATAGATATATGGGAATATAGTACAGTGCAACTTGGATAATTCGAAGCTGAAGGGACCACTACAAAACTTCGAATTATCCAAGTTTTCGAATTAAAAGATGTAACTTGTTTAATTTCAGGTCCACTGAATGCTTGAAAAGATTATTCTGTCAATAAGTAAATACTTATTCAGAAAGATCATGGTATGAAAGACTTAAACACTATATGTATGTACACAAAATAAGATTTATATTACGTAAGCTACTGTACATATTACATTCACTACAGAAAATTATAGTTTTTCAAAAAATTGTGCAATGTCTGATTGTTTTGTAGAATTCAGTCGCTTAAGGTTAGCAAAATCATCAAGCATGTTTAGTGAACGGAAAACAGCTTCACTTATGTTGGTTTGTCCTTCAATGTACCGACGAAATTCGGCGCTATCCCGGACTCGTTGGCGATTTGGCATTTCTTCTTCACACCCTTTTCCACCTCGCGAATCACGGCGACCTTTTCAGCGAACGTTAAATTCTTGTACACGCGTGGTTTACTGAAAGACATAGTGACACTGACAGCAGGAAGCTCGAATGGCGTCTGAAGCGTCAAGTGTCGAATGGCGTCACATGTCGAAAGGTGGCGGGAATGGGATTTCAGTTGTCACGTGTCGAATTTCTTAACGATGAAACTCCGAAAAGTCGTTATGGTTCGAAATGTTTTATAACATTTTCGTTATGGTTCGAATTAAGGAAGTTGAACTTCGAATTATCCACGATTTTTTAACATTGATTTAATAAGAAATTCAAGGGACTAACAGAAATCTTCGAATTAACCACGATTTCGAATTAAAGACGTTCGAATTATCCAAGTTGCACTGTACATGGTTAAGGAACGATTGAACTATAATTGTAGAAAGTACATTGGTTGAAAGAAATAACAATTGTTATCGTTTAGAAAAATCTGGATGTACTTGCCATTTCTTTGTCACTTGTAACTTCAATGATTAGGTTTTTATGAGAAGACAACAGAATCCCGAATAAGATAATAATTTATAAATGAAATAGAAGTGAAGTTTCGTCTTTCGGTTACAATAACGAGATATTCAATTCATTGCACAAAAAAAAGCAAATACGATCAAATTACCTTATGAAGTCAAATTCAAGGAATTTCAGAAAATTAAACTGATATATTATTACCATTACAACAAACCTGTAGAAATGTATTAGAAAGATGATATTATATATTAGAAAATGAGTTTTGTTTTGATTTCGACAAAAGTTTAGGATAAGCGAAAGCCTCATATTTTATGAATACGGCAAATATTCCAAATCAGAATACATTGTTTTTCTATTCTGAAGTCAATATCTTAACATAGTTTATAGCTTTTATTTGTTTTCCAAATTAAATAAAGAAATCTATTTGAAAGTTTCTTTTTTGACTTTTTATTTCAAACTGACTGAGAATAAATAGAGAATAGAAAAATAGAAGATGATGTACAAATAAAGCTGTTTACCGGAACACTTGGTAAATCCTTGTCAATACATATCAATATTTCAAGGAATATTGCGAACAGCAAGTCAATTTGATTTGCTGTTGCTCATATTGAATTCAAAGATTTACAATATTTCAAAATAAACAAAGTATAAATTACTAATAAGCGTTATGAAGAATACCGAAAATTTCCATGAACCTTATTTTGCTTTTAAAATACCTTTTCTTTTTATAATGTAAGGAAATATTCATTTAGTTATGATATAAAAAATATCAAAAAATAAAATTTATAAGCAATTTGTGTGTGTACAAACATTTAATATTTTTTAATATCTTTTATTTTTGGTGATTTTTAATTTTAGGCATTTTATATTTATTTACTAGAGCTTTACGCATCTTCTATTTGTGGCTTTGGTATTTCACGGATGCTGTGGCTAAAATCCTAAATTCTAAGGTTAGATATTAAGGTATTTATTTTTACTTCATTTTTATGAGAGGTAAATAGTATTTAAGACTTCAGATAATAATTACATAAGCCAAAAACACCAAAACAAAAAAAAAAACTGAGAAAATTATTCTTTTCAAATTTTTTGTGCATATACAACAAAGAAAACAAAAATCTATCTAACTGTATGTAGGACTTATTAATAGATAGATTTTTTTTTCTTAGAACTTTGGTAAAACAATTACCCACGTAATGAGTTCTATAATGAGTTGGAATCGAGTTGATGATAAATCAGCATTTTATGGCTCTAGTTTCATTTAATGTGAAACAATTGGCGTTACTTATGTTCGTTAGGATCCTGTTAAAACAACCAATAATATTACAGTTCGATATCACTTACATAGAAACACAAGACGAGTGGCGTAAGGAGCTGTTCATATTAAAAAAAAAGAGTGTTCCGCTGTCGTTGATCGTGCAACGACAAGGCTTAATTATCCTAACGTGCCAGGCCTATCTACAGGTCTATTTGAAACTGTGTGACAAATAATTTTGGCTGAAAATTGCAGTCTAAATTTAATACCGCTACAGAAAAGTTGTTTCAAATTATTTATTTGAAAGCTTTAATTATGCCTCGCTGCTCTCGATAAAAAAAAAAAGGAAATAAGAATGAGTTATTTCGTAGATAAGATTTTCAATAATGCTTTCTTCATTGGATTATGGATGTTTGGGTAACTAAAATAAAAGGAACTGGAATACGTAAGTTTCATCAAGCGCTATGTATGCTGTGGCTTCGGTAATTGCTCTTTGTCAAGAAAGTGACAGTATTAAGTATTATTTAACTTCGAATTCAATTCGAGAACTTGTATAGATAGAATTTCTGTATCAGAGAGAAGGTTCTCATCGAATGCGTGACGAACTGAAGCGCTAGTCACTTGGTTGGAGTGGAGGGAAAAAATTAGGTTGAATCTGCAGATAGAGTAAGGAAAGTTTTTGTTTCTCCTCTCTTAACAGTGGAAGTAGGTAATAAGTGGGAAAAAAAAAACCTGTGATAAATGCGCCAAAAATTGTCCATTATTTATCAATGTATAAATGATATATAAGATTCCACAAATTACAAAAAAAAAGTTGTTTTCAAGCAGAACTATTATTTTGAAGAAGACCTTATAAATGAATTTTCTAACCTGACGTTAGTAATTCGTTTTAGATATCATTTTAGATATGTTTCTTTAATTTATTACAACTGTACACTGCCTAACAATCCTAATAAGAAGTAGCAAAGTACTCTTAATTGTTTGCTGGTCATTGTAATTCTCATGTGTTACTTTTTCCTTATTACCTAGATTTAACTACAATTTTAAGTTTTTTGTTTCTTTTTCTAAAAATTTTTCTTAAAATCCGACCACGATAACTTGACGATCGGAAGGAACCCCACGTGATTATGACGTATCTATTTTTCAGCCAATCACAAACAATCGCGCCTCAAAGCACAGGGCTCTAAAAATACATAATAATATAAAGAAATACATAAAACTTAGATTTAAATCTTATATTGAAAACAATCAACTAATAACTATAACATTCCTTTAAACATGTTTTTTGTTTGTTTGTTTATGTGATGTCACGTCTATAAAACAAAAAAAAAACATTCTCTTGAGAGGTTCGTGCTGACGTCTGGGGTTCTAGAATTTTTCCAATCGTCAAGATATCGTGGTAGGACAAAGGTCATCATAAGAAATTTCGTATGATTAATATTTTTTATTCCATAAGCAGTGATCGCTTGTGCTATTTGTTAAAGAGTACTGTACAGAAATCAGTTGATATTATTTAATTCTAAGTCGGTGATAAATAATAATTTTAATAATTTTTTTTATTCGCGAGAAAAATAATATTCTCTGCGATTTTGTTATACTTTTCGTTCTGGCCAGTTATTATCATTCTGTCCTATTCTTCTTGGTTCATGTGACCCAAATAATCAAATTCCGATGATTTCATTCGTTCACACTCCCTCACTGCGTTGCATTCCTCTTGTCCCAGTTTCTCGAATGCGTGGGAAAGCAGTAATAGCTTTTCCGATTCCGAAGCCTATTCATTACAATTCTAGGGTGCTTCGTAGGCGAATTTCCCTATAGGTTCGCTGTATTGCGCTTCAAACCTCTTCAAGATTTCTCAACAAAATATTTTTTTCTGCCAGTAACTCATCAAAATATTGTAAATCTATCTGGAAATCATTTCGCGATTTCAAATATTGTTGTAGTATTCATTAGAGGATTGAAACTAACAAAATATTATTCCAGATGTTCCTTCTCATTTTTCAACAGACATTACCATTAAACTTCTCTTTGCTTTATTGATTTTTTTTTGCTCTTAAAAAAAGCTTATTCGTCCGCTTGACAAACTTTGAATAGGGAAAGAAATCTTCTTGAAATGTGACGTGCATCTACGTTGTTACTACAGCCTCTAACGTTTATATTTGACAATTTCTTTGTAGATCCCTGTGGAAAAACTGCACAAGAATTCGATTAAAATTCCTGCAAAAAAAATTTCAACAGTAAAAATGACCTCCCAGTGATGTAAATAAAAAAATTCATTGTCAACTATCAAAAAATGTAATACAATACGATTTTAACCTTCTTCCTTCTATATTTCGGCGATATTTCGCGAAACCATATCTTTTCGCTTTTTCAAGCCTTTTTCTTTTCCAAAAGATATCATCAGAGGTCAAGAAGAAAAATTTCGATTAAAAAACCTTACGATTATGTCAATAATTGAATATGTCAATAATGACACATGATTGTAATATATTATGTTATTATTGGA
>JAFIDM010006943.1:12502568-12529139 GCA_023159025.1 Thereuonema tuberculata | reverse complement strand
TTAACATAATAATTGAATATGTCAATAATGACACATGATTGTAATATATTATGTTATTATTGGAAAGAAAACTTAAAACGTGTTAATTTTAACATAATAATTGTTTATGTCAATAATGACATATAATACGTGATTGTAATATATCAGTATTAAGTTACTTTATTGGAAAGAAAACCCAATAACGTGTTAATCTTAAACTCATTAACAATGAGGGATGCTTTTGAGTAGTATTGAGATAAACTCAAAAGTTATTTTTGGAAAAGAAAAAGGCTTAAAAAAGCGAAACGATATGGTTTCGCGAAATATCGCCGGAATATAGAAGGAAGAAGGTGAAAATGGTGTAGTATTATATAATCTAAATGGAAAGTAATAAGTTACGAAGTATATCAAAAAATGTATCAGAAGCCGCTTTACTGTACATCTACATAGGGTGTTTGAATAATATTTCTTTATTATTATTTTTGCGTTGCGCAATCGCAAATATCAGAAATTAAAATATCTTTTAATAACTTTTGTTTGCACAGCCTTTGATTTTACATCGAAAATGTTTTGTTTGTGCAGTTTTTAGAGATGCCCTGATCTCTAAGAATCCGTAATTTATAGAATTTAGGTTTGTTAGATGTTTTTTTTTTTTTTTTTGAAAGCCCTTCTGCTATGCTGAAAAGCCTAACCTATTTTTCCAACGAGTTCTTCCCCTAGTTCTATTTCAAAATTGCAAGCTTTTTCACCTGAAGAGACCGGACCGACATCTCCTGCGAAACTAGTAGTGATTGTAAATTTTTAATTTGCTGTGTCTAATTCTTATTTCAATTATTCTTCACTATATTTTGATATATTACAATTTAAGGCTTAACAAAAATTCTCTCTTGTATTTTGAGCTCGGCTAAAGGGTTATAAAATGATCGTGAACTTTTCCTTCACATCAAAATGGCGATGACGAATTGTATTAAAGTCTTCGCGGCCAGAGTTGAAACTCCCAGAATGCAACGCAGATTATAGATTTTCCTAGCCTGGCCGGTCGCGCACATTCAAATAGAAGAGAAAATGGCGGTCGCTGCTTCACATTCAACAGGAATGATATTTCCTGTTGATATTTCCTGATATTTTCGGAGCTAATGGTATTCATACTGGAGAAATTAGTCAACGATAATGTGTTTCCGGTTTCAACATTCGCCGCGACGATTATACATACTTATTAATCAAATATTAATTCTTTCAAATACATAAGTTATTGCAAATGCTTCCGATTTAAGGCTTATCATAAATACATTTTGCAATTTTCTTGTTTTTATTTGTAAGATATTTCTTCAGCTGTTCATTTTGGAAATAAAAAAACCCTTTTACTGTATATTTAATGTACTTAGGATTTGTGAAACAATATTTTCAATTATTAATATTCTTCCATTTCTATTAGCGCAATCATTTTTTTTATCTACTGAGGTTGAAACTTAGATAAATATAGAAATTTATTCTTCAGGCATCAAATTTCCTTGAGTCAAAACCTATCTTATAAAGAAATATGTTTTTACATGTCTTTTTTATTGTTTTTATCTTATGATTATAGAGATTTTATATTACCGTATATGCTCCAATAGAGGCCCCCGGCGTTTATTTGCAAAACTAGCCTCGGCTCCCGGCGCTTAATAGAGACCGGCTGCTATTAGAGGCCGGCCATTATTAACGAAACCTTGAGAACACAATATTTTTACACATAAATACCGGCTAATATTACAAACAGCTACTTTATTTGAATTTCACATAAGACTGTTAACGATAAATGGCAATGTCTTTCTGTCCCTTTCGCTGCTATTCGTCATCTGATTCCGCAATGACGGCTTCCTTGTTGACGAGCGGCCGCCTCACCGGAAGTTTCTTTCGCGTATTCCACCGCGCGAATCTTAAAGGCAATGTCAAATGACTGTTTCGGCGGCATTTTGTAAGGCAATGTACCGTAAGGTATTACGCACGACTATAAAGATACGGACGCTTACACTAGTATCGGTAGGCAAATATCAAAAACCCGGCTACTATTAGAGACCGGCTACTATTTGGCCGTGTCCCCTCTGCAGCCCGGTGCTTATTAGAGACCGGCGACAATAAGAGCCTCGACGTTTATTGGAGCATATACGGTATGATACAGATTATGAGAAGCTAAAATTTCAATTAATGAGTTATTAATTTATAAATTTCCAATTTGTTTTTAATGTTAGATCATTAGGTAAGAGCAAAAAAAAAATCCTAATATGCTTTTATAAACTAAAACACAAAATATCAGAAAGCTGAAGTTTTTTGGTAGATGAATATAATTCAGTTCACTGTTCGTTTTCGATATAACTCAGATGAGATGCTTAGTGGCCAGAGATTATTACTGTATTTGTCTTTATCACTAAAAATCAACAATGAAATTGTCTTTGAAAAATTGCAAGTTTATTTCTAGATTATCCCTTGTAGCTTGCATTTGATTGCAGAATTTTCTTACAATTAATTCTGTTTAAAATAGAAATCATATCCTTTGGTTCCTATCCCAAAAATAATGCAATAAATTTAATCATTAAGGTTTTAAAAAAGTTGGTTTCGTTTTTTTTTAAATTCGTATATTCTTCAAAAACCGTCTGTTAATTGAGTTATTGCAGAAAGAAGATAAGAACGTAATAAATAAAGATAAGAATAATTGTATTGAATGAATTGCATTTCTTTTGAGACAGCCTCGACACTGAAACACCCGGAAGGAAAGTTATCTGAAGGTCTTTCGCCACAACGTCATCCAGAGGTTTTTGAATAAGAAAAATTTTGATTTTGTGTTTTGAAAATTTCTTAATAGCAGCCTCGAGAAACTCCATCTGAACGATGTAATCTCATGAAAAAGTAAGTAAATCATTCTATCTAATGAGAGGAAAATATTCAAATAACATTGCCCGGGGGTATCTTGTGTATATCTCCGATGGGAATGTGGGATTTTCGAAATGGAAACACTGTTTTTTGCTAATTGCATATCTATACATTTCGTTTAGACGTATTAGCTGATTTTGTAGAAATTTTGCTTTTTAAATAAAATTTCATAAATCTAAATAATAGGCGCGAGTGTTTGTTTGATTGTTTTGAAACAACGTCGCCATTTCTCAACGTATCTTTACCAAATTTGGCAGTGAGGTTGTCTTGCATCCAGAATAATGCATGAACAACGAAAACCCGGATCCGGAATAAGGGGTGTAAAGTGGGGGAGCAAACATTCTTGAAGGATATGTATATCTCTGAAGCCTGTTAGTTGGAAACACGACATTTGATTTGAGTGATGGGAGGGGCGGGGGGCAAATCTTTTTTTCAAAGATATGCGTATCTCCGATACCTCTTCATTTGCAACCACGAAATTTCACATTAGTGTTCTTTATCAAATTCGGCGAATTTCCGATATTCGGATCTTAAGGGATGGAAACGGGGGCGGGGACTTTCCTGCGGGATGTACGTATCTCCGAAACCGCTTGAGTTGCAAACATGAAATTTGACATGAAAGTTTCAGCTTTTAGTTAACTAGATGTAATTTGCTTTTTTTGAAGAAATAAAGTGTGTTTTTACATTACGTCTGCACGACTTCCGGGGGCGAAACGACGGTAGCAGATCTGTAACAAAATTACCACGTTCCTTTTTTACCAACTGGAAAAATTCAAAGTGATCACACAATTGCAATTTCTTCGTCATCCACATCAGCCCAACTATTTTTTATAACCCGCCTGAAAGCACGGGTATTTTTGCTAATATCTTGTAAAACAAATTATAAGAATAATGGAAACGGAAGTTCTTCATCTAAACTTTCCAATCTTCCCGTACATGTTTAAATTTTGTATTTTTAAGGGAAAAGCCATTTCAAATCCAACCTAAAAATTCTATATTGATCCAATAGCAGACTCCAATAAACTTAGATCGGAATCTCTGTTGTAAAATGTCAATTTCAACCAGTTTTCCAATCCATCTGAAAATGAATTAGTAATGAAAACCAATGTTTTCCATTACAATTTAAATTCTATTAACAGGAGAAGGTTTTCTCTGAACTTATAAATTTACTTTAAAAGCAAAGTTTAGATCGTTACAAATACAGGGTGATTCATAAAGTACTGGAAAAATAAGCCTATAAAGAACGAACTTCGAAATATTTTTCTATCAAATTCGGTGTAAGAAAATGTAAAATAGGCATGGAATTCCGGATCGAATGTGCGATTCTGAGTCGGATGATGGGGTCCCCATTTTAGCCTTTTTTCTGCCCCTATAAAAAAAAAATTGGTCTAGTTAGCACCCTTCACAACCGGGAAGAGCAAGGAAAGAGAAGCGAGATTAGAATAGCTTAAGTTAAATGGAGTATTGACTCCATTGGGTTTCTTCTAAACACAAAAGAGCCCCTGGAGGCCTATTTTTCCAGTACTTTATGAATCACCCTGTATATATAAATTGTATAATTTTCTTTATATTTAAAACGATAAGTATTAAAATTGAATTTTTTATGGAATGAGAAAATAAAATAATTCATCAAAAAAAAAAATCACAATCCTTGCTAATCCTTTAAAGACAGAATTATTATTATTTTTTTGATTTTGTTTTAATTTTCTGAACCATATAATTACAAGTAGATATATAGTGTGCTGGAATATTTCAGATATATTTTAGTTACTGTCAAACTGAAATACCAAATTATTTTTTGCTGCTGCTAACCTTTTACCACATACTGAAATTGATTTTATTTAACATAAATCTACTTTTTATCACGCTTCCCTTCCCTAAAAACAATCTCGTGGAATTAATTTCTGTAGAAATCTATCGATTATATATTTCACCAGTACATCTTTTTTGAAGAGTAACAAATCGTACTTTTGTTACTTCTTTATTGTTATAATAATATCGTGTTATAACATCTATCAGTTTTAATAATAATGTATCATTTTTGTTAACTGTTGCCTTTCCTTTAGGCACTGAAATGATTTGTTCATCTCACCTGTGAACATTTCTATTTATTTTCGTCTCACTAGCCGGGTACCGTCGCGTCGCTTCGATCCGGAACCCTTGCATATATAACATTAAAAAAAAAAAAAAACAAAAAAAAAAAAACATTATTTATTTAGCAAATTAATATCGAGATCGGAGAATATACGACTTCCCAGCCCATTGTGGCCTTCTCCGCTTAACTCAGATGTATTGCGGGTTGGCGCCACACACTTCATGGTCAGTTTGCAACATATTATGTTAACTGTAGCGCATTCAGATACATTTTCTACTGCTGAAGCTATTGATCGAGTGGTGAGTGTAATATGAAATTTTTCACATTTTTGCATGATTCTTCCAAACGCAGAAACGTTTGTTAATGACTGATATCTCGTTCGATAGAACTTTCAAATACCAACATTTTCTCAATATAATGTTCTCTTCCAACTTTTATACTTTTCATTTAAATTGAGAAAAAGTCAAAGTTTGACCCTTTAAAAGGCGACATCTTGGAAACCATAAAAATTTTTCCGAAAGATTTTTGTAGCATTTTGTTTGTTTCAAAAAGATCTACATTTTATCCATTTGCATGACCAATCAATCTATCTCTTATAGTTTGGTCACAAAATTGGAAAAACAAGTCTTATGAAAGAATGGCAGACAGAATAACATTTTTATAATTTATAATTGGAGGAAATATTTTCACGTTTGGTATTTTCTTTTAACTTCAAATATTCACAAATATATTGTCTTTAATAATCACTGTTAATCATCACTAGGATTTCACAGTAAATCCTTGCTCGTTGTCAGCAATGTTCTTCAAATGTTGTCTATCTTCTACCTGGATAATAACGAGCCAAAGCCAATTGTATTTTTTTTTCCCCCTTCGTTCGACTGAAAAACTACCCCAATTTATCGGACTCGCAAGCTGAAAATTCAGCTTTTATATTTTCATTATGAAGCAACTCCATAGAATGCATTGGATATCTTCTCTGATCGATAAAACGAAACAAATGAGAACTTGAGAATACGCCATCTTTTGTGAACAGCAAACTTCTTAATTTCTCTTAAGAATAAATCCACTGTTTGGATTTTGTGATACTTGAGGGACATTGCTCATTAATTCATTCTTTCATGATTTTGTTGCTTGAATCTATGAGTTAAAAATATCTTATTTCGATCCGAAATGTCAATTAATATGTCCAAAAACGAAAATATACTGCTACTCTCGTTTCGCGATCACAGCGCCACCTGGTACTCCGACATAACTCGATACTAGCGACACCTATGTTCGGTGTTGAGAATCTTACAATTCGTCATTTTTTACTTTGTCCTTTGGTTTGTTTTCATTTAAAAAACCCGTATACTTGAAATCCGATTTCTTTAAATTTATTTTTTTTCTTCTCTTTTAAAGTTGTCAAATCGACAAAAACGATAAGCCTAAGGAAGCTCTGGAGGGACGGAAAAATACGCTTCGAATTTACGCTTAAATACGCTTTTCCCTTTTGCGCTTGTTTAAATTAGTTCTTTCTATCGTACGATCGTCATATCAGTAATTTTTCACTTCATGCATCTTTCCTTTATACATCGTTTGTTTCTGTTCTTGTCGGCACATATGCATCTCCCCTATTTTCACGCCGAGAAAGAAGTAGGAGCGACCAGTAAATCACGTGACCAGTCTCTTTCGTCTGGCTAAGCAGTACGTTCCAATTATAAATACTGAAAACAAACGATATAAATTTTGCGTAAAAAGACAAACAAACAAACAAACAATTAAATTAAACTACTTGAAAATCGGATTAACTTCTATTAAATCAAACAGCGAGTTTAATAGATTAGCTAAAAAGGGATTAAATTTCATTGTTTTCTACAACGTTTTCTACTGTCAGCCCTTAGCTTAAGAATCGTGCACAGTGTAAGAGGCTGCTCATATTATACCCGCATAAACACAGGAGAAAGTAAACATCCGTGCCGATATCGGAATTCGAACACAGGTTCCGACACATCTCGCGGCTGTATTAAATGTATTGAATCATGAAACAGGAAAAAAAGGGGAATAGCTCTTAAACATAAATACATATGTGACTCATAAATCGCAACGATGATATTTTAAGCTAATATCTTTTCTTTGGAATGTAAGATAAAGAAGGCTATTTCTGAAAATACATTTCTATGACATCTTTAAAGCCTCAGTTACATTATCTACGAACACCTACAACTAAAATGAATTTTGCATGATTTTTGATTCATTCGAAACAGAAAACAAGAAAAGATTTTCAGAAAACAAGAGGGTGTCGAAACCCGAAACGGTGCCGTGTCCTATCCCCAACAAAATATCCAAAATAAGCTCAGTGATTTTTGTTTTTTGTTGTTGTTTAGTTATTGTGCGGTTTTGTACTGTTTTCATTGAAGTTTTAACTTGGTTCGCACGTTAATTTTGATTTAAGAAAAGATTTTACTTGAAACCTATAGAAAGTCTCCAAATATTTTTTGTTGTTGTTGCTTTTTGATGACATAGGCTGTCTTATTGGCTTGTCTGCTAGTTTTCTTGACCGAGAGGATTTATCGATTACAATATCCTGGCGAACTCTGTTCGACGAATGGACAGAGGATGGGACACTCGCGAATAATTGAAAGGGCTTTTGGAGAAGACAGTTCCACGTGCAGAATTTCGTATTCATAGCTGACCTCGAAACACGATTTCATTTCCTGGAGAACAATAAGAACAACGCGCTGTAACTCGGTGGCAACTACTTCGTTACGTAGCAAAGTTAATTGGCTTTTTAAAAAATTGGAAAATGCGCACAGGACTTGAACATTTGTTCAGTTAACGTTGCTATGGAAACAGTGATGTAGCATTGAAGGAACAGAAGATATCAGTAAATGTCAATTCACTTTATGATTTGAGGAATGATACTTTCTTGAGTTTCTTTTTCTCGTTTATTTCTTCCTGCAGCATTTATAACGAAGATTTTGCTTGTCATAGAAATAATGATACACGTAGTTGTTCCTTATGAATTGGAACAACCAAGATCATCTATGGATCTTGAGAGATAATCTTCCTTTTGACGAGATAAAGCGATTGAGTCTAATGATTAGCGGCTGACAATGATTATTTCAGCTTCGATTGGATTACCGTTGCTTAATCACCATTATTCATTATCAGGTTCATCCAATGTAAGAAAAGTTGATTTCCGATGCATTACTATTCGCATAATACTGATCTCGGGATAATAATTTAAACGAAATGTAATTTTATGATATTTGGAACCTTATTTTAAAAGGTCTTTTCTTAGTCATCTCTTAATAGAAATGAAGTTTGTTCTGTAATTATGCAGAATGTCGAAATTTGCAAATTAAGATGAAAATTCATTATTTTCGAACGAACGATTCGGAAGCAATTAAGATCATATTCTTGGAAAACCGAGTTATTTTATACAGGGTGATTAAAAATATCCGTATCACTTGTTTCTCCCGAAACCCACAGGATACAGGTTGTTCGCAGGAAAATTTTCGTTACCGAATAGAACCTAAAGACTCGAATGGTTGCATTGTTTAATGTAAGGTAGGAACCGTTTGTGAGGTTAATCGGTGTCAGCTGTTGAAATTTCGAATTCGAACAAAGGTCACGTGAAGTATCGTTGGATAGATCTTTTGAAGATAAACAATGCTTTTTTTTTCTCAACTTTCGTTGTTTTATTCACAATTGAAGATAAACTAAAATGATGGTGCTTGTTATCAAGATACTCTTCGGAACAATTGTAGATGTTGACAACAAGGAAATTGACAAGGGTTCAACCAGTGTTTAAAACGTGCAATATTAGAGTAAATACGGAAAGGAAAGACAAACACCTGGCTTGAACTGGAACACGTGCCGGCAGTTGTAATTGTAACTGCTCATTGTTAACTAAGAAAAAAGAAAAAGAAAATGAAAAACAGCACCTGAACAAAAGAGGAAATTTTTTGCTGGCGTCGAGAGACGCAGCAATTTGTTTTCTTGTTTTTTGGGGTCACTTCCGAGTTGGGGGTGGCTTCCACTAACAAGATCTTGCCTTTCTGATTCGGTTAAGGGAAGGCGAGGATTGGGCTGACGAGTCCGTGGAAGGACGAAACGGCCGTCCCCAGCTCCTTCCCGTAATCCAAAATCAGAAAAGCAATTCCCTCTTTTGTTCAGGTGCTGTTTTTCATTTTCTTTTTCTTTTTTCCTAGTTAACAATTCTCACAGCACGTTAAATTTTCTTTATTACTGCTCATTGTTGTTGGCAAGTTTCTAAAAAATATAATATTGGCAAGTGAATATAATTTTGTGCTAAAGCATAAATTTAAGAGCTACCCGTAATAATAATAAAAGTTTAAAAATAATAATAAAAATAAAAGGGAGTACAATGTGTAAGGGAAACTAAAAACAACAAAATAGAAAAAAAAAAAATAAAAGAAGTTAGGAAAAAAAAAAAAACCCATGCGCATATTGAGGAAAAAAAAAAAGTAAGACATACGACAGATTTGAACCGACAACCTTCAGTAAATGAGTCCGAAATCTTAATCAAGGTATACACTACCAACTGAAATGAGATGGTTGCATTTCTAACATTTAAGCTAATAGCGGAAATCCAATGAAAACAATGCCAAATATCCCCAACATGGGGAGGGAGGGGCGCTGGCCCCTGAAAATACCCTATTCCTACGTTGTTTGGGCCTCTGAACACGATGGTGAAGTCCATTGGTCGATCCGACCATTCGTTCGGGAATTTGTAGGGGGTACAATAACAAATATCTCGAACATGAGGGGAAGGAAATGTGCCCCTGAAAATACCCCCATTCCTACAGTGTTTGGGCCTTTGAACATGATGTTTGTCGATCCGGTCTTCCGTTTGGGAGTTGTTAGAGGGGGACTGTTCTGGACGGATTTTGGTAGCTATCACAATAGTTCCCAAATGGGTCGCTAAAAATAATATTTGAACCTCTCAAGATAGCTTCTTTGTTATATTAGCTGTAATTTGTTTTTAAATCCTATGCAGAATGATCACATTGACTATTCTTTAATGTATTTGTTACTTAGAAGATTATCTTCTAACAGTTTCTTAAAAATTTCATTTGAAATTCTCCACTGGTGCCATTTTGCCATTTAATGGACTACGAAGCCCTAAGCGTCCATACATCACTTTTCTACAAAGCAACTGGATTCTCAGATAGAGGCACTTAGGTTCAGAATCATTTGCTCGATGTTACCTATTTCGGAACTTGTTATCAGTAAGTCACTATGACGGCTGGTTGTCATGGGAACCAGAGAATTCCAGATGGTTCGAGAAGTGAAGCAAACAACAAATATTCCTGTTCTGTTCTTGTTACTGTGTATTATTCAGTGAAGCACATTCTCTTGCTTTCACTGAATTCCTGATACTGAATCCATCTGGTCAACTATCTTCTACGTTGATCCGAGATTCACTGCGTGGTATTCATCAAAACAGATAATGTGTTTCTGTTTCGTTGCGTCAGTAAAGGATAAAGGAATCTATAGAAATTAATGCTAAAATGCATCTCTACGTATCTTACGGAATTAATAAATTACATATAAAACAACACTTGATAAAGTAAGAAATGTCAAATTTATCCCGTATATTTTTGTTTTTTAGGTTTTTTTTTTTAATTAGTGCATATGCGAATAATCGACCACTGGGAAGTAACTGTATTATTGGAAAGATGTTTTGTAGCAATAAAAATTAGAAAGATTTTTATTGCTAATTATCTGAGAATAAATATGTTTACAACTTAAGATCCTGAAGAATAATTCGTAACGTGCTTGAAGAAAGTCACTCTCAGAAACTAAGAAGAAAAAAAAATGTATTCGTAATTACAGAAAATACAAAAGCCAGAATGTTTTCTTTAAGTTTATAAGATTCATGTACGAATTTTAGCAGTAGATGTCACTGTTGCGTCCTGGAAACATCAATCCATAAGCAAATTACGTCATAAAAGGTCTGTCTTTCACGAAATGGACTGTATTGGTATTCGAGACGCAGTCACTCTCAGAAACTGAACTGCGTCTCTACTACGACTACACTCCATTTCGTGAAATTTACGACGTAATTTGCTTATGAATTGATGTTTCCAGGATGTAACGGCGACATCTATTGCTAAAATTCGTAGCTGAATCTTAAAAACTTAACGAAAACATTTGGGTTTTGTATTTTTATAATTACGAATACATTTTTATATTGTTGTTGTTATTTAAATAATTACATTTTTTTAATAATCTGGCTTGGCTATGTCGATGTAGAATTTTCTCGTATTTTCCATATTTTCGTATTCCCGGCTTCATGTGAAGAATTCGTTGCAAGGATGTTTTGCTTCCGTTGAATTCATTCTTTGACTGAATATCAAATATTGGGTTTTCAATCTCAAGTAGAATTTTAAGAAATGACTGCCCCTACACCTGTATCGGCTTTGATTCATTCTTCAACTCTAGTGATAGCTGGAATATATTTATTAATCACTGATATCGTGGCTCTGACAAAAAGTCAAAGTCGTCCATATCCGCCACTAGATTTGCACGAATCAGCTTCATCCCGAAATTGGTGAACGATTTCCTGTGGAAAAAAACCCTTCGCAGACAATTTTGTAGCTGTTCTGTAGGAATAGCGCTTCAGAAATATATATTTTATCATTCTGATTTGAAATATTGAAAACATTCCAAATTACACCCCTGAATTGGCTGTAACGTCTTCCCTCGCGTAATGATAGTAATTGGTCTCCAAAGACGCCATTTCTGTTTGACGTTATGATTTCCAGGCGAACAGAAGTGATCAGATTTCGCCGTATAAGAAAGTCTTTCTCTGCTGAATTCAACTTTTACATAAAATAGATGATTGGCGGAGTTTTCCAATAAACTCATTAGAAATAAATAAATAGAATTATTCTAAGAACCACAAGGATTGAATTCTAATTTTGTACTATCCTTGAGTTATTGAAGGCCACAGTATTTGGCCCAAATTATGGAATGGCCAATAAACACTAAGCTCTATTCAAAGTTGATTACAAATTAAACTGTTCCATATGAAATTTAATTTCAGTGGTCCTTTATTCTTCATGTTTCAGTCTTTTGACGCATATATAAAGTTATCCATAAATTGGGTCTATAAACACCAGAATTTAATGTCATCTAGATAATAAAATTAGAACTCTTAAATATAAAGTTTGGTGTAGATCCGTTAATTACTTTTTGAAATATGGTGATTCAAAATTATTTTCAATTAACGTGCATCAGTCACTGGCTGACATAGCCTACATATTTAGAAAATTCTTTTGACGTACGTTGGGCGTACTATTGTAGTGGGAGGGTGATTTCAGTGCTAATTTGCACTTACGATTGCAATAAGAGCACAAGGCACAGTAGCGTTTTTTTTATTGATGCAATTCAAATTGAGTGTAGAGTGATTTGAATTATTAATTTACTAAGTAATATAATTTTAACTATTTAATCCATATTCTTGAACAACTGAAATATAGGCCTATCCAAAAATTTGAAATGGGAGGAGTTATAATCTTAATCGTTCAACCAAAAAAAACAAAAAACAAATTAAATAAATAAATAAATAAACGTTGTATCCTTTTCTGTAAGAGGTGGAGGTCTTCCAAAACAAAACGATGGCTTCCCCCCAAAAAATCTGGTCCAAAATGCACATTTCCTTCATTTCCGAATGTAATTGAAACTTTACAATTCCTACCAACAGTGAAAAAATAATAGCAAATATTTGAAATATTTGAAGTTTTTTTTAATTGCAGCAAAATAAATCACTTTCCCTAAAGCTGTACTATGTTCATTTGTTATCGTCAGCGCTGCGGAAATGATTTCATAATCTGCGAACAGCGCGCACATCACAACGCATCACGGGAACGGTGATACGGATCAAACGATATGGTAATTAGTAAACTTTTTTATTTTTAATAGATCCACTATAAACAGTTCATTACAAATTAAAACAAAGAAAAAAATGCTTTGAATAATTTGAATTTTTTTCCGACTGCTTATTTTAGGAATCGTAGTGATGATTTCGGTGAGAAACGAGACGACAACCTCGCTGATTCGTTTCAAGTTTCATTGTGTTTTCTTTCTTTATTTTTATTTATAAACCTCTTAAAGTCCAACGTATCTTTTCTTACACACGCTTACTGAATATCTTTACTCCGATAATTAAGCGCTTTTTAATCTTCAATCAGAAATTTTACAAAAAACGTGAATCGAGCGAGAAAATGGCTACCGAGTCCTCGTTTAAGCAACGCAAGTGTTTCGTGATTGGCTGTTTGAAAAAATGATTTTCCCGCCAGTCGCACACGACAACGAGATTCGTCGGCCACTGTTTCTCCTATTGCTAGTCTTTGGCGGCAACGGACTTCGGCGAACTTTGACGTCACAAAATTCCGTTGATGTTGCATGACAAATGAGCTCCGGTTTTGATCATTTTTAGAAGAATTTTCTTCATGTACTTAAAAAAAGAAATATTTCAGTAAATCCTAAATAAATTATATAGAAAAAAATCAATAGGTCTTTTACCCAATAAAAGTGAAATGTTTACTTCCTGCATGTCTCAATATTACTTTTTTGAAAAGTTTCTATTTTGACTTATTTTTCTCATTGTGAGACGACTTGATAAATTTGTTATTATAACTTTATTTTTGTTAATTTTATTTCTTTTACTTTTATTCTTAGTAATTAAATATTTTATTGAAGAATGAAAAGCATTACTCATTACGTGAAAACACAGTGTTACCTTTACGTAGCGACGCGATTTCCACATCTGGATGCTCTTGACTCGTCGCACACCCTGCCGTGTATTTTGGACTGATGAAGCCAATGTGGAAGGCTGAGAATTTGAGCCAGTACGCAATCTGTTACGTCTGTTGAAAGGACTCAAAGGTGTTCGTATCTGAGACAGCACACCCGGCTTTTGAAGGGGTTAAAATACGAATGGATTGAATTTATATGCCCTGGAACTTCTTTTCTTGAAACATTTTATTTTAGAAATCTCGCGAAATCAGCAAACAGAGGAAATAGACGGAAATAAATGGCTGACAATTCCATTCCGTGGTAGACCTACAGTCTAATACTCGATCCTGCTAAATATACTGACGGGACTAGATAAAGTGAAATCGGAACATCTAAAATTCTTAAGAGTAATACCCTATTTTGCCCTTCAGGCACAGCCTTGTGGTCAAGGCGATAGCCTCCCACATGTCTGATGTGTCTGAACGTGGATTTGAATCCCAGTACCCCAGGGATATTTTCTTCTTTTTCTGTTTTTACGCTTCTTCTCTTTCTCTTCAGGTTCGGATCCACACCGTAATGGTTTCCTGAGGAAGGCAACGGAAAACCACCTCAGTTTGTGTTCCAAGAAATAAGGGAAATAAATAAACAAACGGCAAGACGTTGCTGAATTGCCACTAAACCTGTCGGGGTACAGAACGCGCGCGCACATAAACAAATGCTATTTTATATATTCGCTCCTCTTTAAAAAATTAAAATTGTTAGAATTTTTAGAAAAGAAATTGTATTTGCATCAGCTTCATAAATAATTTATTTAGAAAAGACAATAATTTATTAGGAGAAAGTAGAAAGTATCCAAAATTATACTATGGTTGAGAAAAAGAAGAAAACCATTGGTTATGGATTACTAATTCCATCTATTCTCTATCGCAAAGAACCGTAAATAATTTCTGTTTCTCCAAAATAGAAGAGAACAAGATTTTTTTTAATAGTCTTTGCATCTATAACGTGCCTATTCTTTCACGTGTTTATATTCATATTTTTTTTTTATGAATTTCATCAATATCCAAAAGTGGCTGCAGACGAATAGAAATGTTCGGTCGAGGAAAAAGAACTGCGGCTCCCGTCCGTTTTCGTTCTTTTAGAGTTCTCTTCACCGTCAAATGGGACAAATTTGTAGCAATAGCAGGTCTTTCTAACAATTCAGAAATTCATATTCCATCACCCTGACTCTTAAACTAGTAGAAAACGTTCCAAATTATACTTCTAGCTTGACTCTGCAGGCCTTACAGTAACCTATTCTTATGATATATAATATATTGCTTTCTGTTCCAGGATCTACCAAGTCATCCGTTTATTTCCTTATGCGGTCATTCTTCTTTCTCTATGCTTACCACATTTCTCTTATTGTTTAGACACTAAATCTAAACTAAAACTTTCTAAATTAAAAGAGTTAACAACAAGTCAATTTAAATCACGTAAAACCATTTCCTTTAAATTAGTCTTCTGAACAGTCTGAATCTTTTCCAGAACTCTCTCAAAGAATCCGAACACAAATTAATTCTCTCTTTGTCCGCCATAATTAAATTACTGCCAGCAATAATTTAAATCCACCAAATGCTGTTTACACGAATAGCACGGGGCCATTTAGAAGACACTTAAAATTATTTAGTTAGGCTTTGGACTGCTCGTTTACTGTAAGGCAAATAAATTTTAATTTGCTTAATTAGCAGAGGTGTAATTTAACTAGAAAGTTAACGAAAATTTATTGAATGTAATTTTGAAAATAACTCTCATAAATTGCGTTTAATCGTTGATTCAAATCGGATAAAAGAAACTATGTATCATTCATAAATTATCTGATTAAATTTCAAACAATTACAAACTAAACTCTGTAATCACCTGATTTAATAATTTCGCGAAAACCAATATTTATGATGTATGAATTTCCATCTGAAAGATCATCCCTAAATCAAATATTTATAAAACATCTAATTCCAATTAAAATAACCAAATTTAACATGAAATCAAGCAGTTAGAATTTCTATTAAGGAAGGCTCAACACTTATAATTTTCTAGCAGAAAGACCCGTTCTTCGCTCTGGTTACAAAAAATACAAATGCTCTGATGTAGATGATAGAGAAATTGCAACTGCGAGATAACTTCGAAACTTTCTCGGTTGGTACAAACAAAAATTTAAAGGTCTGATCTCATTACAAATACATATATATTATACTGAAAACCCCGTAGAAGTATCCTTAACAATGTTTGCCCATGCACTCAACGCCCTCCCGTGTATACCCATAGTTCCAGGTTATTCGAATTTTATAACTCGAGATTCCTAGATGTGAAATTAATATCGAGATCGGAGAATATGAGACTTCTCACCCGTTTCTCCCTTTCTCACTCCCATTTACACCCTAGTTCCAGGTTATTTGAATTTGGTAATTCGAATTTTCTAACGCCACAACCATCACTTCAAAACTTCCCCAGTTCTTAAAAAAATCATCTGATCATTACAAATCTACATCTATCCCGAAAACTCCGTCGCTCTTAAGCACAACAATATTGTAGTTCCAATTGTCGCCACCAGGTTAATCTGTAGCGCTATTATGCTCAACAATACTTTAGTTCCAATTGTTGCTGAACAATATTTATGTAGTTCCAATTGTCGCCACATAGCAACCTGGTGGCAACAATTGTACTATTTCAGGGATTTCACCCTTTTTCAGTCGCTGGGGATTGTGTGTCCAGGTTCAAGGTAGCCCGTTTTCCGCAGGATCCTAAAGAGTAATTCTGCAAAGTTTGGTCCAGATAGATCGGTTTGGTCCAGATAGATAGGTCCAGATAGATCGGTTTGGTCCAGATAGATAGGCCCAGATAGATCTAGGAGTCTATAGCGACAAACATCCTGCTTTATATATATATCCTGCTTTATATATATATACTACAGAAGATTATAGAACAGGTATATAAAAACGAAAAGTATTTAAAAAATACATACAATTAGTGCGTACGGATCCTGTAACCAGTGGTACAACTTTAATTTATAATTTAGTAAAATAATTTCTTTCCTTTTTTTAAAAAAAAAAATTTAATACAATTCATATCTAATTTAAATGCTTAGAATTTTACAATCCTAAATAAAATTAAAACTCATAGAAGGTTAAATTTAATATACAGATAAATTAAAATTATTATAAAACATTTAAAAAAATACGACATTTCAGCACCTCAATTAAAGGGGCCAAACAAAGCGTTTTGTTTTTGAATGCATAGAATAACTTCAATTTGTTCTCTATGTTAAATTTAACCTTCTAAATGTATTTGTCTTACACACGTACTTCTTTTTTAAATTAAAACTCGTTGTTAACTTTAATATTTTTTCCCACTTTGATTCCACTTTCAGAAATAGTTCAGTCAATTTAGGAAGTTTTGGATTCCATTTTAAGGAGTAAAAGAATAATTTGCTCCAATTTACTTCTACAGACACTTGAGTGCAACCGCAACTTTGTATGCATTACATTTACAAACACTGAAAGCTTTAATGCCAATGAACTAATTGATGTAAACCAACCTATAGAATTACTGGTTAGTTTAATTACTGAGTGTTTTACTAATAGGTAACTATAGAGATTTTGTTAATGATATTGATTGTTTAATTTTTCCTCTATTGTGGCTTTGTGCTTTTCTAATTCGATGGTTTGAATTTGCTTAAAGTTTTATTAATTACATTCTATTTAAGTGATACTAAAATGCTCTTTCGATGCTAGGAATTCCTCTTGAAATTCATTTTATTTACGGAGCATCCACAAAAATGAAACGGCAGATTTAAATTGTATATCTTTACTTTATATAACATCGAAATGCTACCAGAAACGATCAGAAAGTTTCTCTTTGAGTTCAAATCAAAAGAAATCCAAGAAATTCATATAAGCATAAGTTACATAAGCCGAAGTTTTTGTGGTAAAAGTTTTCGTGATAGATTCAGTTTTTAGCTTCTTTTTTGTAGAAAAGCTTCCTATTTCCACAGCAGTTAAATAACGTTCTCTCTATCGAGATAAATCTATCACTTAATGAAATATCACTATTTCTTTTAGAATTGGGATTTTTTTTTCTTACCATGTGTTATTTATTAAATGAAGCTGATTACATTCCTAATTTAATAAATCCTCAGATGATATTCTTCATTATATTCTCCATCTTCTTTTTATAACAATATTTCGATCAGTTACAAATTCTTTACCTTTCTCTTCTAGAGGTACAATTTGTAGGGATAAATTCCTTCTACTAAATTCACAAAGATTTAAAGCTAACAATTTATGACATAACAATCAATACTCAATAATATCTTCGCATTCTAAATGGTAAAAGATATCACCTCAAACTAACAATTTATGCAATAAACAATTATGAATTAAACTCATTGTAATACATCAATTTATAAGAATCTCTCTGTTATTCGTATTATTTTTAAATAGACTCACTGAGTACTCATTAATTTTGACTCCTTTTTAGCGGTCCCATGTTACAGTTAACATAGGGAGCCGCTCTTGCTTTTGTGTTGTCTGTCTGTCACACTGTAAGTCACACTCTGTAGCGGCCAAACGGTTAGAGATATTAGAATGAAACCTTCACCATTGTGTTCAGCATCACAAAGTAGGTGACCACGTAAAATAAATCAGACCATTAGGACCACTCTCTGACCCCCCCAAATTAAAGTTTTCTGTAACAGTGTTAGTAATAATAACAATTAACACAGTAATAATTAAATAATTAAATTAATTTCAATTGAAGTTTGTAATATAAACTGTTTATAATCAACGGTTTTATAATAAAACGTTCTTTCTCATTTCTCACCTCGTGTAATTTATCAATAACCGGATCAGGGTTGTGATTCTTCCTTATAATAAATTCCTAATTTTCCTGACACTGAGCGTATTTCTTTTGTAAATCACATACGAAGCTTTTGTGTGTAACATTCAACGAAGCAGGTAGTTCTGTATCTAGTGAATTCACAGCACGTACAGAATTATTTCTGATCTGCAAATTCTCGCCGAAAATCCTTATTTTCTTGTTCGTTCCATTCCCTTCTGCTGCGAAGTGAACCACAAAGAAGAGATAAGACGAAGGGGAGCAAAAATAGCTGAATATTCAAAAAAGATAAAAATGAATTTCCTTACGGCGGCAGCAGAAAGGAAGAGTTCCAATAAAATCAATGACACATATTTTTTTATGTTTATGTGCACACATTTTCCTTTACACTACTAAAAAAAAAAAAAGGTTATTTTTGTGTCATTCCTTCTCCAAAGATTTGTTGTTGCGGGAAATTTAACTACTGTAACTGTAGTTAACATTAAAATCAACACAAATCTCAAAACTTTTACCATGTTAAAAAAATTTAGTTTTGGTAACAATATTTTCTCTGGCGATCGACACTGGCCAACATTGAATTTTAGTTTTGAAATACGAAACTGCATCTCTTTTTTTTTTTCTTAATTTCCATTTTCGTATCTCACAAAATCGGGCATAATCATAAAAATAGTGTCAAGAAATGGTCTATAATGAAGCACGTGACGCTGAAATCTACCTTGAAAAAAATGGCTATTATAAGTGCCATTAAAATTAACAATTTTGCACTCATAAATTTAAAAAAAAAATATACTTAAAAAGAATTACAGAAAAGAGATCTTAAGATCGAAGTATCTGAACAGACTCGTACAATGAATTTAAGTACACTACAACTCGTTTATCCGGCCATCGTTGATCCGGATCTCCGGATAATCCGGATCAGATTTGTAGACCTTTTTTTTTATTTAATGTTCACATAGATAATAATTTTAACTATGATAACAAGAACATACAGTAGAACCTCATTATAACGGACTCTATTATAACGGATGTCGCTTATAACGGACAGTTTTAAAAAAAATTGGCAGCCTACAATTAAGGTGAGCGAAGTGAAAGGCCATTTAAATTTTGTTATTCAATATGTTGAACAGTCGGCAAATGAAAATGTGTTTGCATATTATGAACGCCTCCGTCAATTATTAACTGAAGAAATAAGCAGCAAACAAACCCAGCAGAAAATAAATTATTTTTTTAATCCAATAAATGTAAGCAATCAATATGAACCAGGACCTTCTTGTTCTAAAGATTAATGCAGTGCTTATGTACACATCTTTTTCAATTCAACCTACTTTGTTGAAGGCTTTTTTTTTTATTTGATGTATAATAAACACTTTTTATAGCTAACTTTTGTACTTTCATTGATGTAAACCCTGCTGCATTACACCCCTATAAGAATTATTTGTTATAAACCGGACTTACATTAAAACAGACAACCTTCATCCCCAATTAGTCCTTTATAATGAGGTTTTACTGTAACTTTAAGTACGACAAATATTCGCTTTTTATTTTGATTAAATGTACAGTTCCTGCATAGATTGTACAATAAATTATGGTAAAAAAATGTTTTTTTGTTGAATTTAAGAAAGCTTTACTAGAGTAATTTTGTTACAAAACATAGTTTTTTATCGTAATAAACGGTAAGTCTATTTATTTAAGGATTTGTTTTGCTTAATACCCATATTACCGGGATTATCCGGATTTTCGATTTTCCGGATTGCCTTTGGTCCCAGTTAGTCCGGATAAACGAGGTTGTAGTATAATGATGTCATTTGATTTAACAGAGAACCACAAAAATATTTTAGAGTCAAACTCATGCCTTTTTAAACGTTCGTTTCTTTAAGATTTCTTATGTAACGAACTGTTTATTAATTTGATGTCAAGAATCAAGAGTTGCAAAGAAAGAAAACTGTTCGTGAGATTGTGACACTCGTCCTGACACTTGTTCAATCGAGATAATCTTTCGCACAAGATGGTTGGACTTAAAGTACAGTAGATCTTAAATAAATGTTTTTAAATTCGTTTATTTAATTATAGTCCGTTGTCATTTTATCCATTCAAACATTTTTCTACGATAATTGTTTAATTGTGTGGTTCTTAGAGTTTTTAAGAGTAATGGTTGAAAATACTCTGGAGTAGTTCTGCGAAACCCTCTATTATCTTTAAACAGTACCGATGGTGTATCAAAGAATATTGTTGTCTTTTAACAAAAAATATGTTGGAAGTGTTGCCATTATTTCTTGAGAACTTTGCACTGAAGAAGAGCAATTATCTAAACTTCGCGGAATGATAACATTGAAATTCATATTTCTTTAACAAAAAGCAAGATATTACGAAATCAAGTAATATGTTTGGAATTCTATACTTCCACAATGTGTGTATATCATTCATTCTTTCAATATTATTATTATTCGAAAAAGTTGCATGTTCTATAATACAGACAAAAATTTGGAGTAAGATTTAAAATTCGGTTGGCAGATTGTGGTAACAGTTACGTAAAGCTAAGGGTTAGTTTTTGTCGATTTGGGGGTGGGGGATTAAAAGCGCTGTGAGTGAGTGAGTGAGTAGCTGTTATTTCAAAATATTTTTTGTGGAAAAACATTAAAATATTGCAGTAGTTTCTATTCGGGCTTTGAAATATAAGATTTCCCAAATTAGAACTATTTTACAAACATTCAATAAAATTTTAAAAGAGAGCTCGCCCATTTAAAGTTAACTTTTAATAAGAATTAAGAAAAGATTAGCTGAGGATGATCATGTCATTTAACTTTTCTTTTAGCCTAAACCATGTTTTAACTTTTCTAAATTATAAGGATGCATTAAAAAAATTAATTCTAAATGTCTTCAGCTACTTTATTTTAAAAAAGTTAAATGTTTGTATTTTTCTACACATTTTGTATTTTTTTCACACATTAAACTTTATGCTAAAATTAGTACTATTGATAATCGTTTTTGATGTTAAGGGTCATTTCTAATTAAGATTTGGTTTTATTTCTATCTTAAGAAATATTGGATTGGCCAAAAAGTACGTTCGGTTTTTGAGTAAAAATAAAAGACACATTTTCACCACTACTTTTATAGAACAACGTCTTCAGCGATTTATTCCATTAACTTCTGCCATCTTTCAGGCAACTTTCTAATTCCATCTTCCCAAAACTTTTTATCTTTTTGAGCCAATAAATGTTCCAGGTATCTATGGAGTCTTCCAGAGAATTTTTTCCATTAAGAGAATTTAGTAAAAACCGAAATAAATGGAAATCCGAAGGTGCAATGTCTGGCGAATATGGTGGATGAAACTGTAACAGTTTTTGTCTGGTCAACAAAGAAAAATGTGGTTTTGCGTGCTTATGTCTTCCATCTTCACTATTAAAAATGGCGACACAAAATTCACCAATTTTGATCGGTTTTTGTTTTAAATGCAAGCTGATATGTTAGCTGTCACAATATATGTATGGCCGGTATGCACCGAAGTGCGCGCTTCGTATCCGAAGCCTCCGTGTTCCAGGGAGCGCTAGTGTTCCCATGATGGCGAACCCCTAGCAGACTCCCTAGAATTTCAAGGGAAAGATACTGGGGTGGTTTCCCGTGGCCTTCCCCAGGACGCCATTAAGGAATGACGTCAGACCGAAGAGAAAGTGAAGAAGAGGCTGGACAACACAGGAAAGGAAATTGAAACAGCCATGCCACTGCCGGGATTCGAACCCAGGTACCGGCGCACTGGCCGCCACGGCTGGCCGCGGCCGAGACCGCACGACCACGCCAGCACGGCAGCTGTCACAATAGAATCTAACAAAATGGTGTCGAATGACGTTAAAGACATCTAAGCGCTACTACAGCCAACGTACATAAAAAAAAAATCGAACGAACTTTTTAGCCAACCCAATACACGTCACTTCCAATGTTTGGTATGCTAAAAATTTGTGACGTTTCAGTCGAACCACGTTTTAAATTGTACATTAGTGAACTATTGGATAGAGGTATAGTGCAGTATGGTGGAAATCATTAAAACATTCAACCACACTTAGTCAAATTCTATCCTTACATCAAATTCTATCCTTGCATCAAATTTATCTTTTAATATATAAAAGTAACTCCATAAACTCCTTCTTAATAAATAAAAACTCCTTCTCAAAATAGCGAATTTTCGGGAACATAATATTTCGTAATTCCCTTCTTCAAGCAAAATAAGAATTAATAAATCAAACAATAATACAAAAAAAAAAAGAACATCAACAATTTAAAATTACATATCAAAATGAATGCTATAAAATTGTTGTAACAATGGTAATTGAATTACAAAAATCCAATATGTAAAAAAGTTAATAGTAAAAATAAACAAAATGAAATGGGAATTGTTTATCGATTGCAAAATTTGTGGAAAATTCTATATTGGAGAATCAAAAAGAACGTTAGCGGAGCGAGTGTCTGAACATGGAAGAACCTTGAAGAACAAAGACAAGGACGCTTCGGACATAGCTCACCATTGTATAGAAAAAGGTCATATTATGAATGAGGAAATCAAGATATTATATAAAGAATCAAATTGGAAACTCAGGAAAATCATCGAAAGTTGCATCATAAAGAATACTAGAAACAATAACTTTAATAGATATGAGGGTATCAAAGTGGACCCCATCACCATTGGTTTGATTAGAAATTTTATTAAAACAGACAATAAAAAAGGTGTTACTATCACTGGTGCAAATTCATTGAATTATTAACTAATCAATTTATTGTTTTTGTGAATATTAATTCTTGTCATTATCTATAAATTTAATAATGTCGACCAAGTTAAATCAATTACCATTGTTACAACAATTTTATAGCATTCATTTTGATATATACATATGAATTGATGATGTTCTTTCTTTTTTGTATTATTGTTTGATTTATTAATTCTTATTTTGCTTGAAAAAGGAATTACGAAATATTATGTTCCCGAAAATTCGCTATTTTGTATTTAAATAAACTATTTAAATACTACGAAGGAGTTTATGGAGTTACTTTTATATATTACAAAATATGAAAAGAAGAGAATTTGTAGAAGAATTTGGTATAAATTTATCTTTTTCTTATCCTTTTTTTCTATTCATTTATTCAGAAAAGAGGATGCAATATTACATTTTTTCGTTATTAAGAAAACATTGAAGTACAGTAAACTCCCGATTATCCGCGGGTGGTTTATCCACGGACCTCTCCTGTTTCCATTTTTTTTTTTTCTGTACAATAAATTACAGAATTAAAAAAAAATAAATCTAGAATAAGGTAAACAATAAAAGAGACTAACAAAGTAAGTGAAGACAATTATAGACAAACAATTTAAAGAACGACCTTGTGGCGGAGCTTAGGCCTGCAGGTTATACTAAATTACGGGAGAGCCTTCCCGTAATAATAAAATTTAAAAATAAATAACTTAAAATACAATAATTGCTTACAATGTATGTACTGTACCTGTATGTATTGCCATTTTAATGTAAATAAAACATTTTTGTGTTGATTTTCGTCCTATTTCGGATTATCCGCGGAATTCGCTTATCCGTGGTTGCCGCGCCATCCAATTCGCGGATAATCAGGAGTTTAATATATTTCAAAGAGTAATTTGAAAAAGTTGGAATTCTGTTAGTTTCAAATAATTAAAGAAATAACAAAAGAATATTTATATATAAATTCATTATAGAAAACGAGCTATGAAAATTCGTTAGATCATAGTATTATTAGGCTGTTTTACTGATTTAGTTGTTGGTTTTTTTATATTGTAATGATTCCAGTTTTGAAGTTTCTAGAATAACTTACGTCGAAAAAGTTCTCTTAAGTCATGTTTTTCGGCGTTCTGAAGAAACTCGTTTGGCACGTATTCTGTTCGTTCGCATTTTGATAAAGTAGCAGATGTCCAGAACTGAATAAATGTTAAATATTACAGAGAGAGACGAGAACATCCATTTCAGTTTGAAAGCACATTGTAGTTTTCGGATTTGACAACAAAATTCTCTGCTTATCTCGAATATTTCATTTTGAAGCCAAAACATAATAAGATACAGGGCAGTGCTGTCAATGCATTGGCACATTACCTTTTTTTTCTATTCGACTTTTTTTTTATTAAAATAAATTTGTCTGTTCTCTGCAGGTTTCCTTTGTTTGCAGTCAGAAATATTTTCTTACGTAATGCTAATATTGTTCAAAATTCACACCCCTTACTCTTTCAGTTAGGTAATACAGTAGAGCCCCGATTATCCACGGAATTGGGTGGCAAGGGCTTCGCGGATAACGAAAATCGGGGATAAACCGAAAAAAGGGCTAAAAATGAGGTGTAAACATGAAAAAAAACCATATTTCACCATTAAAAACTATGTTTTATTGTATAAAAAACATAATATGTAAAACTTTTAAAATATGTACAGTAAAGCAGAAACCTTTGCTCTAAGTTTGCATCCACAAATTCCGAGAAGGCCTATAGGATCACGATGCACAATAAACCTGTCAGTAACTTTCAACCTTCGCACTGTAGGGTCAGTTGTATTTTCCCTGTTGTTGGCTTGGATTCAAATTGGTTTTTGAGTTCGTAATTATAAAAATTTTTCGCGGCACTCGCGGATAATCGGGCTATGCTGTAATTGCTTTCTAAGTTATTTATAATTGCTTTCTAATTATTTAGGTAATAATTGCTTTCTAAGTTCTTATTTTATAAAATTGTCAAAAAATTATTTTTATAAAAAATAAAACGTAATAATTGTAACAAGAATAAAATTACGGAAATGTATTTGGTGTTTGTTACTGCCTTTTCTTTAAAATTACTCTTTTAATACTCAGATAGGCTTTCGTGCATTGTTCAATATCACGCATCACTTCTATCTTTCGAAATTTGAAAAAAAAAAAAAAAAAAAGAACAAAGATTTCAGTGTGATCCATTATAAATGATTCAATGCTGCTTAGTAAAACTGATAAATTCTTGATTGTAATGTATTTAAAAAAATTATGTCTTGCTAATGCTAAAGCCTAAGAATTCATACAGATAAACGGATATGGAATTATACAGGGTTATTCCAAATGTACTCCTTGGTTTCAAAACTTTTATTGCAGACTAATACTAACAGACAGTGTAAGGTATATTTGCACGAAAACTCTGAAAGTTTTAGTTTGGGACAGTTAGAGATACTCTGTGTGACTTTCTTGTGTGACAGACAGATATCAGGACGATATTCTAATCCTCCCCAAACACGGTGCAGCATGTCCGAATCGATGGAGGCGATGACGGAGTTAATGCGATCCCGCAATTCATTCAAAGTGGCTGGAAATGGTGGAAGTTACACATGATCCTTCACATAGCCTCACAAGAAGAAATAGTGAAGCGTCAGATCGGGAGATCTGGGCGGCCACGCCATTAGTGTTTTATCAGTGCGTTACGAATGCTTTTCTCCGTTCATTCTCCACTGTCGTTTTACCGTCGTAACGGACTTCGTTTCGAGAAATTGCAGGACACAGAATGCCGCCTTCTCTCCAGGTGCCGCCATGCTGCATTGCACGCTCCTAGCGGCGAAGTGGGGAACCAGCGTGTGTGGGACTATTCCAATGCAAAATTGTGAAAATAAGGCACACATTTCCAGCAATCTACTGACAATATGTTCCATACATTCCTCACAATAAACTCACGAAACCAGGGAATTCAATTTGAAAAATCCTGTATTTATGCATGTTTCCATAGCGAAAAATAAATAAGGTCTTAAACATAAAAAGTGCTTATAAGACTTCAATGACGTAACTTAATTCGAATCCTTGTAGGGTCGTGAATTGAGAGGTGTTAAACAGGGGTGCCCATGCCGGGGAGTCACGGCGCAGACTGCGCTATTGAAATTTTTGGAGGGGGGTTCAAAAAAAGCAAATAGTGTAAAAGTAGTTTTTTTTCTTTTGGTTGTCATTTCAAATTGGGGGGGGGGGGT
>JAFIDM010006943.1:12486938-12502168 GCA_023159025.1 Thereuonema tuberculata | reverse complement strand
GGGGGGGGGGGCACCTCTGTGTTAAAGATATTTTTTCTAAGACATTGAGAAACAGAGTGATCGCTTACGGGAAATCATTTATTATCCTGTTTGAATTTGAGACGTCTGATTTTTTTTCCCCCCGACAAGAATTCAAAGCCTCTTCCAACTTTCTGTGAAAGACGTTTGAACAAAGCTGAATGTTGAAGATGGTTGCGATTGGTACATCTCAATATGGGTTTGATTTTCTGAATTAGGTTGGACGATTCTTTTTCTCTTTTCTGTATGTCTCTCTTCCTTTATACGACTGTTTTCAATAGATACTTGAGTTCGGCTTCCGAAGAGTTTATGTCATTAAAGTTTTATTATTTTATTTTGTAATTGGGTTTTTTTGCTAATTGAACTCAAATTTTGGTTTGTCTGTGATAATTGTCTTCTCAATTTCATACTTTTTTTTCTGAATCAGCTTAGCCACTGTCGTTTGTGTTCCATTCACAATCGCATATTGAAACATGTACGGCAAATCAACAACAAAATAGATACAGAGTGCACGTGATATATTGGCAGTAACTTTGTCCCTACTTATTACATGTGATTCTTATTAATTTTTCGAAAATACGTTTCTAATGCTATTAACATCAATATTACAGATATAAAATATTAAATTCTGAGAGCATCCATCATGTCGAAGGAATACGACCTGAGAGCAACGATAATTTCTGGACTGCGTGCAGGGTGAGCTGCTAAGAAAATTGCGGACTTCAATACCATCCCTTTACGTACAGTTTACAACGTGAAGAAGTTGCATGATGCTGATCTTAACAGCAAGGAAAACACATAAGCTCGCGAATGACGTTTTAAGAGAAGTAGTTATACCGTTGATGAAGCAAATGGGCGCCATTTTATCCTCCAACAAGATGGTGCACAAGCACAGAGCGCCAAAAAGGTGCAAGAATTTCTGTGTCAGTGTTCCTAAATTCTGGTCAAAGGATATCTGGCCGCCTAGTTCACCTAGGTGATGAATTCACCCAGTAAAATTTTGCCAATTTATCTCACGCACCCTTTATATACCAACAACATGTCGCTCAGAATCTCTGCTACCAGCCTGTCAACTTGAATAATGCTGAATATACAATCATAAATCAAACAATTCATTTAAGAATATCTTCCAATCAAGATCCAAGCAATATATTTAATGTAATTTTCTAAATGGCAATAAAAAAAAAATATGATCCGGTTTTCGGGTCAAATCTTGTAATCAATTTTTAAATCACTTCCCATCGGTCAATCATCTAGATATTTTGCACAATTGCTCATGTCTGATGACAATATATTAAGATAGCAGTATATTATTGTGTATTATTAATATATTTTATATTAACGTATTCCGCCAAGGCAACACGTCCTTCCGTGCGCCATTACTACCGAGACTAGTCGCTAGGCGGCGGCATCTATATACATACTACTTCTGAATTATATATAAATAATTCGTATATATTTTAATCATAAATAAATAGAAAGCGTGGTTTTTAAAAGTTTTTTGACATTAATTATTTTCTTTTTCTTAATTTACAGTAGGAAACAATATTATAAGCGCCAGGAAAAAGAAATTCAGTCAATTTAAATCTAAAGAACTCTAGTTACAAGAAAAACGTTTTAGCCATGTTTCTAAAATAGACACGTAATACAAACAAATGTTACACTGAAAATCTTTCCTATCAACCACGCAAATGTATGCTTTACGTTAGCAAACACATTTCCCAACATCTCTTAGAATCTGCTGCAAAAGACTCAAGCCATCCGTTAAGAGTGAATAATCATCAGAATCTACTTCGGTGGTTCTCAAAGAAGGTTCATGAATCACCGAAAGTATTTTCCGATATCCTCCATTAAGAAAATAGACTGAAAGGATAAGGAGATTTAAATGTAAGTTCTATGTATAACCAGTGAAGTAAATCAATTTGATTACTTTTTCTGTAAAATATTACAGTAAAAAGTGACTTTGATTAATGATTGGATAGTAATAGTCTCACTGCTTTATTTAATATTATATATTCGTAAAAGTCATAAATTATGAGTAATTCAATATCATAAAAGACTCAAATAATTCAGAAGCCGCCATTGCTTATTTGATGTTTTTCTGTTTAGATATAAAATTTAATGTGCATAATAGTAATATATAAAACAAGGAAATTTAACAAAGATAAATTAAATCCACTGAGATGATTTGGCATTTAATACTGGGAATCTAAGACACTTCTGTTTCGTGATACTCGACGCTCGTCAGTCGGATTCGCCCAGTCTACTCCGCTCAGTGAAATCAAACAAGATAAGCAACAGACAAATGGACGACACAATGACCCTTCACATAGCAAATATCAAAAAATAAAGTAAAGATAAGAAGATTAATCAATAATTAATTCACGCTAGCGTCGTGCTTAACTTTTTAAGAATTAATCCTTACTAAGCTAATATCTAATGTTTTTCTATTTAATTTGTTTATCGAGTTAACGACATTTCGAGGAGACTTCGAAAAATCTCGATTGAACAGCAAATTATCAAATTCTGTTCTGATTTCTGTGGTAATTACATTTGGCACAAGTTATCAGCGGTTAATTTATCAGCGATTATAATTTCAGATTTTTAATGTAAATTTTTCTCAATTTCTCAGGATTAAATTCGATGGGATCTTCTTTGTAACATCCTGCACCTGATTCTTAAATTTTAAATTGTGAGACGATAGAAGACGATTAGCTTAAGTAGAGATTAACTGTAAACAAATTCAAATGGTTTCTGTAATTCATTTGTGTCTCATTTTTTTTTTTTTTAGGCTTTATATAAATTTTTCTTTAAAATTTGACCTAAGAAGAGATTAACACCAAATTGTCCTTTTTTAAGAACTTCCTAAACTTTTCTGTGGACAGTAAGTAATCAATTGTGAATAATCATCGCATTTACTTAATTTCTTTATTTATTAGACTGGTTAAAATAGAGCACATATAAAATCTTCGGTGAATTTCGAATCATGAAAGTATTGGTAATAAATTGGTATCATTATTATTTTTAATAATAATTATATTTTATACTACTTTTATAATGTTCTAAACGAGACCAAATTTTCCTTTCGAGTAAGACAAAGTTTTTCGTAGCAAAAATGGTTTATAAAAATAACAAACCAATATAATTCAGATGCATCTCCTCACAAATCGTGAACAATTCTAAATTTTATTTTAAGGTTTAACAATATTTATTTCTAAGCACTTATTTCTGAACATTTCACGTTGTTTATGATATATTAAATTTTTTTATCCTGTTCTTAAAATAACTTTTATTCCTTTATCAATTCACAGCTTAAAAATGACTTACGACTTAACTAATTCATCTATCTTTGAAAGCTGATGTTCTATTGACATTATCTTTGAATTTCACTGTTTAAATCAGAATAAAAGCCCCATAAAAAAGAAAGTGACTCACCAAAATTAGCTCTGGAAATCGAACCTAAATTCAAAGATTAAATAATCGAGATGCCGAGCCAACAGGCTAGATTCTCGACTACACCGGGATGACTATTTTAACACTATTTCTTGCTGTTCACCGTAACTTATTTTTATTAAAAGTCTTTAATAAAGACTTAATATTCAGATAAGCCACATATTAATTAAGATGTCTCCCGTGTAAAATATAATAGTGAGTTTATATTATAAAATGTAAGCTGAAGAAATTAAATATTTTCCATTCTCGTGTCGTAGCTTTTCGAGTACGAATTGTTAAACGTTACCATCAATTACAGATTAAAATTTTCATCAAATTTTACTTTTTCTCAATTTCTGTTTTTGGTTAATTAACATCATAAAGTAAATTATGACGTAGTTCAAAATGTAACCTGTTATTTATTGTTCCCCCTGGAGTTATTGATTAAACTCTAATCTTTAAATCTTAATTTATTTCTGTTCGTGCAAAGGACAGCGCTGCTAAGTTTAGAATGGACGGGAAAAAGAAAAGTAAAAATAATTTATTTTGATTAAGTTGTCAAAAAAAAAAAAAAAAACTTCATTTTTTTTTTAAATTTAAAAAATGTAAGAATGTAATAACTAGAAATTTGTATCGAGAAATATTTGCTGAATATAAATCAACTGGACCTTTTTTTTATTTATTTATATTTATATTCAAATAAAATATTTATATTTATTTATATTTATTTATTCCATTATTGTCGATGTGATTACTCATTGTTTTTAAGTGAAAGCAATTAAAAAGTAACAAGTAAAAAAAAAGTAAGGGAAAAAGGTAAATTATTACATCCGCCGAAGATATACTATCTTCAAATCTTCCAATTACTGAATAATAATTGTTTATTTACATCAATGTACGTGTCTCTGATGCGAATTATCATGAGCCGTGACTAGGAGTTATTGTTAGAATCAATATCTATTGATATCGTATTGTATCAAAAGATTGTATTAATAAAGAAAAAAAGTTCTTAAAATGATCTGTATTTCATTCGGATATATGAAAGAAACTATGTTTATAATTTAAAGTTTTTCTAACATTGATAATTCAATAATTGGAACAATTAGATGATAGGTTTTTATATAGTATGTATTATATTTGTTAATAGTTTGTTTATTTAAATATTTTGGTTAGTTTTGCAATCCTCACGAAAATTTGAGGAGGAGGAAGAATTTCCTGCCCTCATTCGGACACCTGAAGAAGTCTTTCGTATAGAAAGACGAAATATTGTGGAATTTGTGGTCGAAATAATTTATCTGTACAGTGTAATAAAATTCATATAATTCCAGTTGAAGTCATGAAAGAAATAAAGAAATAATTTTTATAATAAACCAGATTTTAATATAACTTATAAATTAAGATCAAATTCCCGAGAAGACCTGTAACTTGAGAATCACACAAGCTAGAAACGAGTTCTCAACGGCTATAAGCTAGTCTTGGCAAGACCTTTTTAACGAGATATAGATCATGTCTCTAGCAAAGGTCGTTCCTGAGATAGGAATTTCTGGCGACGGACAAAGCGGGGATATAAGGCTTCTCCTGCTATGAGTTACGCTCTATATAGAAGCCTAAAAAGGATATTTTCTTACATAGATACGTAAAAGAATTAGATCTAATCTTTTATGCAGGAGTTTAAAGAATGTAGAGCAAAGATCAATCATTAAAAAATTATATTTTTTCCTTTTTATTGATATTTAAGTTGCTTTTGTAGATTTCAGTAATTTTAAATTACTTTCCAAATTAATACATCACTTTCTGGTGTTTGACAGATTTAATGATTACATACGAATATCAGTGCCATTAAATATTAAATTGGTTAAATCCTATTCCAAAGAGGTCGATTGTCATTTGAAGTGAAATTTGATTAGTCCATTTCAACCAAACAATTACATTTTAAAATCAAATTGTGCAATGAAACGTTGAAGAACCACAAACGTACTTCATGTGATCCATCAGCCATGAACATCAAAGTGAGATAAACTACGATTTAATAACCATTTTACACCTAACTAATTATTTATCCCATGCCCATACCATTCACTGTTGCTTAATAATTGTTGAATTGCACAGCTGTGAATTAACTAAGATTTACGGCTTTATAATGAGCCGATTTTCAATAAATGTTCAGTATTAAAAATAGCAACTGCAGCTGGGTATCATAATTTCTATTTAAAGTACTTTCAGGTAAAGTGTTAGTTTATTCTTAAAGAATAAATCTAATGGCTTTCTCATATTTTTGAAAGTAGTAAGTGTATTCCTGTCTTCTTGTATGGACTTACTATTGCAAATAATATCCATACATAGCTATCAACAACTCATCAAAGTGTATTAAATGAAAATCCTTTAGCATCCTATTTACAGTGTGGAGCTGACTCCTGTAAGTTTCTTTATATCTTTTCCAATTTAAAGAAATCAAAGACAACATATATCAAATTATTTGTTGAATATTATGAAATTATTAGCAAAAATACCGGTGCTTCGCGCGGATTAGAAAAAAGTGTTGTCTTGACGTCGATGACGAAGAAATTGTAATTATGTGATGACTTTGAACATTTCTAGATGGTAAAAGAGGCACGTGGTAATTAGAAATTATGTTGCAGACCTGCTACCGTCGCTTCGCTCCATAAGCCTACGTAACGTAAAAAAAGCTTCATTTCTTAAAAAAACGCAAATTACATCACATGAACTTAAAACTGAAACTTAGAATTAAGAACATTCATGTTAATTTTCATGTTTGCAACTCAAGCGGTTTCGGAGATACGCGTACCCTGCAGGAAAGTTCCGTTAACACCCCTTAGGATCCGAATATCCAAGATTCGTCGAATACTGCAGGTTTTGACAAAGAACTCTCAGACCAAATTTCGTGTTTCCAACTAAAGCGGTTTCACAGGTAGCTTACTTTCAAGAAAGTTTACCCACCTCTTCCACTTTTATACCTCTTAGTTCGTATCCGGCTTTTCATTGTTCATGCTTTCTTCTGGGATTCATGTCGAACTCCGTGCAAAGATCCAAATTTGGCAAAGATCCGTTGAGAAATGGTGACGTTGTTTCAAGACAAACAAACACTCGCACTTATTATATAGATAGGTACTCAATATTCAAGAAAAAAAAATAAGACGTTTACAAGGTTTCCATATTAAAAATCGTAAAATATATATATTTTTTTAAATCAAACTAAGCCACATTAATTACAGGAATGGGCAGGAATAAAGCATTTATCGATAGTAATTGTAAAAAGGAATTTAAAGAAAATTTTGGGGAAAAAACAGAATACTGGTTTAAAGACAGTAAGAATCTAAAATCGTATTTCCTACTTTTTTAAAAAATAATTAATGCATAGTGATAAATTAAATTACAATAAACCTCAATTTAAAAAAAAATTAAAACAAATTTCTTTTTATTTAGCTTTTGAATAAAGCTAAAAGCTAACTTTAAAAGTTAAAAGTTGTTATTTACTTTGGTGTCTTCATTTTTAAGGGGGTCTTTTGCCATCTGCAGAACATACTTCTCTTACTCTTGTACGCCTTTTTGGGTTTTCCACTGGCTGAGTAATCTTGGATGATGAGAGCCTAATAAGCTCGAAACAGCTGTCCCAAGGTCTCAGCTTGACTCAAATAGCATTCCTTTATAACAACAATACATTATTGTTGTTAACCACCATTTCTTCAAAGAAATATAATTTTTTTTTTGTGTGTTTGATGAATTATACATCTTTTATTTCTACCTAAATTAGAACCAGTTCAAATCTGCTATATCTGTGGTTGTAATTGAAGCAATTTTTAAAATTCATAAAAGTTTCATTATCTTTATTCAGTTGCATTTTTCACGTTATAAATTTATTTCAACAATTCAATTCATTTTAAATTGAATCTTGTATTTTGCGCATATTACATTTAATGAAAGTCTTATTTGGCTTTTTGAAATGACATACAGATTCTAACTCTCAACTTTCTAAGGCACATTGAGAGACTTTTGAATCGAATGTAAGTGGATCTGGAAGTTTCCTTAACATTCCAGAGAAATCGATATCTCTGCTGTGCCTTTAGGGTGAAGAGATTGTTGAGAAGTTCTCTTCGGATGAATGAATTTGCAACGAAGTAATTTACCTAATAAGGATCTATTGAAGGATTAACATGAATACTGTGTCCTAATTTGTAGGAAGTAAGAACAACAAATTGAAACTGGTTGAAAATAATGATCGACTTATTTAAACTTACTCTTGGATAGAACTTATAGACCTAGTTTTCTCTAATCCATAAGGGTCCAAATGATTTAAAGTTTATATGTTAGCTAGTGTATACGCGTCGTCAACAATGACGGGAGAACAATGGGACGGCTTTTAGTTGAGATAGCGTATTTTAAGTAGAAGTTTTTTCTGTGTTTAAATATTATTTTTAGTTTCTTCATTCATGTCAAGAAATGTGTCTAAGAAGTCTTCAGTTCTTGGCTGAGGGCGAGCTTCTGCATCTAACGCTCGTCTGGCCTGCGCTTATATTAGACTAAAAAAATGAACACTAAAAGATTTTAATCTAGTAAGCTAAAATTCATGCTACAATACATCAGAAGCGCAGTGGTGCCTCAAAGGAAAAAATAATATTGTTCATACTACCCTCAGTAGCGAGACCTTGTTATTTACTGTGACTTCTCCTGGCTGATGATCGCCAACGAGCGTGAAACAGCTGTTCCAGGATGTCACTTGTAAATAATTTAGTCTCACCCATTGTTATTATTAAAATTAATGAGCTATCTTTTTTTTTGTCTTTTTCTGCTCTCATTGCATCACACATAAGAGGTATTTACCCGTAATTTGAATGTAGTCCTCGTGGCCTAAAGGATAAGATGTCTGTCTTCGGATCAGAAGGTTGCAGGTTCGATTCCTGTCGCGGGCGTTTCTTGTAGAAATTATTTCTATTTTTCACATGAAATTAAAATTATTTTCCAAACACAGAGGAAGTGCGGTAGACACAGGCAGATCTGGAAAACTATAGAAGAGATGTTTTTTTCACTCAAATCTTTACATGCTGTGAAAACCAACGAAGTTTGTTTCTCAAATGACGAAAAAAGATATCATTACTTTAAATTATTTGTAACCACTGCGGTCTCTTTCAGTTTTTAAAGTGAAATAAAATGTTTGAATTTCCTCATCTGTCTACCATCTGTTTTCATAAATTTACAACTGCGAAATAATCAACAAATTCATTCTTTGATCTACACTTAAAGGAACTCACTATGTGTAAATGACATTTAAAATTACTGAATAGCTTTTTTTTTTTATTTTTTTATATTTCATTAATAGAAAATAATCATTATTTTGAAATCCATATTTGGTTAAACAACATAGTTATTATTTCCAGATAAAAATTTTTCTAAGAGTGAACTGTAAAATTAATATTAAAGACGACAAAACCTCAAAAAAATAATTAACAAGAAGTTATCGAAATATCGTAAAGGTTTATTTTTTTAATTAATATGCTTTGTTTTATTATTTAAAGTCGTGGAAACAAAGAAAATCTTGCGTTTAGAATTTGTAACATCTGACAAATAAAGCATTATCTTGAATTTTTCTGAAAATTAATGAAATCCATAATGATTTCTAATTGCTTAAATCCAATTATGTTTAATTATATCCACATGGAAGAATGGGGATGTTTAACGTGACGTCACGATCACGTGATGAAGGGTAACCCTCCAATGCCTTCTAGTAGAAACTTCGTGACATCGGTCGCTTTATTTTCAAATTCCTCCAAAATAACTTTGCTATTTAATTAAAAATAAGATGTAATTTCATGATTTCCTAAGTAAAGATAAAAGTAACTGATTTAATGTAAAATCTGACTTCTGAAGCTAAAAGAAATGATTTGAACGCACAGTTTGCTCTAACATCAGCTGCTCCCTTTCAAGCACCAGTTTACTTATTCGAGGTTTAATAAAAATGTATTACTTAAACCAAATTCGTTTTTATTATTACTATTCCTTACAAAGCATAAAAAAAAATTGTGCAACATTATTATAAGCCTTACTTATGTATTACTAAAAGTCTCGTACATTGAATATTTTAATTATTATGATTAGAATAATAAGCTTCCCTCTTTTAATTTTTTTTTAAATATTAATAATAATTAATAATAGTAATTTGTTAATATTAATAATGATTCCTTTTTTTTTAAACTGCTAAAACTGTTCCATTTGGTAAATTGTTTATATATTATGTTTTTATTTTCAATGTCGATTACAAGTGATATCGTTTACTTACATTTGTTTTTAAATATCAGAACATAGGAAGAAAAAAATTCGTAAATGTTCAAACAATTTATGTCATATTTATCATTGTCATTCGTATTATTTAATAATTTCCATTTAAGAACATATCCCAATGGCGGGACCGGTAATGCTTATAATGCGATTGGAAAAAGTATATCTTAATTTACTGCAGTAATGAGAAAATTAAAAGCAAAGGCTTTGAATAAATTTTTATTTCCCTTCTGAGGTATTAAAATTATGCTAAAATTACATCCTCTTTTATAAGTTCTAATGAAGCGTCTATAAACCATTATTTTACCTGCAAATTACTTCAAAAATTGCATAATTACTTAATTTTGAAATTTCAACTTAAATAAAGCTTAAATATTTATTTATTTATTTATTATATAATCAGTTGATTTTCTTCACAATGACCTTGAAAGTGATTCGACAGAAAACTTCTGAAATTCGATTTGCATTTTTTCAATTTGAATGTTTATTTTTTTGCGATTTTATTTCAAAAACTGAGTTTCTTTATTTCTGTTAATGTTATCTTTGCTAATCGTATATTACATAATTAGTTAAAAGCACTGAAAACTAGAATCTTCTTGAATAAAGATACGAAATTCAGCAGTCTTTAGGAAGGAGTTAAAACGTGAGTCCCTTCATCACGTGACTTTTCCAGCCTCGAACCCAAACACCTTAAACATCCCCATTGTTAGACAGCAAATGAAATCATTGTTTGCTTTTGTGCGTTCTTGTCCAGATTCGTCCACAGTTATTTTTTTATGGTAAGTTTATCAATTAAAAAAAAATTCAATTTTAGTCGATAAATGTAGTCGATAGCCTCAATCTAGTACGGTTTTCAATAGTACGTTTTTAATTACCTCTATTTTAATGAACCTCTATTTTGCAAATTTCTCTATTTTGCGAACTTTTCTTTGGAACCAAGAACGTTTTGGTAATTTCTTCGTAAAAATAACCTCCAAATAGCGAAGTGCATTTTCTATTTTCTACTTTTTCGTGGTATCAATTTTTTTTCTTCTTTAAATGTTTTTATTATTAATATTCGCTAAGAGGAAATGAAAGGAAGGTGGATACAGCTGAGGGAAAAAGAAGAAATTAACGATGATATGCTGATTGATGATTATCTTTTACTTGATTTTGAAGATGAGACCTCGGAAACATAAATATCAGATATTTTGGACAGTGTGTAAAATAAAACAATACAGCTATGAATTGCGATGAAGATGATGATGATGAAATTGATCATGATGCAGTAATCAAAAAACCTTCGTATGATGAAATGCTAAAATCATTTGAAACAATGCGGATTACAATTTGAAGAAAATACTGAAGGAGTTTTTGGTGCATTGCAAAGATGCGAGAAGTAGGCCTACTATGAACGAAAAAACTTTTTCAAAAAAAAGAAAAAAAACTCAAACAAAATTAACAGACTTTATTAGTAAACTTTAAGTACGCATGTAGCAGTGTATGCTTACTTTTTTTTAATAATATCTATTGTTTATGTATTTTACATCTGTTTTATGTAGTTTAAACTAATTTTAAAAAGTGAATCTAGCTATTTAACTCTATATAACGAACTTTTTTTCGGGATTTAGCGACTTCGTTAAATAGAGGTCCGACTGTACTTAGTTCGTTGCAGAATATTATTATTATGTATAATGATGTTTCTATTACTGAATAATTTTGCCAAGATAATAATTTTAAACGATGAATGTTTTTTGATTGATGAGAAATAAAGTGGTTCTTAATCTTCTTATAACTCTGTTCATAATCTTACTTAACTACGTCGAATATTTAGATCGTTCCTTATTCATTCGCTTATTAAATATTTGCTAGATGCAATTGATTATTATATTTGGATACTAGAAATACATCGTATTTAACGAATACATTTCCTTATATTTTACAGTTCATCATATACAATAATTAGTTCCTTTGATATCCAGTCCAGAAATAACTTAAACTTATTCTTAAAGAAACTGCAAAAACTAAAATGGATTTTTTTTTTTTTAATTAATCCCCAAATCACCCACTCAACTATATTCATGTCAACAAAACCAACAACTTTATTCTTTCATGTCTGCTGCCATTTACAATGCTATGCAGCTTAACAATTTCATGATTAAATAATGTACAATGCAAATTCATTACTACATTATTACTACAATACTACTTACATAAGTAAATATACATGCAAAGTTTCAATGAGGTCTATTCATTGAGGAATTAGCAGAGAAACGTATATATAGAAATTTAGCATCTAATCCAATGAATGTTAATCGAAATTAGCCATTTGTTCACTAAAATTTATCAATTCTAACACCTGTAAAAATAACAAAAAAATTCTGATAGCATCTGAGTATTGATGGTCAGCCGCAAACAATGAGAAGTTGATGTTGGGTTATTTGCTATGTTCCTGCCAATCATTTGTCGAATTTCAGGGATTTAATTTTACTTAATTCATTGTAATAAACTAGCCATGTACAATAATATAATTATGAATTTACAAATAAATTGGAAACTTCCATTTGTAAAGCACTAATTCCGAATTAGACAACGACATCGTGTTAGTCTTCAGTAAGTAATAAAAGAGGTATTAGCTTACGTAATCTGATTAATTGGGAATTAATTGGAAATAATAATGTTCTGGAAAACGCTAAAGAATAATCCAATCAACAAAATTAGTATGTAGTTGACTAAGCTGGCCTTTTAATGATTTAAAAGTTTTGTAATGATTTATGCTTTTGTTTAGTTTAACGAATCACTTTCCATAACTAATTAATGTATTATTGCTAACCAATGAGAGGAAGAAATGGAAAAAGAAATTGAAAGTAAAAGAAATGATTAGTTGCTAATTCCTAACTATTTTGCAGACAAAAAAAGAAATCGGTAAAACTGGATTAAAATTGGAAAATGGTCATTATTAATAATGAAGTATCTGTATTAAATACAGTAATATCCACGGAATTGGCTGCCGCGGCAATTGCGGATAAGCGAATTCTGCGGATAATCCGAAATAGGACGAAAATCAACAAAAAAATGCTTTTAACATGTTTTATTTACATTAAAATGGCAATACATACAGTTACAGTACATACATTATAAACAGTTTTTTTATTTTAAATTATTTATATCTTGTTAAATGTTATTATTACGGGAAGGCTCTCCCGTAATTTATTGTAACCTGCAGGCTTAAGCTCCGCCCACAAGGTCGTTCTTTAAATTGTTTGTGTATAATTGTCTTCACTTACTTTGTTAGCCTCTTTTATTGTTTACCTTATTCTAGATTTAATTTTTTATTTAGTTCCTTAATTTATGGTATGTACAGTAAAAAAAAATGGAAACGAGAGGTTCGCGGATAATCGGGAGTTTACTGCATAATACTTTTGATCTAAAAATTTTTAACTATATATTATTATTTTATTCTACTTAACAGCTTCTAATAATTTAATTTTATAACGCATTTTGTTACATAAAATTTATATTTTGTAACTATTTTCTATACAATGAAATTTCTATTTTCTTTAAAATAAAGTATCTTAGTATTGTTAATTAACAACATATATATTAGAAGAAAAAAAAAAGATAATTTTAAAATTTCTAATTATTAGAATAAAGATAATAAATTGATTCAGAATTGCAATATAAATGCTGTATAAATACTTCTGTAAAATTGTTAAATTATCACAATATATTATGATTTGATGAGTTTCTACCTCATTTAAATGATATAACTGTATAATATATTAATTTAGATTAGTTTTATTTTATTAAAATAATAGCATTATTTTAAATAAATTATTTTAATTACTACTATTATTAAATTTACGTTTTTAATTCAGTAGTATTAATTTAATATTAACATTATTTTAATATTTACTAAATAATACTATTCTAACAATTCTAAAAAAAAAAAAAAAAAATAATATTCAGAACTCACTTTTAAAAAAGTAAATGTTGTAGGGCTTTTGTTATCGATATTTTTATACTTTTTCCATTTACTGGATAGAATTCACGATTCTTTTAAATTAAGAAGAAAATAAGGTTTTTCTTAATCATTATTGACGTCACGATTCATTCATTTCTTGTAATGAAGTGATTCTAAAACCATAAGAAAAGAAAGTCGATCTTCCCGTAGGTAGATATGACGTAGTTCAATATTTCTGCTGCTATGGTTACGTACCTTAGCTAAAGAAAATAAAACCAACAAAAAGTAATTTAATTCAGTCCAACTTATATATGGAACAGTATTTTTATAGTATAACGACAAATATATCTGTATTTTGTTTTGCTTCATAAAACGAAAGGAATTTTCAAAGTTTTTAAAAATAAAATTTTTTAGAAATAACCCTACGACGACATGATACGTGCTTGTACGGACTTGTAGTAATCTATGATTTCCTAATGATTGGTTGATAGATGATCTAGTTCTTCTGCTGACTCGTGGTCTGATCCAGGAAGAACATCGAATATCTGCGACAACCAATAATTTTGTAGTTGGCTATCGAGGGAAACAAGATCCTCTGGTGATACGATATCCTGGCCTTGAATCTTCCTTCCCGATGAAGCCATTGACGTCAGGAGGACCGATCTATCACATCTATATAGGTCATTCTTTGTTGTGGAATTTGGCATTTCCCTTTCAAGAAAGTCAACTTTGTGTTTCCCTGTTTCTTCACTTGAAGCTCCAACTACCCTCTACAGAATCAGTGTCGAGTCATGAACGAAATATAATCAATAAGAAGTCGTACAAAAAAACTCTCCAAGTCATTTCTATTTCGTAGCTAAAAAAAAAAAAATCACGCAATGGCTACAAATTAATGTTTTTCTTCGTATTTTGTTACACGAAAACTCCTGCTATCAAAGTATTACGGATATCGGAGAATATAACCTCTTTCTGCCCTTCCCCACACTCCTGCCGGTACAAAATCCCGTGATCATTACAAATTAATGTTATCTAATTTTGTAACCCGGAAACCCAGTTGAAGTATTCTTCAACAGATAAATAACCTCCCCCCCCCCCGTTTATATCCCTTCGGACGTGAATATCGAAAATTAGTCAAATACTTTTCAATTTTTGACAAAAAAACACTCATGTCAAATTTCCAACTAAAGCGGTTTCAGAAATAGACGTACCCTTCAAGAAAGTCTCCCCCCACACACACACTTTTTTACACCCCTTAGTCCGGATCCGGGTTTTCGTTGTTCACACATTATTCTGGGAACCTCCGTGCCAAATTTTGTTAAGGATCCGTTAAGAAATGGCGACGTTGTTTCAAGACAAGTAAGTGTGGTGAAATAATTTAAGTGTTATTAAAATCTCCTATTTCAAAGGTTACAAAAGACACTGAATTGGTGGTAGAGGATAAATTAAATATTTATTCTCGCAAAGAACCTGCCACAAGAAATTGGCAAAAGATCGCAAATAGCCAACAATCGAAAGGCGCGCGCCTCACAGCTCACAGCTCGAAGCT
>JAFIDM010006943.1:12456317-12486928 GCA_023159025.1 Thereuonema tuberculata | reverse complement strand
GTGATTATATAGTTATAGTTATCGCTAACTCTGCCAGCAATAAAGAAAGACTTTATCTGTTAAAGCATAACTGTAATATTTCCCTCACAGTAAGCAAACAAACACTCGCGCTTATTATATAGATTTCAAAGCTAACTTAATTCAAATAATAAATTTACATTTCCTTTATAAATATTTGTTATTTTCTGATTGTCTTGTACTTGAACAGGGGTTTCAATGAATACAAGTCTTATTATAGCTGAATAGATAAATATCTCGAAACAGCTATAATAGATTCCTTATTAAAATACAATCAGAAAGATTCAAATTTGTTTAAGAATACTATTTCTTTGCTTCGTCAGTATTTAATCTGAAAAAAAGAACAATGTTTTATTAATCGGATCGTATAATGTGCTTTTCATAATTATTAAATCTTAGATTTCTAAAACTACAATAAAACCGATGTAACCGTATTAGGAAGAGCAGGTTTTAATTATCTGATTTATTTGTATAAGTTTCACTCCGTTTGTTACTAAAGGATTGCCTCTGGATTTGCTAATTAAACTTTTCGTAATGAGAGCAATTAAACACGTTTGAATCTCTTCCGAATTGGTTATTAAAAACAGCGTTACCTGTTAATGGTCCAGAAAATGTTGATGGAACAATTCCCTTGCAATAAATAGGACTTCAAATACACATTTCACTTCGAAATAGCGTTCAGTAAGATTGGACTAAGATTAAAGCACTCATCCGTTGTTAAAAGCGAGAATAAACCAAGCGTAGTGTAAAGTAAGAGTGAAGTTATTATATAACGGTGCGATTTTGATTATTAATCCACGGTTCAGCGCATCTTTTCATTTAGTTTAATCAAACGTAAATGGCGGCTTAACGTGACCGATTTCAGATTTACCCAATCCACTTTTGATTCCATTTGAGGATTCAATCAACAAGTTGTGTTAGTTAGGTTTCTATAATTGAAATAACAAACGTCGTTATTGAAATAACAAAACTATTACAATTGATCTGATTGTACTAATCGTGAAATAAAACGACGAACGTACTGAAATTACTTAATTATTATTACGTTACTTAGTAATAATAATAATAATAATAATTGCTAAATTATTTGAAATTTTAGGAATTTAACGAAATTCATTCTTTGAAAATAAAATTCGACTCAATTTTTGTGGAAATATATACTTTAATAAATCTTAAGATTATCTCGAATACAATTACATATGCAAAGAATCTAATCTAATTGGCTTCTTTTAAAAGTAATATGTAATATTACTAAATATTAGTTCTACTAAATTATGTTGCTTTTTTTGTTTTCTCTTATGTCAAAATAAAGTTGTAAATATTAACTATAAGTTGTTCCTCTTATAGACAGGCAGGCCTTTGCGTGCAGGGGAAGTTTAGGTTCCCAGCCATTCTCGACCAATAGGACTCATTGATATCATTCCGACGTTCGCTCGCCTTTTACCCTCGAGTAAGAAACCTCATACCCATTTGACAGAAGGCTGAGCAAACCCTAGCGTCCATTTGGTTGTAGAGTTACAACCGTAGAAAAACCCCTGACCATCTCTGGGAATTGAACCCAGACTCCTTCAGTCCCCAGTCCAGCGCCGAAATCTCTGAGCTACCGGATACACACATTAACTTCTATGTGGGAACTTTCTAGAACTGTAAATAACGGAAAACAAAACTCTCCTTCATAGATACATTGTCGCGCCTCCCATCATTCTCTGTTCGGTTGATGAAAAATTCTTGAATTCTTGAATCAAATTTTGAAAAATAGATCTAACGATTTTCATTTCAAAATCTGCATCTTAAAACACAGGAATTACAATACATAGAAATGCTTATATATTCTAAGCGATATCTTTATAAAATATCTTATACTTTATCTTCCTAACGATAAAAATAAAAAAAGCAAGCTGATTATTGAAAGAACTCCAATGATTCCAATATGCAATGTTCTTTAACATATTTCAGCTTAATACGAACGATACATAAATCCGCACTTCAGTCAAGTAGTTGTTAAGAGTTGTTTTATATTTATTTCCTTGTTATGATACCTTCCTCCACAAGAGCTTAGCCAGGGCAATAGGTAAAATAAGAAACAATTATGTGATCAGGTAAATCACATTCGTAGTTAATAAAATGATTTTTCAAATACGAAACATTCAACAGGAAATTAATTAAAAAAAACCGTAAATTAAATTTCTGTCAGAAGATTGGCAGCTCATAAAGAAACTTAATGCAATTGAAACAAGGTAGGGATAGCGATTAGTAAACCAATCACAATGCTTCGCAACAGCTACTGATATGTATAAGAAAATATAATAATGCTATCTCAAAGTTAAACCATGACACCTGAAAATTTCATTCCTCCATATCTATCTTTAAACTGCGATAATGTTCCCTAGTTATTCCAGAACTTGTTTATTTTGTCATTTTGTTTAATTTATGTTGAATTATTGCTTTAATTTCCTTATTATTAGAAATGTGATTGCTGCGAAGGTGCAATTGTTGCGATTATTGTGATTGTTGCTGAGCTGTATTCTAAATGTGATTGTTGCGAATGCAAAAGGCTCAATTGCTGCGATTATTGTGATTGTTGCTAATGATACCTGTCCACAGACTGATAGACAAACCGGGATTATAAGACTTCTGATACTTGTATCAGAAGCCTAAAAAGGAGTTGTCACTAAGGTTTAGAATTAAAAAACGAAATTGTAGGAAATTTAAAAAACAATAATAATAAACAAAAGATTGTTTAGATTTCGACGCTTAAGCAATATTTTTCGTTTATTTTTAACCTTATCCCTGTGATACCCAGGAAATCTTTAGGTTGGTTTCTGTAATAGTCGTTAGCTACTTCCTGATTAAGTCCAGTTGAATCCAGTATCAGATTGTTGCATGTGAAATGTTGGAAAGTAGATGAAAATTTCAAATACCCGCAATTCAATGCGAAATGAAGTTTGTTAATCTAAATAATCTCAGCCAGCAGCAATATAACAAGATGCAAGTTTGTCTATGCCCTTGTGGGGGAAAAAAATCGAGCTACGGGACGCGACGAACTCATGGATTACTATTTCAACTTTGATTATTATTTCAATGTTCTACCCAGAAGGTTCATAGGGGACAGATCTGGTGAATAAGAAGGACAAGCTAAGATTTCGTAACCCAAGTGGCACACACTTCTAGATCGTCTGGCTTGCAACAAGGGGTTCGTGTTGTCGTGGAGAATTACGGGCCCAAGACGAATAACTAATGCCGGCTGCTTGGTCGGCAATTTTATTCGTGCTTAAAGTCGCATTCATGATGATGTCGTTATTGACACGGTGGCAAAAAAATGAATCATACGGACCACCAAACACTGATCACTATCTTTCTGGAATGGAGTACGGATTTCGGGGTGTATTTCGGGGCCTGATTGTGGTCGATTCATTACGTCCTAATTCACGATTATGATACAGTAGCCATTTCTCATCACACCTGACGATGCGCTTCAAAACGTTTGGTTGCGGAGAAGCAGAGAAGAGCAAACATCCAATCGTCGTGTTTTGTGCTGCTCCGTCAACTCGTATAGACCCTTTTATCCATCTTCTTCATTTTGTCTACAGCTGCCAAATGTCGGGAAACTGTTGCTTAGTCTCCTCCAGATTTTCTGTTTAACGAATCTAGGATACAGTCACGTCTTTTAGCTTGGCATCATCACAATAATTCCTTTGATCCATTGACTTAAATCGCTGGACCATTTTTCGCAAACCAACATTATATCACGCGTTCATTCACTGTGCCTTCCCCAAATGCTGTATTGATGTTGCGAGCTGTCTCTGCACCTTGGTTTCCCACTTTTAACTTCGTATAGGAAAATAACACGACGTTCACTCAGATCCATCGTCGACTTCCAAGAATCGCACTCCACTTGGAGCTGATGCCTCAAATCACATGACCACTGCCTTTTATGCAGTAGGTTTGCACTTGAAATCTTCATATCAAAACACTATCAATCCCTCAAAAATCCCGTGCCAGCTGTAAGGAGTTGCAAAAATCGAAATCATATCTGCAACAACCTGAAAATACGAAAACTATTCGGAGAAATTGACCTCTACAAAAATGAAGAAATTCAACATACAAATCTATGTAGAACTAAGAAGATCCATGTTTTTGAACATCCCGAATATATTAGAAAAGTACATTAAAGAATCCGAAGCAACAAAACCACATAAATATTAATGTCCTGTTTTTAATTAAGCTAAAACAATTCCGACTTCAACTTTTCGGTGAATACAAAATATTTCTCAGAACTTCATGAATTTTTTAATATTTAGACAGAATATTTTCAAAAGTTCAATGGTTTAATTAATTCATCAAAAGAATTTCAAAAAAAAAGGAAACAGTTAATTACTTTGAAAACTAACTATTTAGCTGCGTTACAGAATTTAAAAAAATGTTGCAAATTGGTTTTCGAATTGAGAAAAGTTGACTTGATTTTTTTTTCTGTCTTTCCTTCATTTGCCTGAAGAAGAATAATTAGAAGATGGAATAACATGGGTTCCCAACTCCAAAAGATAAAAGAAAGCAGCCTACTGCGCCATTTAATGAGGCCATGTTATTTACGGATAACTGAATGTGATTCGTTAAGGCCAGATGTAAATAACATTGAATTTTAAATATAGTCTCAAATAAATTCCAAATGCTTAATTTCCTTTCGTCTTCAATTTAATTTCCTTTGCTTGAAATTCTAATTGAACTTTCGTTGCATTGCAAGCAAATAAACAAGCGAGGATTTGATTATGTATTCCGAAAATCTCAAATTCATCTGACGAAAGAAAGGAAAAAAAATATTGATACAGGAGTTTCCAAAAATAAATTACGTAAATCTTGTTAACTATTAAGAACACTGCATTTTCTTTCTTTGTTTTTTTTTGAAAGTCATAGAAAACAATACAAATGAAGACTTCTTTTGTTATTCAATTATATAATTGTTTTACGTATATTTAAATTATAAAAGCCAGCCAAAGGGAGGCAAGCCATTATTGTCCTCAAAATGAAAGATGACCGGCGGAAGTTTGAACTGCGCAGCCCTTCCGGTAGCTGATCAATTATGTTTTCCTGTCACAATGGACGCCCGTCGTCTGTTTTCACTGAGAAAGACATGTTGATAACGCCAAATTAAAACTTCTCTCGACTATTTACCGTTATTTCAATACCAGTTGCTAACAATAAGTATTTATATAAATAAATAAATATATATTATTTATAAATACAATGCTCTTTTGCAAAGTAACAAGCCTTTACCGTAATGGCGACGTCCAGTGATAAACTCATACGGAAGTGCCTGCCCAGAGTAATCGATGATACATGCGCAGATCTCACAAAAACAGGGCGGCCATCGTTCACTGGGAGCACAATAGGTGCCGGTCCCAAGCCCGGGTAAATGGTGAGGGTTGGCGTCAGGAAGGGCATCCGGCCGTAACTGCCAAAACCTCATGGAATGAATGAAAATGGAAGTACTATGAATGTTACTGGCTGTAGATCGGAGGGATAAAAGGATGGATCTGAGGGAGAGGAAGCCTAAACAAAAAGGAATGGAGAAAAAGTATAAAAGAAGGGAACGCCGGCCCCACATAGAAATGGGATAACGTTTAGAAAAAGAAGAAGTGCTTTTAAATTATAATTTCTAAAGAAAAGAGCTTTTTTTTGGTCTATATTTTTACATCTTTATAAACAATGACACGTTTAACAGATACCATTGTAAAGAAAACAGATTGTCAGTTCTTTCATGAATTTCTGTAATGTTCGACAGCCTGAAAACGTGAATCATTTTGTATTTATCTCTAGAAGATTATTTTATTTTCGATTGATTTTTTTGCTACTTTATTATAACTTTTTAGGTAGGGAAGTTTCAAACCCGTCATAACAAGAACAACTGTACAAACATTTTATTCCAACTACAGACAATAACTTATTATTCAAGTCTTGAAAATCCACTTCCCTTCACGGACTCCAATAACAAGACTGAAAGCATGCCTTGAATATATTACAATAAAAGTAATGTCTTTGGACAAGTAAGTCCCACTTTCATACAGTTTTATTGGTCAAATTTTGTTTTTAGTAAGAACATATTATAAATTTGATCAAAGTTGTTACAAACTTTGGTTTAACGGCGAGAATTGAAATTCAAAATCTAGATCGAAATGTTCGAATGTTGTGCTTTTATTATTTAATGAATGTGTTTATCTTTCAGCGAATTCATGGCGTCGCTCGAGCGCAAATGCATATTCAATGAACTCGTGTTTACAAGACAAATCGCTTGGCTTAAATCTTGGGACTTGATGAGATTCCTTAACATTTCATCGATTTCAATTTTCCAAACTGAAGACAAACAGGAACCTTTGAGTCTTATTTAGATCAACAAATACTATCGTAGAATCTCAATTAGCCCCTGATCAAAAACGCCTCTGCGTGATACAGAATTTCCATTTTATTACTTTACTACCAACAAATCCATTCATTTCAAGTTGGCCCTCGAAAACACCCCATTCCTAAGGCGTTTGGAGCACTGAATACGATGATGAAGTCTATTTGCTAATCCGACCTGCCGTTCGGGAGTTCTTAGTGGAGGACAGACACGGACGAACAGAAGAAACGCAGTAGCTACCATATTTTATACAATAGCTCCCAAAGGAGTCGCTAAAAAAATCAGATCTCTGTAATTAATGTATTGATGTAAAAGAATTCAAAAGAGAGAGAAACAATAACGTCAAAGAATATTTGAAATTTATTCTCATCAAGTCCCTATCCTAGATTGATAAGATTTTGTGCACAGCATGATCTTCAGGATCGCTTTCGTTAAAGAGAATTTTACCTAACGAGTTAAAGACGAAGAATCAATTAAAAAATTCACGAAATACTTAAAAATTAATATATATATTGTTACCGGTGATTTTTACAACCTCCCTTATAAGAATCGCACCTCCCAATCCTGCATCCCTATTGAGAATCGATCATTCCGGAGGTGAGAACGACTCTTTCCACCTTTAAATAGGGATGCAGAGCGGAGCAAAGGCAGTTAGTCGATGGCGAAGAGCCACACCTCATCTCCAGTTCGGAGAAAAGTAAGAGAAGAGAAGTTCACGTCGGCAAAGTAAGAGAAGAGTTCCAGAGCCGTCCCGTCGTCTACACGCGACCACGGAGAAGACAAACCTAGCCGGGGAAAGACGCACTATTGGCCGAAGAGTTTCAGAGTAGTCCCGTCGTCTACACTCGACCACGGAGAAGACAAACCTAGCCGGGGAAAGACGCACCGTCATCCGAGCAGTACCAGAGCAGTCCGCTCGCCTACGGAGAAGACATCCCCTACGGAGAGAAAGGCAGCTGAGGGAATTACCGAAGGCAACCAGAAGACCTAGTAAACCGTCTTTGGGATCAATCCTTAGTAGGAAGAAATATAGAGAAATAAAGACTCTGTCATTCTTTCGTGAGATTAGCTTCTTTAGTAGTATTGTTGCTCTACTCATATCGCACATAGAACCCCACGCCACCGAACAATTTGTACCACAACAAACGTTCGGTAGCAATATTTGCACTCACTTAAGCGACATTTGTGATTTTAGTTGTCTGCATCCAACTCACACACTCTTTCAAAGTCTAACAATTAGTGTATTAATATTCATCAGATTCCTGTCTTAGACTTGCATGAGACTGAGGTTAGAAGGTTACACCGTAGTTTAATCTCTCAATAACACTACATTTAAAAGCTTCAGTGATCTTCTCATTATACTTCAAAGTTTAATGAGAAGATCACTGAACTATTTCTCCATTTATTTATTTCAGTGTTTTGACTCCTAAGTGAAAAGACTCTTAAAAGCCGCTTTTAAAACTGTAATTTTATTTTCGTTAATCAAAATCTTTAATTGGAGTGCTTTACTGTAGATTTCTGTAGAAGAAAGGCCCCTGCTACCCACCCTACATCGAAATTTTGAAGTGAAATTTTTGAAATTTTAGAACAAATAAGTTACGCTTATTTTATTTGTGGTATTTTTTGTAAGTTGGAGGGTTGGTTGAATGAGTCTTAATCTTCTACTAAATTTGGAAGACGTTTATTTTTTTCGCAGTTATAGATGGGCTCCTTAACTTTACTCTCCCCGAAATAAAACCATACACACGTCCCTGGTCTTCTGTAGTGCAAACAGTAACTCGCATTACATTCGAAAATTCTAGAATTTCGTAGGAAGAAGAATGTCATGAAATGATCCAACTCACGGCAGAGATTGTTATGCATTTTTCTGTCACATTTCATTTATTGATCTACACCTGTAACGAAACATCCCCTCCAAAAAACAAAAACCTTCATATTACATTAAACCCTACCTTTTTTTTTAAAGCATTTTAAAAAAACTCTTTTTTATGATTGAAGACTTATCAGCCCTATTCTTAACTTTGCCAACACTTGTGTATTCTTAATCCCAATTCTTAATTCATACTCATAGTAATTGTAATTCAGTCACACTACTTTTCAAACATACAAATTTAGTTTAGATGATTATAAGTTTTAACCCGTTTCCCTCAGGTTTTAACGACATAAAACATACTTGCATTATAACCTTTCTTGATAAAACATCCGCATATATCATTAGACCTTTGTTAAGATCTCATTTGCTGCTTTTATGTGGCTTGTGAAGTTTTCGAATTTAATAAATTCAGAATTAATTTTCTCCATCTTATTACTTTCGGGTTTTGTAATAATTCAGCTGGACAGTTGATTTATGTTGTTTACCATTAATGCAGTTCTCCCGTTGTTTTTCTGCTTAGTCACTTGAAGTAAGAATTGATAGTTCCCTTTATTTTGAAAACCTAAAGAAATTAAAAAGGCAAATGTTGCCTAAATACTTGATAGAATATTGCAATAAAGATAGAAGCATTTACAAAAGCCACTATTTAATAAAATTAAATTTTAATTTTTTCTATTTTTTTTTTTTTTAAATTAAGTTTTGAAAAAAACTTTTAGCCAATCTACCAATTTCTGAATAAACATCTACATCTATGTTTCTGTTACTGCATTTAAAATTTCTGATAAACACAGATTCAATTAATATCCCAAGAAAACAGTGATTTCATGAGAATAGTTTATTTATGTTATATTAATTTATGGAATTTTAAGCGCATAAACAGAAATATAGGATTTATCTATTCATTCAAAAATATGTAGGTTGGATAAAAGTTGTTTTTTTTAAAATTTAATTTACAAAGCAGTAAATTTATTATTAGGTTAAGTTTTCGTTGTTTGGATTATTCTATTATATTGTTGTACTTATTATTTTGTTGACAATATACAGGGTGATTCTAAATTCACAGGATAAACTTTAAGGAGTGGTAGGGCACAGAAAAACAAACATTTTTTGGTCAAACAATGTACTGCGTGTCGGCAACTGTGGCGTTTACGCGATAGAGGGCGCTGTTTGATCGTTGACGATACCCGTCCAAAGACTGAGAGATTCGTTGTTGGTTGGTATGTGGCCGAATAGCATGTGGATTTGCGTTTGTCCACACATTAAACACTCCTTCACGTGTACATAATGCTTCATCTGTGCTGGGAAATCCGGCTCTGATCCATAAACCAGCGGCAGAAGTCTATAATCCTCAGCTTTCAATGCGTGAATTCTCTGTAAATAGAATGGATGTAATTGTTCATGATGCTAAATTCTTCAGACGGTGGTTTGGCTCACATCTACGCTATGTACAACAGCTCTGGTGCTTGTGTCGGAACGTTCCTCAACCTGTTGTAGAATATAAACGCGAACGTATATTGTTTGACAAAACTGTTTTAGTGTGCCCTAACACCCGTTTAGGTTAGATAGTGCCCTAATTAGTTAGGGATGTGCCCTATCACCTAACTTCTCTGGATTTAGAATCAATTTATATATATATTTATATATATATTTATTGCTGGGAATTTGTTTGTAATGTTTTATTTTCCTTCTGTTTGTAAACAATATATTAATGTAATTCTGATGCAGTACCACTCTTATACTATATTCCATTTATAACATTACATTTCCTGATGAAGTGAAAGGCGTTACATCCATGAAATATAGATTAAATGCAATAAAGTTTTCCTTATTGAAGGGGAAAGTATGCATAATATTTTTATATATAAAAAGAAAAACGCTTGTATTTGTTTATGTTTGAATATATCCTCAGCAAAAAATGCTAAATATGCAGTCTGAGTAAATTCTAATTCTGCACTTATTCTGTTTCAATTTGTAATGAACTATTTACATTGGACTATGCTGTTCAATTACAAATAAGATTTACTATTAACGTAGGTTTTGTCCCGTTTCGCCGGTTCCAAAATATGAACGCCAGAGAGCGATGACAACAGATAAGTACATGCGAACCATTCACTGCTCGCCGCAAGCAGACTAGTTTCGAGTCAGTTCCTCAGCGTTGACGTTCACAAATGCGCGTCCAGCTTGATTCAAAGAGTTTAGCTCGGGAGATTGTATTCCAGGATGGAATCCTCCTTCTCATTCCCTTCAAGCATTGCTGTCCTCAGGAACATCCGCAGTATGCCACATCGTTGAACGGCAAGCATTTCTGTCAGAGGATATCATATTCCTTATTAACATTTCAGGAGAGTATTTAAATTTGCTTTTGTGACAATAACTGTGTGACTCTAAATTTGTTTTTTTCCATTTTAAGATTTTTTTTTGAGCCACGATTTTTTTTGTTGCATTTTATTATTGTTTTCAGTTATATCATACAAATATTCACCAAATTAAATAGGTGTATGTGTCTGAATTGCCATTATTCTTAATTTATAGACATGACTGTATATCATGTAAATTCTTTATATGACTAGATGGAATTTTAAATATTACATTTTTATCATTTTCTGTTGTGGAAGCAATTAACTTAAAGAAGAGTCTTTTATATTTAATTCCTTAATGTTAAGTTTCTTTTTTATTTTGTTGATTTTTTTACAAACCAAAACTTGAGAGAGATTGTTGGTAAAGAATGTTACAAGTAACTTTATTATTAAATTTATTATTAAAGCAGTTTTTAATCATTTTTGAAACTTCTACTTTATACAAGAACTTTAAATTAATTCTACATTTTAATTTGTGATGAGATGAATACAAAGAGGACATTTTCTTTTATCACATAATAGAATTCAAGCAGCTATTTTTTTTATTTACTTCATCAACTATTCATCAAAAGATAGGGTTTCTCGCAAAGAGACTAAAAAACGAAATTGAAACCAGACAAAGTCACAAATAACAATAAAGCAGCTCGTATTACAAATGAAAATTGGAATTGCAAAGGTTTCTGTTCTATAAGAGGTTCAATACACGATCATCAAGTGAACAGAAAAGAGAACAGTGGATGAGACCAAATTATTCACAAATGACATCCTGGATAGCTGTTTCACGCTCGTTGGCGATCAGCCAGGAGAATTCACAGTAAATGACAAGGTGTCCATACTGAGGCTAGTATGAACAATACATCGGAAGCGCAGTAGTGCCTCAAAGGAAAAAATACAGAATGAAAAACTCACCAATGAAAAAAACCAGTGAGAAAATCCATAAAAATGACAGCCAGAGCGGCATCAATGGATTTTTTCACTAGTTTTTTTCATTGATGAGTTTTTCATTGTGTATTTTTTCCCTTTGAGGCACTAGTGCGCTACCGATGTATTGAACAGAAAAGAGTTTTGCTACATTTTGTAAGAGACTTGAGTAATAAATTTCAGGAATTCTGAAAATATCTCAATTGGAATTCTAGAAAGCGTATTGTTCATCGAAAGTAAAACTTCAACATTTGATTACTTAAAAAAGAAAAAAATGTTTTTATGAACAAATCCGTAATTTGTTTTCTATGGCTTTTAAGACAGATTTATCATTCAATAATTCAAGGAGTTCTTGAAGCCCCTGCTTAGTTTCAACAACGTCTTTACCTTCCCACAATAAACAAATCATTGATTATTATTGCAGTTGTCTTCATCATCGTCCAGAAGATTGCTAAGCAAATTTAGAGGCCGCCATTTTGATCGAATCGGAAAAAGAAGGGGTTTAAGAAGCACAAGTCCTTACTGAATTCCCTAAGTAAAAAAGGCGTAATATAAAAACAAAATTCAAAATTAAACAACTAGTCCCTGAAAAACTAGAAGCCTACTTTCGTTAAAAGCTTGTGGTTTGTTTTTTACGACGATATAAACCTGTTCTTTTTTCTTTTTTTTAATTCTACTATTTCTTGATTATTAACAGTAAAGATTTTTTATTTTCCGAAAAAAAAAATGCATCCGCAATTGCAAGGGAAAGGGCTTAGATAAAAAACAAACAAACAAATAAACAACTGAATTCAATTGTTATTTTCAGAACACATTTCTTCCTGATTTTATTGAAAGACTGTCATGTTAGCCTTTCAATAAAGTGAATCCCATTTGAAATGGACTGTCAAATGGATCATAGAAACTCTTCGTATGAATGTAGCAGCGTGATCCTGACAGGTTCTCCTCTTCAGTTATGGACGATATTAAAATCGACTAAAAAAAAAAAATCAAACATTACTGATATACGTTTGTGAGTCCGGTAGCTCAAGTGAAAATCACTTGACTTGGGGCTAAGGGAGCAGGGTTCGCACTTACCAATGGAAATGTCAGTAATTCATCTTTGGCTCTTTCTGTTCTTCACTGATTGTCTCAACTACATGAGAAATAACTACAAGCTTTTTCTTGAGGGTATTTGAGCATCGGAGCTGACTACTCTGTCTAGGAATGCTGAAACCTTATGCTAACTCTTTGGCCTTGTAAAGCTTGTTGTATAGTACTTTAACTTTCTCTTTTTCTCCGTCGCCCGAGCATCGTGGCACTCGCCTCGACAAGGGGCGATAAATGTGATCTATTCAGCTCACATTGTTGCTCAGTAGGCAGCTCACATTATACCCGAAACACAAAAGAAGAAAGTAATATCCATGCCCACGCGGGGATTCGAACCCAGGTTCCGACTGATCTGCCTCGTAGAAGGCCGTCGCCTAGACCAGAGGCTATGCCGGAACGGCTCCATTCTTTAACTCGGCTTATCGTGATTATCTTCCTGTTTTGTTCAAAATGGAAAACAAAATTAACATGTGAAAGTATTACTATCCGGATTTCGATTAGCACCCGTGGTTTCTTATAGGTGTTTTGGTAATGAAGACATCTAATTTATTCATTTAAAAAAAAAAAAAACAATTCAATATGTCACCACGAGAAATTTCACTTTGAAGAATATTTCTAAGTAAGTGTAAAACCACCATAAACACGAGTGGAATTTAAAACCCGCGAAACTAATAAATTCCATATATGCTTTGAAGAATTGTGTATTTTCATAAGCAAAGCTGTTCTAAATAAAAGTTACTCTTTAGTTTGAATATTTTGAGGTTTACAGAAATTAATTTGTTTGTGTTGATGTAATTGAATTAACACAGGAAAAATTTTAAAAATTATTTAATTAATTTTTGAGAAACGAGAACATATTAGGAATTCGAATGAGAATGTCTAATTCCAAAGAGAATTAAGTTTTTAATCTAAAAATAACAATAAAATATAACTTAATAATGATGTTAATAAGATTGAGTGCAATAAAAGAAATGTTTTGGGTGAGGAATTTCATTAACTTTCTGACGGCAAAAATAATGCAGAAAATCAAATCACTTTCATTAGACTTCCACTCATTAGAATGGCTTTAGATCGTTTCGAAAAAGTGGATCCAAAATGTCAGCTATCTTTTTATTCCTTGGCATCGAATAATGTATACATTTTCTTTAGCTAAAAAGACCGAAGCTGCTGACTATGATCTGTATGAAATAGTCGTGAAACTTATTGAGATGATTCTAAAAATTTGAACGCGTAATTACAGCTCGAACGTTGGAAAAAGGAATTGAAAATGTAGGTAGATCGTTAAGAAAAGTAGTTTTTGTTTTTGTTTTTCACTTTAATCGTCTATAAAAAACGTTGCATCCTCTCTTTTTTTAACAATACCTCCCAACTTAAGTTTCCCTTACAAAAAGCCTTATCTGGGGGCACGGCAGTGCCCCCGCCAAGACGAGCCGAAGGCAGGAAGGGCACTACGTACCTTTTCTGGAAGTGTTTCGTTGTATTTTCGAACCCTCATAGCTTCGGCGTAGATAATACTAGAGAGCTCAAATTTTCAGGATATGATGCAGTTACCAGACTAATGAAATACGCTAAGTTTCATTTATTTAGCTTTTATACTTTGGATTTTATTAATACCTAAAATACGTCGATTCCGTCACTCACTCACTGACTGACTGACTGATGATCATCAAAACCTCTAGGGTACTTCCTGAAGTCCTAGAAAGCTGAAATTTGGTATGCAGGTTAGGATTAGCACACAAACAACAAAAAAATTAAGAAATCCGTAACTTTCACATTCCAACCCCTCATAAAGGGGGGTCTGGTTATGTATTATCGAACCCTCATAGCTTCGGCCTGGATAATACTAGAGAGCTCAAATTTTCAGGATAAGATGCAGTTACCATACTAATCAAATACGCTAAGTTTTATTTATCTAGCTTTTATACTTTGGATTTTATTAAGATCTGAAATACGTCGTACCCTCAATGCTTCGGCCTAAATAATACTGTGTAATAATGTGATTTCTTCCAAAGTGCAAACAGCTTGTATATACAAGTTGACCAATAGAAAAACAGAAAAGTAGGGTATTGAAAACAAATCCATTTTCTAAATAATCTTAAAACTAAATTTAGTTGTAATAGATAATCCCACCCAAAACATTTCATGTAAAATAAGTTGTCAAGATTCACATGCTCATAACGCTTTCAATGTTAAAAAGTTATCAGATCTCATCTTACAAAAAGAAATGAAATCCCACCCAAAACACTTCGTGTAAAATAAGTTGCCAAGACTCACATGCTCATAATGCTTTCACTGGTAAAAAGATATGAGATCTCATGTAAAGCCAAGCCCCTAACTCTACTAGGCCTAACTCTACAAGCCCCAACTCTAAAAACCCTATATCTTGGTCAAAAAGTATGGCTTGGCCGTTTCATGGAATTATTTCATCTCACCCAAAACATTTCATGTAAAATACGTTGCCAAGATGCTCATAACGCTTTCACTGTTAAAAAGTTATCAGATCTCATGTAGAGCCAAGCCCCTCACTCTACAAGGGGGCCTAACTCTAAAAACCCTACTATCTTGGTCAAAAAGTGTGCCTTGGCATACTCCATATCCTTTACATAACTCCATGGAATTGTCTGTGTGACAGCCACGAAACGGCCAAGCCATACTTTTTGACCAAGATATAGGGTTTTTAGAGTTGGGGCTTGTAGAGTTAGGCCTCGTTGAGTTAGGGGCTTGGCTCTACATGAGATCTCATATCTTTTTAACAGTGAAAGCATTATGAGCATGTGAGTCTTGGCAACTTATTTTACACGAAGTGTTTTGGGTTTGTAATTCAAAAGTTGTTCTTCATTTTGAAAGCTAGATGTCAGAAAATAGGGCCTTCAAAAATAATTGGAGGACTAAGAAGTTCTTGAAAAAATTGGAAATCGAATGTCTGTGAAATCATTATGGTTATGATTTATCCAAAGGCCCCTACTTTCATCATTTTAACTTCGAAGAAAAAAAATTTCAGGGAAAACTAATTTGAGTTTAAAAATTGTGTACTGCAATCTCAATCTGCAATTTGAGATCCGATTCTACACCATCTTGATCATATATTTCATAGCAATATCAGTTATTAAAATAAAAATTCAAGGAAATTCAAATTCAAAAAATTCTCTAGTACAGAAATATTCTTCCTAACTTTCAAGAAAGTCCGTTCACTGGTTCATAAGACTACAAGGGAGTACGTATAGAAACCTTAAGAGTCGTTCTTTGAACAAGTAAGCTTGGATAGTTGAAAATGAAAATAAACATTTCAAAAATTCACCTTCTGAGTCTTTGAAGATGAGAGTTCCAGAAGGAATCTGATTTTTAATGATTGGAAAGGGTTAATTTTTCAAATGTTACATTTTGATTTTCTTGGTCGTAAGTTTTTATTTTCTTGTTAAGGAGCTTAAACAGAAAATTCAAGTTCCTTACTGAAAAGGAAAATTGGGGATTTGAATTTTACCAATTCTAAATTATAATTTACTTTTTTTTTTTTTTTTTTACTTAGATATTGAAGGTCAATGTCTATGTGAAAGTTGCTTTGAAAAGCTCGTAAGTTCGTGAACATAAAGAAAAGTAAAAACGCCTGTCCTGAGAAACCGACCATAACTTGACTAGTTTCCCAAATTAGTGAATGAACTAATTCTCAAATGGGCCGCGCGGTTGGCGTTGTCGCTACGACATCGGCCTCTCAGCCCTGAGTACCGGAGTTAGGTTCTCATATGGGTTTCGTGATGGTGGACGATCCGCGCTGGGCAGGTTTTTTCGGGGTTCTCCCGTTTCCCCTGCACTTCTCCCACCATACTTTCTCTGTCTTTCTTTCCACCTGTCCCTATTTCGGTGGGATAGTACAATAAACCTCCGGTCGCAGTGCTTGGCTTCTCTGCCACCCACATTCACTACATAACATAACAACTTCTCAAATGAAATTGGGTATTAAAAAGTAAGTTATCAGTAAATATATTTCTGACAAAAAATTATCTTGAATATGTTTCTATACCACTTTTCTTGGAAAATCGTTCTTCCACTTAATTTCTTAGCTTCCATTTTGTTTATAGCTATTCAGATAACATTTGAAGACAAACAAACAAAAAACACAAGTTATTAACGATAACAGAAGCAGTTCTTACGTCCTTTTCAGAAGATCTGTTGTCTTTCGTTTGAGCTGAGTCAGATCAAATCGATTCAAACAAGAAATGATCGAATTGTAATTGGGAAATCGTTTTTGGAATCCTTTGAGAAGAAAAGGAGATTTTTTTTTTTTCTGATGCTTTGAATTTACAGATGAAAGGATTTCGACAAATTTCAAGGAAGACACATCAAAGAACAGAAAATTTCAGATCGGACTTCTTAAGCTGCCGCAAACATATTCTAAGAAACCATGATAGTTAATTCTCGAACTTTAGATGTGAGACTTTCCGGATATCAGATGACGAAATTCCTACAACAGAATTAGTCTCTGGATTTTATAATTTCACTTAGAAATATGGATTAAATATGTATTTTTAACACATAGACGCGTTGCTATAAAAAAAAAAAAGCTTTAAAATGCAATTTTAGTAATTACAAAACTAGAAATCCTAATATGCTATAACTTTAGGATAGGTTTAATTTTAAATGGAATGTTGATTCTCATATCTAACCAATTTTTTTAATCAATAGTTAATGAAAGGAAACGGATATAAACATCATCTAAACTACAGAGTAGTTTTCACAATAACCCAAAAATTATTTATCTCAGAAAATGAAATTTGAATAGTAAATTTCAAACTTACTATTCAAATTTAGACAAGGATTTTTTTTTTGTTAATTATTAGTGGATCTCGCTCCATACGATATTCAGAAATTAGTTTACCATTTATATGTAAATTTTTAAGTTAAACTTGGTTAATATCAGACAAGATATAAATATTTGGAAATGCTTACAAGTATTTCTATGAAATTCATTAGAAAATGTACAATGTTTTAATAAAAGATTAAAGATTTTATTTTATATAAAAGTATAAGATATAGGAATAATCCTGTATATTTCTTAAGTTTACTTTGCTACATTTTACAGTTATTTGTTTTATACAGAACAGTATCGTACATGGTGCTCAATTGTTTTATTTCTCTAATGTTTTTGATACAAAGTCTTGCTTTTTAACTTTGAGATATTCATCTTTGATATGATTCTTATCTTTGGTTGAACTTAAGATACGGTTCCAAAAATGGCCTTAATCCTCGAAAAAAAAAAAATTGATGATTTTCAAAGCTATGACATACACAAATAAAGACCACTGAGCTGCTTTTGGATGTAATGTCGATGACGCTCAGTGTAGTTAGTGTATTTAGTATTTTTTAAGAACATCAAGAACATATACTACATCATTTATTCCATTTCTTTCGTCGTACATGGCCTTGTTCTTTGTGTTGTTTTTCTCTCTCTCTAATCGTATTAATATTTTTTTAAATTTAGTTTTGTTTATTTTTTTTTAATTTTAAAAATTGTCCTAATCCTTCGATATCTGGTATTTTCTCCATTTCTGATATTTCACGTAAAGCGGAATTACCAAAAGGTATTGTAATGTTTTGGTCTTTTTTGTTCATCATCATCTTCATAGGATCTTAAACCATTTCCTGTTTTGTTTTCAACAAAGACCGTCTGTCCATCTTTTTCTTGGGTGTCCAATACTTCGCCTTCGTTCTGGTTTAAAAGAATTGCTGGAAATCTGCTTTCGCTCATTCTCACGATATGCTCTTACCATTTCCGTTTGCAATTTTCAATTTTTTTAAATATTCAGTAAAATTCTAGAGTGAACACTTTACCGATTCTGGAAGAGAAAATCCTGCTACGGAAAACAAGAATTTCATTTTGTATAGATTCGATTTGTCTTTTGTCACTTTTATTCTATCATCAAGTTCTCACAGCAATAAGTTAGCATTGGACATGTAAACATATAACTCATAAAACATATGCGTTTCATTTTTAGAGATCTTTGAATCACCTCGCACATACTCTGATATCTACTTAATACTTGATATCAAGATCATCTTTGTAACCCTAAGAAATATTAAGTCTCAAGTAACTAAAAGCGTGGGATCAGCTTTTATTGTTATTAATTTGATTATTTTGAAGATGATTTGGATCCTGGACTTTAGGTTTTTTTTTAGGTTGAAACTTTTTAATTCATTTCTTCTTAAATTATTGTAAATCACAACATATCGACGATATTTCATCTTTTTTTCAAAGACTTTGACGAGCCATTAATAAAATTCATGGGATGGAGAATAATCTCTCTCTTTCCCAACCCTAAAATAATATTACAAAACAAGAATTTAAACAAAGGAAAACGTGATATCAAACACGTGTCTAAATTACAAATTTATTGTTTTAAAATATTTAATTTTCAAATTTTCTTTATTTTATATAAACTATTATTTCAATTATTTCAAAATAATTTAAGAAGAAATGAATTAGTAAGTTTACGGTACTCTAAGATGATACTTTTTATTTCATTTTGATTGTATTTTATTTTAATTATTCTTTTATTTACATTAAAAGGTGGATCAAGTGTTTATAAGTGCAAGAGTGACATCTTTCCAAAATAGCTGTTTCACGGTCAATTGCCGATCCTCAGTGCAGAGTAGTCGCTGTAAACCGCTAGGTCCTTATTACGGAGGTTAGTATTAAATACCTTTTAATTTTTAAGCATTTTTAGGCGCTTTTTTCTTAATGGATGCGCAAAGAAAATTCATTGCGGCCAGCGGAGACTGGCACATGAATTTCTATTCTTTAATTTTTATTGTGAATTTCTTGTTTTTTTAGTTTAGATTTGAGGTTCTATTCTTTTACCTACCTATTCTTTTATTTCTCCATTTTATTATGTAATAAGCTAATAAATAAAGAAAAATCGATGCGAAATACAATTTTAAATCGATATATAGTATATGTTAAAACTATAAAACTATTTTTTAATTTCGAAACTGAACTATTAAAAATTGATCGCTATTGAATTTTGACCAGGTAACTAAGAGACTAACGTACCTGCATTAGCTTAGAAGCGCCTCAAGAACTCTCAACGTTTAAAAATTAGATGGAGCTTCCTCAATTGAATCAATGTGTTAGTTTTCCTAAGGCTAGAAACCACCACCAAGAGGTAAATATTATCTAATGGTAAATGAATGCTCCTAAATGCAAACTTCATCTTAATTTTTAATGCAACTTTAATCCAAAACGAAGGAGCTTAGGGCCAGAAAACTCTGTGTACATCTCTCAATGAAGAGCTGTTCTCGTAATCAATAACTACTAAACCGAATAGTAAACAACTAATTATCTTTCAAAAGCTGCAAGTGCCCTCATAACTACTTAAACAACAATTTTTAAAGTTAAAAATAACTTTATAGAACCGGATTCGGCTTCAGCACTAATTGTCTAATTATTATGCTAGTCTAGTAGTTTCCATAGTTCTGTGACTTGTGCTTTTGTTTCTCAGCGACATTTGGTGGGTGTCGGTTGGGATGAGTGATTGCTTTGTTCTTAAAAGCAGAAAGTCATCAAAACCACAGTTCCTCAAGGTTGATATCAAGTAATTATATTTCATTGTAATATTCTAGAATTAGATAATGTCAGGCATTAAAGTACTCTTCAGAAAATGCAGAAGGTAGCGAGAGATGTTGAAATGAAGATGTTTATCTTTCAGACGGGTGTTTACCAATTCAGTAATGATTCAACATTATTATTGCATTAGAAACTCGTAGTTATTGTAGATCTAAACATTGAAAAGTTTGTTTGGTAAAACTTTATTTATTTAAAGTATTTATTTACGTTACTCATTTCAAGTCTGGTAAAAAATAACTGAATAAATTTGATTTAATTCTAAATATTAGGTAAAGATACTTTTACAATAGTCTTCTTCTTTCTATCTTTTATTAGGCCTGGTGGCCTGTTACGGTCTCATGCCATCTTTTGTAGGGTCTCCCAACAGATCTCTTCCTTTTTGCTCTGTATTTTAAATATGTTTTGGTATCCGAGAGTCATCCATCCTCTCAACATGTTCCTTCCATTTGTTTCTATAACTGTGTATGTATTCAATTATTGGTTTCTGATTCAGTTCTTCTAAAATATCACTATTTCTTTTAAGATCTATTTTTATATATCCTGCTGTATGTAGCATTTATCTCATTTCTGCTGCTGTTATTCTGCTTCTTCGTAATGTTCATGCTTCACTTTCACAAGTGAGTATGAGTCTTGCTAGATTTTGATAAATTTTTAGTCTTCTATGTTTTTAAACGATTCTAGCAAATATTTAAAACTGAATATCCACTAACTGTGATTGAAATTTTAAGAGAGACATCTTGTCGAAGTAAATCTGTAAATTAAAATTGACACACCGTTGAAAAATGAAATCAAACAATCTTAAAAACTTTCAGTTGTTATATTTACTATAAATAAATCCATTTTTTCGTTTAGTAAATTAATTCAGTTCAGTTCCTGAACTTGACTTGTTGTCTTAAGATCCCAAAGATTCTCCCACAAACACCATTACAATATTTAAAACAAAACTAAAAGTAATATTTTTCCTGAATCGATGAGTAACATCTGTTAAATTTTTCCTTTGAAAATGTTGTATTCGGAAATTTTAACAATCTGAGGGTTCTTTGAAACTATTTAGGGTAACAGGTTAAATGGATTGAGACTGGGACTTGCGAAAGGTGCAAAAGCTTAAATACATTGGCTTTTATCCAAAGATTCATGAAACATTGTAATACTTTTTTTTCAAGCTCTAAGTTCAGGTTTGTGTAATTACGATTGTTTATTGTAATTCATTCATATGGATGTTTTATTGTAATTTTTTGGAAATTCTTACATCGTTAGCGATACAATCTTTGCTGCTCTGTCAAGGGTTCTAATTTCTTATTTAGAATAAGAAAAGACAACACTGAAGTAAAAATTAAAAACAAAATGAGATATTTAAATTTCAAATAACCGACAGTATACTGCTTACTGTGGATCACCAATAATAGCAATTATCCCAAATGAGTTTTCGACTGAAAAAAATCGTGCCTTCTACAAAATAACAAACATTATAACAGTTTTGAAAAATGAATACTCAAATCTGAGCAATTGTGAAAATAAATGTTTTCAAAGAAATGTGTTTATTGGTAATTGTAACTCATGATATTGAGTGAACTTCCATCCAATAAAGGTAATTATGAGTTCAGTGCAAGCAATTGCACCTTTAACGTGTGAATTGAATAGTAATCAATGAAAATGCATTACCATAAGATTTGCTGTTATGACTTTCGGTTAAAAATGTTAAAAAGACACCAAGAATGTTAATTCGGCATCTACCATCTGATGATGAGTTCTAACCAAATCATAATATCTAATGAAGATTCAATTACAGTCGGATCTCTATTTAACGAACCTCTATTTTGCGAATTTCTCGATTTTGCGAACTTTTCTTTGGAACCAAGACCATTTTGCTAATTTCTTCGTAAAATAACCTTCAAATAGCGAAGTGCATTTTCTATTTAACAAACTTTTTCGTGGTATCTATTTTTTTTTTCTCCTTGAAATGTTTTTATTTTTAATATTCCCTTAGAGGAAATGAAAGAAATGTGGATAAAGCTGAGGGAAAAAGAAGAAATTAACGATGATGTGCTGATTGATGATTATCTTTCACTTGATTTTGAAGTTGAGACCTCGGAAACACTAACTGATATTTTGGACAGTGTGAAAAATAAAAACAATACAGCTATGAATTGCGATGAAGATGAAGATGATGAAAATGGAAATGATTACGATGCAGAAATCAAAAAAGCTTCGTATGATGAAATGCTAAATCATTTGAAACAATCCGATGCGGATTACAAGTTGAAGAAAATACTGAAGGGGTTTTTGGTGCATTGCAAAGATGCGAGACATACTAAGAGCGAAAACACTTTTACAAAAAAAAAAAAACTCAAACAAAATTAACTTTATTAATAAAATTTAAGTACGCGTGTGATAATGTATGCTTTATGTCATTAAAATTAGTACTTTTTTTAATAATATTGAATAATAAAAGGTGAATCTCTATTTAACGAATTTTCCATATAACGAACTTTTTTTCGGGATTTAGCGACTTCGTTAAATAGAGAGGTCCGGCTGTAGTTTTGCTTATTTTCCGAAGCCATCCTTTTTCCGAAGCCATCATTTTTGTTTTCTCTCGTCTTCGCCAAGATCTTCTTTAAACTTTGATTCCTATTGATTGTTTTCTCTGCTGTCATACCATTTTCCGCACTGTGAGTCAAAATTGGAAATATACAGCTCCTAAGAAAACCTTCCATTTCTCTTAAAGCCCAATCATAGGACGCGTGGGAGAAGGGATTACAAGTTGGGTAATTTACAGTGGGGAGCCATAACAGCCCAGCCACGCCAAGGTAATTGTAAAGACCCAAAAAAAAAACATCGGAACAAGGGGAAGATGTAATCGATCAACCTCACTCCATGACACCCAGAAACTTTTAACTTATCTGTAATTTATTATTTAATTTAATAATATTTAATTTACTGAAAGCTTCGAAAATACGTATCAAATTTTAAATCCATTCATTTTATAGTTAATTAATTTCTTAGGAGATGTGGAAACCAAAAGAAACAAAAATGTCATTTAAACGCTGAAAATTTATTTAAAAAAATATATATATATATATATATATATATATATATATATATATATAAGACAGTTACAAATGGCAAACAAAGAAAAATAAACAAAACAATAAAAACCATACTCGCACATAACTAATAACAAAAGGAATCACTGATCTGTTTTTGGATTTTTCGACACCGGTAATCCAGAACAGCTGTTTCTGGGTTCCTACCCGTCATCAGCTGGACTCGCCCAGTGTCTTTATCTTCCTTTTTTTATTCTTATTTTATTAATTGTTGTTTTTTTTAATATGAAGGGCCATTTTCTTGTTCTCTTTTGTTTCCTTTATATGTCTCTAGGAATCACTGACTGTTAAGACACTGGGCGAGTCCAGCTGATGACGGGTAGGAACCCAGAAACAGCTGTTCTGGATTCCCGGTATCGAAAAATCCAAAAACAGATCAGTGATTCCTTTTGTTATTAGTTATGTGCGAGTATAGTTTTTATTGTTTTGTCATTATTATTTTCGCACGTTAAAACTTGTTGTTAGAAAAATAAGCAAGAGAAAGTTTTAATTTGATCATTCTATCTGACAAAATTATAAAGGAAGAAGACAACTTTATAATGTCTGAAGATTTTGCATAAGAAACCTATGAAAAGTGAAGATTCAGTGGTATTTTAGCGAAAAGAAACGAAATAAGACAAAACTATACAGTTAGCCTATTCGTGAGCTCTTTCAGAATATATGCTCGGCTTTGTTAGCCTGATTTCTTAGGACTTCCGGTTGTTTGGCTTGGAGGTATTTACAATTTTTTACAAAATAAAAACGAATCACGGGAGACAGTATCTGGGAAATGTAGATAGACAAAGTTGGGGTATGGAGGAAAATGTGGAAGGAAATGTGGACCATTGGATCTTAGGATTTCAATGGGACATCAATTATACAAGACACAACCGTGAAGGGCTTGTGGAGTATCGCCAGCAAACGTAATCACTTTGCTAAACATTTCAAATAGTGTTTGATACTATACTGTGACGACTTAGTCAATAGTAAATATCTGGAAGAATCGGAAATTTTATGTACACATGTTTGTCTTTTTAAAAAATTGCTGATTTTTAGCTGTTAAACATACCACAGGTAAACATTACTTAACTTCACTTCTTATGAAAAAGCAATATTTAATCTTAAGAAATCTAAGTTCTCTTCTAAGTTATCTTTATCGTGCATTTTCCTATCATCTGGTAATCTCTCAATTTCGGAGACAAACTAAAACTCAAAAGCTTTTAGAATCATAATTGAAAATCACCATTTTGTTTATTTACTTTCCCAACATTTTCAAAACACGTTATTTGAACTCGGTTTCCGATTTTTAAAACAAAACATTTTCCTTAGATCTCCGTCGACAAAAATATTGACACAGCAAATGTATTTCGGTGGCGAAAACACATTTCCGTCACCTGAACATAAAAGTGCAAAGTTCAGTTTTGCTGAGTGTTTGTGAAGTTGAATGAAGGAACCTAACCTCAGCGACGAATCTCGCTCTGGCATTAAAAAGAATTCCTTGCTCTTTATCAAACTCTGTCAGTGGTCCTTTTGAGCAGTAGCGTTTAGAGTGGGTCGAGCTAATTTATTTCCTGAGCCACCTTTAGAATTTTTCAGGATTTTTGAAAATTATTTTTATGTCACTGCCTTTATAGTAACTTACTTTAAAACAATATTCTAGTATTATAACAGTATTATTGTATTCTTAGTTAAATGAGAAAATTTGTAGAGATGGAGGTCAATTTTTTCCGCTGTTATTACAGCACTAATACAGTTACTACAAACGTAGCTAGAAGTAAACGGTGATCAGCAGATTGTGTATTTTCGTAATCTGTTCTTTTTTTTTTTCTTTGGATCTAAATCTTAAATCTCCTTACTTACTTTTAGATTTATATAATTACCAATTAAAATCCAATTACAGTACAGTGGTGGTGGTTCTTTAATAATGTTGTGTATTTGTCAGAAAATGTCTTAAAAAGTAATTGAAAGAATGTAAATTCCATTTTCATTACTAAAAGAATAGTCATGTTGTATCGTCCGGGCATAGCTGAGTGGTCACAGCGAAGATCAGCTAAGTGATTTGGCCGAACGTGGATTCGAATTCATCGCTGGTTTGGATATTTCTTCTCTACATGTTACGCTGTTTTTCAAGTCTTGTTCTGAATGTCATACGTTGTTCCTGGCGCTGCTTAGCCTCTCTCGCTCTTGCACCGTTATCACTGCAATAGGCGCGCGATCAAAGAAAGAAACCAACAAAATAAATATATATAACAATAGTCATGACATTTTACGTAGTTCGATCAGAAAAAAAGTTTACAAAGCACGAAAAGCAATCCTTTATTGGAAGTAAATGAGATGCTGCCATTGGACTGCACAGAAACACTTTTTCTGCTACAAAGTCACCTTCAGGTAATTCTCACTAATGTTTCATCTATTTGTCCATCCCATCTGCATAAAGTCACTCTGTTGTAGCCACTTTTTCTTTTTAGCATTGCGCTGGACTTCTTCATTGCATGTGAAGTTGTTCACGCAATGTGACATGGGAACAGTTGAAAAATTATTGGAAGCCAAATTCAAAGTCTTTGGCGGATGTCCCAAAGTTTTCCAGTGGAGAGCAGCTGGAAATTGTGTGTGTGTGTTCCGTGCAACGTGAGGTCAAACATTGTTATGAAGGATAATTAGACCGTCGTTCGGAAGACCAGGAAGTTTCTTCCTGATGTTGTTAGGCAATCTCTTTAAGGTATCAATAGGAGACCAGTTATTCAAGCTGATCGCCATTTTGAAATGATAAAGCGCACCTTCAATGATACACACAAAAAAGACCAGGCGACATTGAATAGTATAGCCCTCTAGCGGATATTTCAGCAATCGTAGTCAAAAATGCAGGCTCGTAAAAATTTCTTCACTTAAATTTATTTGTACAAATAATTCACTTAAAATTTAAAATATTAACATTTTACATTTAACACACAAAACATTTAAAAAGGATAAATAATAGAGACCAGTTTCGAGTTTTTTCACAGAACCCTTTTTCAACGCACTGGAGAACATAAACTTAAATATCTACGGTAAAAATAATAATTTAAACTATGTCAAGTTCATTGATATGGTCAAAATAATTAACATTATGGGAAGAAAATAATCAATCAATCACAAAATAAATCGCAAATTTAACCCTGATCAATAAAAGGTCAGATCCAATTGAGATAAAGCGAAAACCGTAATAATCGTATTTTGTAAAATAATAAAATAAACAGTTTATGACAATGGAATGGACCACTTGAGGATAGGCGGGGCTTCGTAGTTACAAAATACCTCACTAGGCTACTGCTTGGCTTGTGGGATAAACGAAGCCATGTGCATCTTTTTAACCCGTGTAGATACAGAGGGTGAACTAAAAGATTTGATTTGGATGAAACGATTGTAATCCTTCCAAAATTTTCGTATCGGATGTAGAGTTGGTTATAGCCTATTGAAGAAGAAGACAGCAATGTAGTATCAAATAAGGATATAATTTAATGGACCACTTGAGGATAGGCGGGGCTTCGTAGTTACAACATATCCCACCAGGCTACTGCTAGGCTTGTGGGATAAACAAAGCCATGTGTGTTTTAACCCGTGTAGATACAGAGGAAATGTTATATTAAAGAAGGATATTCCAAGCTTTTTTACAGAATTATTACAATAAGGAACTGCGCAGTACTGAACCATTCCGTCTTGAAATATCAAAAATCGACGATTTTTGAATAATTCACACTAAGTTATATGTTTGTTTATCCCACAAAATCTCGCAGCAAGTGCTTACACGTCATACGTGCGTCGGTAGGGGCGGAAACCTCAAGTTGAAAGACACTTTCTCAATTCTGTAGAATTTAGAATGGCAATATGGAAAAAAATTCGTTCTGATATTCGACGGAATTCCATTAATTTAAGCAGCACTTCTCTTTCAAAAGCAAAAGGAACAAATAACTTATGATTAATGTCTTTGAAAATTCATCCGAAGTGCCGAATTGTTCAAACATCCAAACGTAATAACTCATTTGATCAGCTGCTATCTTCAAGACCTCTTCAATTTGTCAACGGCAGTTTTACCATCTTTCACTTTCGAGAAGAGTTATTGTGAACCATAAAAGCGTTTTATTGTAGAACTTAGTGTTTAATCATTTATGTAGAATCTCCTTCGAATTCCTCCTTCGTGCTTCCAAATGTATATTTTACGAAAAGGTACGGTAATAAATGATGGCTACCGCATTCAGCTCAATGCCTTCGCAAAGGCTACATTAAGGCCTAATTTTAGACCTTAATTGTTGTTTAAGATCTAAAAAATAGTTTAAACTCAAAAATTAATTGTACAATTACAATTATAATTTTATGTGCGCTGCTCGTATCAATTTATGCAAAGAATAACCGACACATATGTTTGTTAAAAGATGAGACTTTAATGAAAAAACTTAATTGCAAACGACCTAGGTTTCGAATTGACAACGTAATTTCGAATTGCTTGTTAACGAACTGCGTTGTCAATTCGAAACCTAGGTCTTTTGTAATTAAGTTTTTTTCCTTAAATTAGCATCTTTTAACAAACAGGTGGTGTCTGCTATTCTTGGCATAAATTAAATAATTGTAGTTTAAATTGATTAAAATCGAATATTTCATAACACCATCTTTAATATTTTTAAAAAAAACTGCTTTTTTTTTCACTTAATTGCAAAAATATTAGAAAAGATGCCGTTGTTAAATATTCGATTTTAATCAATTTAAAGTACAATTATTTTCTGAGCTTAAACTATTTTTTAGATCTTAAATTACAAATAGCAACCCGGTAAAAGTGGATTCTCCCAACGTGCGACTGCTTTCTCACAACTACCCGAGAAAAGTGGACTCTCCCAACCCCCGACTGCTTTTAGAACAAGGGAGTACGTCAATGACATATTTCTATTTTTTATTCCCGTGGCCTAATGGATAAGACCTCTAACTTCGGATCAGAAGATTGCAGGTTCGATTCTCATAGCGAATTTGTAAAAATTATTTCTATTTTCACAAATTACAACAATTGCGCCGTACAGACAGACAGACAGAGAAATAAACAATTTTAGTAACACAGATTAAGGTCTAAAATTAGACCTTAAAATAATCTTTGCGAAAACGGTATAAACCATGAAACAGATAGAATGTTCTGGTAATTGAAGGTATCTAAAGATATTGAAAAGGTAACATGTAATTTCTTGGCAGTTTCGTTCTTTCCCTGAAATCAGAGAACAGAATTCAATAACAGAAGTTCAGCTGAAGTTTATTGATGACGTTTGTTCTCATTCATTGCTATTCAAATTGTGAAACGGCTCTAAATGAAGTTGTAACAGAAAAGGAAATTTCCAGTGCTTTCTTTTGTGTCTTGCCTTCGTTACCAGCAATTGCTTTACCTGAACTCCTTCGTTTTGTCTCTGTAGACTCCTAGCACTTCTTTGCATCGTTCATTAGCAGTTTCCAATAACCCAACATGTTGTTTTTTTATCGCAAAGCTAAGTAAAACAGAATCGAGTTTTATCGTAACTATTTCCAGACCAATACTTACAAAAATTTCTCTTATCATTAATTCATCCAATAACGGAAGTGAGATAAGACGATGTCTTGAGCAAAATTCATTCTAACTGTAAAATATAATTGTTTGTCAGATTGACGAAATATTCATATTTTTTTATTTATGTATACGCAATATCTTATATTTTAAAAACGTTATTTTGTCTATCATAAGACTTTAAGTTTTTCCAATTTTGTAAACAAACTATAAGAGATAGATTGGTCATGCAAATGGATAAATGTAGATCTTTTTAAGACAAACAAAATGCTACAAAAATAATTCGAAAAAATTTTTTGGTTTCCAAGATGGCGCCTTTTAAAGGGTCAAATTTTGACTTTTTCTCAATTTAAACGAAAAGTATAAAAGTTGAAGAGAACATTATATTGAGAAAATGTTGGTATTTGAAAGTTCTATCGAACGATATATCACTCATTCACAAACGTTTCTGCGTTTGAAAGATACAAACAAAAATTGTGAAAAATTTCGTATTGGCGCTAACCTGCAATACACCTGAGTTAAGCGGAGAAGCCCACAACGGGCTGGGAAGTTGTATATTCTCCGATCTCGAAATTCCACTCCACTAAGTGCGATCCCCGATCCGGAGGTACGCGGTCGATGGATCTCTAGTGTTTTCAGAAAAAATAAAATAATGAAGGTATGTCCTCCTAACGTTTTTTTTTTTTTTTTTTTGGTTGAGGAGCAAGGTTTTGTTTGGTTTTTTTTTTTGTTTGAATATTTTTTTTTGTTCTCCCCCCCCCCCCCCCGAAATAATGAAGGTATGGCCTCTCCAATGTTTTTTTTTTGGTTGAACAGATAGATTTTCATGGGGTGTCTACTTAAAATTATTTAACTTAACCTTACATTAATCTTGGGCTCTATTCTATATTCGCCACTGATGTTGACTGTTGTGAGAAGTTTGGGAAGGCACGTAAAAATGTTGGAATAATAGTCATGTTGATAAGAAATTTAAATCCGAAGAAGGGTTTGTGTAATGGAACAAGACTAATCATAACTTCATGTCATAAACATTTAATTTGTGCAAAAATCATCAATGAATCCCATCAATACAAAAATGAATTAGTAATAATTCCAAGAATTGACTTGAAATCAAACGATTCAAATTTGCCTTTCATTCTCAAACGTAGACAATTTCCAATAATTCCTGCATTCGCCATGACAATTAACAAATCACAAGGTCAAACATTTGATCATATTGGAATAATTTTTAATGAGCCTGTTTTTTCTCATGGACAATTATACGTCGCATTGTCGAGATCAAGAAATAAGTAAAATGTTAAATTACAAATTACTAAAACTTGTTATCAAACATATAATTTAAACCATCAAACATAAAGAAAGGTAAATTTACTGAAGAATTAGAGAATCTATCCATAAAAAATAAAAATATATTAAACAACTGTCCAACTATACTAATTGGCGGATTTTTCACGGGATCGGGAATAATCTGGCAAAAGGATCAAGAAGTGTGTGGCGCCAACCCGCAATACACCTGAGTTAAGCGGAGAAGGCCACAATGGGCTGGGAAGTCATATATTCTCCGATCTCAATATTAATTTGCTAAATAAAGAAGGTTTTTTTTTTAATGCTATATTTGCAAGGGTTCCGGAGCGAAGCGAAGGTACCCGGCTAGTTTATAATAATCAATTTAATGTGCATTAAAGAAAATATAAGAAAAGAAGG
>JAFIDM010006943.1:12414095-12441317 GCA_023159025.1 Thereuonema tuberculata | reverse complement strand
GCTGAGACCCTGAGACGACCGGGGTGTTTTTATTTATTTTAAATAAAAATAAGATACAGACATTGCTTACCTAAAGTAAAGATACAATTTGGAATGTTTTCAAGAATTAGGACGATGGATTATCAGAGCCACATATACAGATGCTATATTAGCTTCTGTTTTAGCGGCAAGAAATATATCTGTTCTCACTTGGAATAGATTTAGAAATTTCTTTAGAAGTTTCCTGAGACTATTCCTTGTATTCTCATCTTCCTGCAGGAAATGAACTCAGTATGTTGTGTTTATTACGTACACTTCTGTTCCTCGCACTAATTGGAGTTTCAATAAACAAAACAAACATTTCATATTAGATTTTCCTCCGTGGGTTATTTATTCGCAGTGTTTCTGTGCAATGCACTTTAACTTCTAATATCGTAAATGCAATTCTGCTTCTACATTGACAAGGAAGCGGAATTCTTAATTCCTTATGACATCGAAAACATTTAATTACAGAAAATAGTAAATAAACTCGAAGTTAGTATCAATTAAGGTAGGTAAACGATAAATTGAAATTTGCATTCATAGCCTCTTGCAACAGCAAATTATTTTTGACAGGCCTTATTATTAATGAAGTGCATTTTGATGGCATTAATTAACCAGCAATCTTCGGGATTAAGGCCTGGATTAACGTAAAGCTTAGTTCAAAATTCATTATTAGTAAATCAACATCTCTAACTATAGCTTTAATGAATGAGCTTCAATACAGTTGCCCGTTTGCGTACAAATGGATGAAAGAGACATGTGGTATCAATTGAAATATTGGTTTGAAGTTAAATTCGATCAGCTGATCTTCGACGGTAGTTGGCCTTGCGGAGCGTGGTTCATCTTTTAAAGAAAAATCGTTTATTTTAAATTTCATGTTCTATCAGTTTAACAACCTCTCCATTTACAGTCCGTATGGTTTGTTTGTTTTTCTTTCTGAAGTAACAAATTATTTAAAATCACATTCCTTTTGAAAAAGTCCCATGGCGCGGGGTCGAAACGGCATCGGGATTTTTTTTTTAAATACTAGTGATATTTTATGTTGGCTTTTTATTGACTTTACGAAACTTTTAAGCGTACGTTGAAGTGTTTTTTTTTATTTAAAATGTACTTAAGTATCTTCCATTTTAAAATAATTTTCTGGAAATATCAAGTAGTATTTCAAGTATCTTAATAAAGAAGTGACTTAAACAACATCATAAACAAGTGTAGATAATTGTGTAGTTTTACAGTTTGTATAAGTCGCAGGTGAAACCATTGTATAAATAAAAAAAGAAATACAGTGATCCCTCGCTATTTCGCGCCTCAAGTCTCGCGGCTTCAGTGCATCGCGGGTTTTTCAAAAATATTCATCGAAAAATAAAAATTCAAAAATACCGCCATATCGGCGGCCGTATTGCGGAAAGCAGCGCTGTTTCATCGTGATGCGCGAGAGAAACGGCTTCCTAGGTTGCTACAATAAAGCTACAATAGCTACAAAAGCTACAATAAAGTAGAACTAGGTTGAATATTATGGAAATCATTGGCTGTGCCTGTTCTAACATATGGTAACGAAACTATAATTAATACAGAAACCGAACTTCAAAAATTGACAAATATCCAAAACACATTTGGAAGAAAACTTATAGGAGGGAACAATTTGACACCTACTACAGCAGTCCAAAGTGAAATGGGGTGGTCATCGTTCTTTAGCAGAGAAGCTTCAAGCAAATTAAAATATCTGGGGAGGTTGACTTTCATGAATAACAATAGATGGTCTAGAAAGGTGTTTGAAAATACAACAGAGAAAAGCAAATGGGTAGATAAATTAGAATATTTAGCAGAATATCATGATACAGAAGAAATTAAAATAAACATAGAATCCGAAAAAAAATAGCACCATCTTATTAATAAATATGTACAAAGTACTGAATTAGAAATATTCGTTGACTCTATTAATAAATACAAAACTTTACCATTAGGGTTTAAAAATAAAAGGGCTCCCCTATATCAGGATATTTATGATAATTCCTATGGAAGTTCTTTACTTTTTCAGTGCAGAACGGGATCATTGGCGCTAAATAAAAGAACAGAAAAATGGTCTGAAAAGGGGCCAATATGTTTAATTTGCGATAAAAATGAAGAGGAATCTCTAAAACGTTTCATCTTAAGATGTCCATGCTTGGAAAAGAGAGAACCGAACTCTTAAAAAATATGAACATAAACTCAAATAACTGGGAAGAAGATGAATTAATGGATCACATATTAGGATTCAAGGGAGAATTGGACCTGAATAAAATTAAAAATTTCTTAAAACTTGTTTGGATTAAGAGAGAAACTCTTAATAAATCCTTAGGAATCCTGTCTGAACAGGAAGTGCGTTTTAAAGCATATCCCTATAAACATACATACATACGTACATACATACATACATACATTGCCAGACAGAGAGCAGCAGCTCTCTCAGAGGCTTGCACATACCCACAGGAAGTCAGACGAAATATACTGTGTGTATATATATATATATATGTATACTGTATACAAAGTATAAATATACATATTTAAACATTTTGGTACCCACACACACATACGAAAATTCCTAGGGGGACCAATCCTACTTCGCGGATTTTCGCCTATCGCGGGGAGCTCTGGTCCCCATTAACCGCGATAAACGAGGGATTACTGTAGCGTTTAACTCAATACATCCTTCGAATTTTTTTAAAATAAGTCAATGATTTTAATATATATATATATATATTGTAATTCCAAGAAAAAATTTAATGTTCAGGAAAATTATTAAGAAAAGAAAAATAAAAGACTGCACATAAATAAACATATCACGCATTTGAGTTTGTCAACAAAGGGAATCGGGAACGGCCGTTTCGTTCATTTTTTTTTCCACCCGATCCACCCTCCGTGATGACAAATCCACAAAGGCGTGAAAAGAAATGGAAATCACCTTCGCTCCCGAAAGTGACTCCTGAACAAAATAAACAACAATTAAAAATAAGTGCGAAAGTGCACAAGAAAAAAAAAGGAAAGAACGAAACGGTCGTTCCTGATTCCCTTTGATGACGATCTCAAAGGCGTGATGTATTTATTTATGTACTGATTTCGATTTTTTTTTTTCGGTTCTTACTTTCTTTCTGTGTTTACGAACGTAAAAATTTCGTTGGAAGTAAAAACCACGATTTTTATATTCAAAATTTTTCCAGAAATGTATAAAATTAGTTGAGACTTGCATTTGCATGGAGATGAGACAGAAGATTAAAATTAAAATAAAAATTAATGAAAAATGCGAGATTAAAAAGAATAAAAACTAATTACGTTAAGGTATTGGGTCACGACAAAGCATCCAATAAATTTTATCGGGTGTAGCTTAGGTGTGACAAATAAATGGCTTAATATGCATCATAAACAAACAGACATTTTAGAATTGCACATTTTAAAGTTGAAATAAATTGATAGATTCGTGGTAAACTTTACTTGTCGTTTAGCTATTCTAATAAAGCCTTGCTGATTTTTATTGGGCCTTTCGATAAATTCTGGAAAAGTCTGGAAATTGTTTATCCTTTCTTCTCTCAAAAAAAAAGAAAAAAAATATGTAAAAACAAAAATTTATGTAATCAAAACTTACACAACCATTATGTGTTTTTTTTTTTTAATTTAAATAAAGAAGTAATCAAAGCTGTAAAATATAGTAATTGTGAAATTGTCAGAATTGTCTGTTAATAATGAAATATTAAAGGTTTGAAACAAAAAAGCCACTGATGCTCTTTTCGCCATCTACTGCCAATCTCCTGGCATTGCCAAAGTTAACAGTAAGAATTCCTGAAGAACATATGTGAATCCGCTTCTGGAAGTGGCTCTCAGCGATATTTCTAGAAGCAAAACCATTACCAGGAAATAGCCGTTACTCGGAACAGTGTTTGTGAACTGGTTAATGGAATAAGGCAATTGGAAATGTAGATTTTACATTTTCCTTGAACTTCTTTGGGGATATTTATAAGTAGTCCCTAACCGACGCCAAAGTCATGGCGTTTGCAGTCAACTGAAAATAAAAGATTGAAATGGTAGGAAAAATCCCCCAAGGAGTAAGGGATGGCTGTTTATCTTGCCAATATAACTTCAAACTAATGCCAGAGGAAATGGTGCTGAAGTTCGTCGTTCAGCAACTAGAGGGAGCTAACAAAGGGAGTGTAGTTCAAAGAAGAATTTCTGGAAAATGTGGCTTAAACAGAACATGAGGACATCTTTTACTTGAAGTTTTTAGTTTTTTCAGTGGATCTAGAAACAAAATACCTTTTAAAATTGCCAACTAATTCGACAACTATACAAAAAGTATTTTCCCCAATATTTAAAAAACGATACAAAATATATAAAATAACGACGCACGTTTCGAAACCTCGTTAGAGCGGTTTCTTTATCAAGTTGTATTAATAAAAAAAACCTACCTTAAGCGATCCTCCCTGATTGGGATTCGTTAAGTAAATCTCATTGTTATTGGTTACTTGATTAAAAGAGCATTACAATGCAGCTACAAAAATATCCCAACCTACGACATGGCTACCCATGTTGCCAGCATAGGACATACGCTTAATATCGACAACCCACTAAGGTTTGGTTTTGAGGCCGACGATTACTTTCGAAAATTCCACGAACCGTTACTTAGTTTAAATAATGATTGCTACAACGATCAGATCTCTATTAGAGTGGGCCGTATGCCCATGCACTATTGTTAGCTTACCTGCACCAAATAAACCTTCCTCACAGTTTGTTGTTTCGAATATTAACGGTGTATTCCTATTATCTAAGCTTTTTCTTATTGTCGAATCGAACACCCTTTCATTGGTTCGTTATTTAACACAGTGCTTCAACACGAATATACAGTATCAGAAAGATTTTCGGAAGGAAGTTGAAACTTAGTCACACCTCTTTTAAATGTTTTTAATTTAAAATTTTAAATTTAATTCAATTTAATTTTAAAATGTTTAATGAATTTCTGTATTTGTACTTCATCAATTTTTTACGAAAACTGTTTATAATCTGCGAGAATTGTAATTTACAATATAGAAAAACTTTTAACAACTTAAACAAAGAAAACTAAAAAAAAAAAAAAAAATTTAACGAAAGTAGTATAGAAGCTCTTTCAAGAACTTTTCGTTTATTTTTGATGTTTGAAGAAAGCGTTAATGGTTTTAAAGGTTTGTTAGTACATCTACTTTCAAGAAGTTTGAATTTTGGGAAAATACATCCACACGGCAAACAGTAATTTAACAAGTTTCTCTCTTAGTTAGAAAGTAACTAAACACATGAATGGTCTGATTTATCTAAGTAAGTGGATTTAGGAGAAATGAACTGAAAAAATCCAATACAAACAATCACTAAATCAAACACAGTCAAAAAACTTTCTAAACCAGCCAGAAAGGTTGGGGCGGTTTGCTACTAATAAACAAAGTAAAAACAAGTTTTGGAAAAAGAGTGCAGAGAGGGGAATTGCTATTTATAACTTTTGAGAATTCTGGAGGGAAATCAATTGATCATAGACGGATCAGTTGACATTGGCACCAACGAGATGAGTCGGTCAAGTGAAAGAATTTAAACACATCGTATCTTGTTTGGAACGATCAAAAAATCAATACATTTGAAGGAACTTGTTTACTCTGCAAAATCACAAAAATCACTTCACATAAAATATTACAACATTTCGTAGCAGGAAGGTAGAAAAAGAGTTCATTATCAATGTGATTTTTTTTTACTTGTTAAAAAAAAATAAATACTTGATTTTTTTAAGCTCATAAAATCACTATCAGAAGTACATTTCTGAGTCTGTCTTTTGCAGTGTCGTCTTATTAATTGGTATGCAAAGTTTTGGACAAAAGAAGTACATCTTTCTGTAAAAATGTACAATTTGATTGAAAATTTCTTTGTGTGGATCCCTAATGGAACTCTTCGTATTAAGTTACAAAAATTCCCTACGAAAGCCTTAGAAGAGAAACAATTAACTCTAACTGATGACAAACAATGGATTTCTGTCCAACAGTGTGTCGTAATTAATTTGAAATTTATTTGTTTACTTAGAATTTTATTAACTGGAATTAGCGACTAATTTAAAATATAGACAAAAACCATGACCGTATGTGCAATTTATTATTAACAGTTTCTTTGACCAGGTTGAGAATTGCGGTTGAAACTAGCTCACTTTTAACCCCTGTGAAAGAAACTTGGTCCCCACTTTATAGAGAACTGAATGAACCCGTCCCTCCCGACTACTGGATGAACAATATTGCTCTATAGTATGAGTAAAGAGCTACAAATTATCACAAAGGTGTATTTAAATATTTAACAAGTCAATTCAGTTTTGTAGGAAACACGAGAGACCTCAGACAATTTGCATCATTTTGCAGCAACTGGATCACTTGAATATTTTGAACCCGAATTGGACACATTGGATCGAGGGTATCGTATTTGTTCTGAGCATTCGGTATATAGATAGGTTCATTTACCACTATTTCTCACCTGGTTCCCTGGATCGGAAATAGAATTATTTCCTCCAAACCTCCAGGCCATGGAGAGTCCAATGAGATATGACTAAGAGTTTTTAATTAATAGTTAAATCTAAATTTCTTCCTACGAGGGTCGCTGAAAATGTTAGAAAAAGGAAGTAGTTAGTGATAAGATTTCATTAGTTTGTTTTGGTTTTTTTTAATTAAAGTCATTCGTATTCAATTTCTGAGATTTATTTGAAATAACTGTTGTGGCTTTTACAGATACTTTTTATTTAAGTGAATTTTGATAGTTATTTGTAAAGTAATAATTAAATATTAATAGATAGGTTCATCGTAATGAAGTAGGCAAATTAATACAAAACATATTAGCTTATATATTTAACTGATTTATGCGGGTTTTTTTTTTTTAAAGTAACCACCAAATTAGATAAAAATGACATTCGGTTCACAATTAGATCCATCGTCAATGATGTAATCGATTATGAATATTTCAAGATCACTTTCCCATTCCCAGCAGAATGAAACAAAATTATGTTTCTCATTGATCGTTGCCAAGTCACAAGTTCGTAATTAGGAACTTGTTTTAATAATAAATAAAAAACTTCTTTCAGTAATAAATATGAAATTCAATAATAAAATAAGGAAAAAAAATAATAAATATGAAAAAAATGTGAAAATAGGAAAGAAAAAAGCTAAGTGAATTAAAAGTAAAACTAAGTATAAACCAAAAAAAACATTAAAGAAAAGAAGAAAAAAAACTAAAAAATATGGAAAGAAAAAGTGTTGAAATATAAAAACTAATTAAACGTTCTTTTAATTAAACGAACGCTTAATTAATTTTCACATTTCAACTCATGTTCGTTTAATTAAAAGTTAATTAAAATATTTTTGAAAGTCATACTTGGCATTTTTTTTAATTAATTGCTTTTCTTTTACCCATTACAGGGTTTGTTATTTATTTATTTATTTATTTATTTATTTATTTATTTACTTATTTTTCTTTTTTTGTGGTCAAACACTTTTTGTGGTAGCCTAAGTGCTGCCCAAGGATCTGGATTCCACATTTTGTTCTTGTTTTTTATTTTCTTGTTTTTAGTCATTGAGGGGTCACTGACTCCATCATGAATTCATATTTTTCCTATAACATTAAAAAAACTAACAAAGGCTTCTAAAAGAAATCCAAAGAAGTATTTTCATATTTTTATGTAAACTTGATTCAATATTGTCCAAAATAACAGAAATAACAGAATTTTAGAGCGTGGAAGATGACGAAAACTGTAAACTTGTATGCACTACAATTTTTACAGAATTCAGAAAACTAACTCTGAACATGAGCTTGTATTATTTAGATAAAAAAAATAAAAGAACTGATATTTAAAAGAAAAATGAAGCTATAGTGATTTATCAAACATTGTGATTTAAACTAAGTTAAAATAAATACATCAAGATTAGGTACACAAAAGAAAACATCAAAACTTCCTCTAATTGAGATGAACATTTGATTCTTATATATTTATTTGGAAACATAGGCATGTGAAAATCACCCAAATTAGTTTGAAACAGAAAATGAGCTTTGATACTCTTTAAAGATAATAAAACCGGGAAAGTGTGAATAAATCACAGAACTGTCTTCTTTGATCCTCCACAGATATCCAGGAATAAATTGTGGAAATTCATGAGTTTTGTGTGTGTGTATATCTCTCACATGGTTTTCCAGATCTGTCAGTGGCAACGCACTTCCTCTGTTTGAAAAATAATTTTTAATTTCCATTGAAACTAGAAATAATTTTATAAATAATAGAAATAAATCAAGCTCATAGAAATAATTCCTACAATGAAATGTTCGCAACGAAGTGAGACGTCTTATCCATTTGACCACAGGATTACATTCAAATTATTGTTAAATATCTCTTATCACTCCCTCTGTGTGTGAAAACCAGATAAAAAAAAAAATAACTCCTTAATTTTAGTCTACTAGATTAAATTTAAATTTCAATGTTCATTTTTTCGCCTACTAGAAGCGCAGGGCAGACGAGCAAAAAGACGCAAAAGCTCAGCGACGAACTGAAGAGTCGTTAGAGACATTTCTCGACAAGAATGAAGAAATTACAAATGATGGGCAAATACTCTATATTAACTAAGTCATCACATTGTTATTCCGTCATTGTTGACCATGCGCATATACTAATATTCATACATATATATTTGAAGATTTTTTAGAAAATTTAAATTATCTTATTAAAGAATTTATAAATAATAATTTTCCAATTAAAGTTATAAATAAATATATTTTGCAATTTCAGAATAAATTTAAATTTCAAATTTATACAAATTTTAAAGTTAAAGATATTTTTTATTTTTTTCATAATTCTATTTAATCATTTTAATTCTTCTAGATAGGATCTGTTTGTTTATAATCATTTAAGTTATCTTATGACAACTCAGGATTAAATCCTTTTTTTTAGAAAGTTTTGAGTTTGATACGATAGCTGTCACCGTTTTTCTGTTGTTGTTTTTTTTATATTTAAATTAAATATATTTAAGAAACTAGAAATGAATACAAAAAAGAAAAGAAAAGAAAAAAAGGATTTAAATAATAAAATATAAAAAAAGATATAAAAAACAAAATAAAAAAGAATATATACGGTAAAAAAGAACAAAGTCTTTAAATATTGCGTTTTTGTTTTTCTAAATTTTCTAAATTTTGGTTACGATTTTTGACACTGGTGCCGCTGATGACGTGAATACTTGATTGGTTTATGTCTCCATAGAAACAGTAATTTGAAATTGTATTGGCATTTTTCAAATTTCAGATTACAGTCCGGCTATATATATATATATATAACGGTCGCAGATACAACATAAAAAAAGTTTATTCCTGGAAATTTCTTGGCTGAGGCGAGCTTTAACCAAAAGCTTAGGCATCAGACAAGTATTGGCGTAAAATCGATGTAGTTCTAATTATGGCAGTTTTTTGGAGTTCCGCTGCTGTGATGGTAGTAGTTCCTAGTTGACAGTCATAATCAGTAAATTTTGGGGAAATTGTGTCCAGAGTGCCGATGATGATGGGCAGCACTTTTGTATTTTTATGCCAAAGTCGAGTAGTTTCTTGTGCCAGAGCCCCGTATTTCTGTTTTTTGACGCTCTTTCTCCTGGACTCGGGAGTTCCCAGGGATGGCAATGTCAATTAGAGTGGCTTGATGATGCATCACCCACTGTGATGTCAGGTGTGTTGGCTCCAATGTGGTGGTCTGTTTGGATTCTAAAATCCCAAAGGATTTTTACCTGGCCATTGTCCAAGACCTTTTCCACTGTGTGTTGCCAGGGTTTCTCGGAAGTCGGGAATCCAAATTTGTGGCAGAGGGCCCAGTGAATTTTCTTGGCCACATCATCGTGCCTCTTCTTGTATTCTGTATGGGGCAATTATTGAGCACTCGCATATTAGAGGGCTCACTGTTTCGTCCCGGCTATTACATAATCTACATAGGCTGTTGTTGCTAGTGCCTTGTATTTTGGCTTTCATCATATTCGTCTGAAGGGCCTGCTCTTGTGCAGCAAAAAGCAGACCCTCAGTCTCTTTTCGTAGTGAACCATTTCTAAGCCAAGTCCAAGTAAGTTCTTTGTCATGTTTGTGTTCAATTCCTTTGAAGTAAGCCCCATGTAGGGGCTTATTCTTCCAGTTTTCCAGCCGGGTCTTATAGGCTTGTTTTTTATAGTCACTTTTGTTCTGCATATTACGAAGAAAGTTTTCAGTTTTAACTGCTGTTAATAGTTTTTCAGTACTCTTGCTGATGTAATCATAGAGGCCACATTTTTCTTCTTCAACTGTTTGATGCACTTGTAACAGTCCACGGCCTCCAATATTTCGAGATAAGTAAAGCCTATCAATGTCACTTTTTGGATGTAATGAGTGATACATTGTCATTAATTTTCGGGTTTTTCTATCAAGTAGTTCAAGTTCAGCAATTGTCCAATCAATGATTCCAGCTGGGTATCTTATTAAGGGCACAGCCCAAGTGTTTATCGCTCGGATTGTATTTCCAGCATTCAGCTTCGATCTTAAGATCTTTCGGACTCTTTCGTACTCTGATCTAGTTATGTTTCTGACCCTATTGTGCATGATGGTATCCATTTCTAGAATGCCCAGGTATTTGTATGGGTCTTCTTTGTTTAGTGATCTTATAATGTCCCCATTCGTGAGTTCTATTCCTTCAATATTTTGCCTCTACGTATTGTCAACATGGCACATTTATCTAGCCCAAAGTTCATTTTTATGTCTGTGCTGAAAATTCGCACAGTATTGAGCAAAGATTCTAGCTCAATTGAGCTTTTTGCGTACAGTTTTAAGTCGTCCATATGGATCAAATGGTTAACTTTGCCTGCTTGAGCTGAAATTTGGTATCCAAGTCCAGTTTTATGTAAAATTGTTGTCAGTGGTATTAGGGCTATGTTGAACAGTAAGGGCGATAATGAGTCACCCTGGAAGATGCCTCTTCGTATTTTTACATTGCCTAGTACAGTATTGTTAGCCAGCAATGTTGTTGACCACTGCTTCATGCTGCTTTGAACAAATTTTCTAATATTATCGCTTATCCTATATATCTCCAGGCAGTTGTTAATCCATGAGTGAGGCAGTGAGTCAAAGGCCTTCTTGTAATCGATCCAGGCCATATTTAAGTTAGTTTGGCGACGTTTGCTATTTTTCAGTATCATTTTATCAATTAGCAGCTGATCTTTTGTGCCTCTTGACTTTTTAAAATTCCCTTTTTGCTCGACTGGGTAGAGGGCATTTATTGTTAGATGATTGTATATTGTTGTGGCCAGAATTTTTGTAAATAGTTTGAAAGTTGTTGGGAGGCAAGTAATCGGGCGGTAGTTGTTGGGTGTATTGTCTTTGTCTAAGTCCTTTTTAATAAAAAATGTTCTTCCTTTTGTTAGCCAATCTTCTGTCGTGGCATTTTGGAGCATATTGTTGTACTGAGTAGCAATGCGGTGGTATATATATATATATATATTACATTATTTTAAATCTTACAGTAGGAAGTAGTGCTAGAAAACATTACTAACGATTTTTTTTCAAATAGTAGCAACAGAAAAATAAAGAAAACGAAAAACTAAATTTAGTTTTTTCGTTAAAAAGATGATATATTATTTGAAGAATTGAGTAAGCAAACGAAGGCACAACGCTACAAGAAAGGATTCGCACCCTGAGTTGTCACCGGGAAGAGACTGGGATGGACCGTTTCGTCCTTATTAGGACTCATCAGCCAGCCAAATTCCACCGATGACCGACTCAGAAAGCGCGAGGGGTTATTTCTTTAGTGACGGAGCTTCAAAGAAATGTAGGTGAACCACTCCTTCTTCCGTGTCTTATTACCTTTTGCGAAATTTACATTGTCGGTTTTTCTACCATTTTTTTGAAAATAATTAGGAGAGGTTGCGGGAGGGTAAAAGATGCAAAATGAAAAACAAAAAAGATAAATAATTTAATAAATTGTTTATGAATCGGTAACATTAATTAATAATTAATTAAATAATTATTTATATGATGATTTTAAAATAAGTATTTTCCCCATCAAGACAATTGTTATTATTATAAATAACAAATAATTTTTAATATAAAAATATAAATATTTAAATTTATAATTATTACTTAGTAAATTATTTATAATTAAATAAATGAATAATACCGTTTCTTAATTCATGTCTAATTAGTTTCGTTAACATAATGTTATACTTAATGAAAACGAAATTTAGATTTAACCTAACAAAAAACGGTAAAGAAAAACGAAATATCTTTGTTTTGCCTGAAATGAAAAAGAGATCATTTTTTTTTTTCGTTTACTAGCTCTGGTATAAAAACATTAAAAGCTTTCAAAATGAAAAGCAAAATCTTTTGTTATCATTGAAACTAAACTCAATTATCACTAAACTTGGTAAATTAAATTATAAAATTAGTGCTTCTCATTGTTCTAGCGCGTGTTTGTTATTTCCTGAAATTGTATTTTAATAATAAATTATATCCCTTGATGTGATAGGAGGAAGTTTCGTTATCTTTTGGTCTATAATGTTTAGACTTTCAATCATATATTGTTCTAATTTGATTCTAATCAACAATGAGGATTCATTAGCCAAATTATGGGAAATAGATTAGTTCGAACCAGTTTGATAATGAGATCTAATTACTTTTATCTCTTGTGGTATGAAATGATTGTTTTCAGTGGAAATTACGTTAACATAACAAATGTATGTTGGCTTTGTGATCACTTTACAGTTATCGTAGAAAATAAAACAGTTTTATTTTGAATATTTAAAAGTTTTCATTGACAATTGGTATCTCACATAAGCGTATCCAGGATTTTAGAGTGGGAGGGGCTCATCCAATCAAATAAAAAAAAAAAAGTGAAAACAATTTTATACTAAAGCATAAATTTAAAGGCAACCCATAAAAATAAAAAATAAATAAAAACAGTACTGTAATAAAAAGGAAGTGCATTTAGCGTAAGGAAAAATAAAAAAAAACAAATAGGAAATAAAAAAACCGCTAGGAAAATAAGAAAAAAAGAAACATGCGTACATTGAGAAAAAAAGATTAAGAGAGAAAAAAAAAAGTAGATCTACGGATTTGAACCGACAACCCTCAGTATTTAAGTCCAAGACGTTAAGCATCAAGCTAAAGCTAACAACTGAAATGAGATGTTGCATTTCTAACATTAAGGTAATAGAGGAAATCCAATGAAAACAAAGCCAACTATCTCGAACTTAGGGAGGGAAGGGGGGAGGCATTGGCCCCTGAAAACACCCTATTCCTACAGTCTTCTGAACACAATGGTGAAGTCTGTTTGTCGATCCGATCTTCAGTTCGGGAGTTGTTAGGAGTGGACAGACACGGACGGACGGTCAGAACAAATGCAACAGTTACCGATTTTAGTCGCTATCACAATAACTCCCAAATGGATCGCTAAAAACGTTGCATCCTTGCCTCCACCCCCAAAGTAAGAACATAAATATTTGCTTTATCGCTTTGCATGAAGTTTGTGCAGCTCGTAATGTTATTTTTAATTTCTACGCACTTCTGACGTAACTCCGGATCTATGTATGTCGGGACTATGTAAATCAGAGACATGTAAGTAATTTGTTTTTAATAACAATTTATTTTTCATCTTTGCAGTATGTACGAATGTTTATGTAAAAGCGTTTTCGAAGAAATCATCGTTTGTTCTAGAAATTGGTGATTTCTTCTGTAGACATAAACAACACGTAAAACAAATATTGTTGGCTCATTCTTTAATAAATTCGTGCTGTGGAATAGGAATGAAATAATCCAATTTCAATCCTAAATCTTGTTTCCGTGTTGAGATGCAGCTTCTCCAAAAGCTCTCTTTGAATCCCCATCCTTCAGAAGGCGTTCGTAAGTCAACAATTCCGATTCAGTCGATGTTTTATTCATATTCAATGGCTTATTTATTCTTGTGCTTTTATTTGCGATCGAAGAATGGCCCAACATAAATTAATTTTGAAAGCGAAAACGAAGAAGATATTTATTTTTCCACTTCTGATTGTTGACATTTTTCCAGTTTATCTTTCCATTGTTTTTTTGTCTAAATGTTTCAATGGCATTACACCTGAAACGAAATCAATTAACTTATGATTCTTATACCGTAAGGGTTTGATCTTAATAAAATTGAATTAATAAATCCAATTATTAATTCTGCGGCAAGAAATAGAAAAGTGTTAGAAAAGAGTTTAAAAGATGCAATTTTTTGAAGAAGTTTGTGAGTCCGAATTTCTGTAACCCCGATAACTCGATAACTGTAGATCCTAGAGAGTTGAAATTTTGCAGATGGGTGTAATATACACCAAGGAAAATCGCCTTTGATTTTGGTACAGATCGAACCAATATTAAGAAGCTAGAGACAAAAGAACTGCCAAAACGCGTTGCCCTTTATTCGAAACAATCGCTGCAAGGCAAAAAATTATACATCCAAATGAGCTGAAATGGTAAGAGGTAGATGTAAGATTTTACAAGATAGATATTTACTGATTTAGATAATTGCGGGAAATAAACAAGAGCTAAAATCATCTATTCGTTGTCCGTCCATCTATGATAAAGATAGGTCAAAAACTATTTGTTCTATCAATCTGAAACTTCATACTCAATCTAGTTGCTTATAAGAAATATTTTTATTAATTTCCGTAAAAAAAAAAAAATACATCAAAGACCAGGAACTAAAGGCTTAGAAACAATTTCTTTTTAAATGATTTTTATTTTTTAAAAACAATTTCTGACTCTCGTACTATATGAGTTTTCGAAAGGTGTGCCACCACTAACTATATCGTCTTACATGAAGAGTTCACGGCCTGTATATTACGGAAAGTAATGCTCCTTTGTGAGATGAATGACTAGCGGTTTGGAAGTAGAGGTTATATTAAGGTCAATTCAGAGGCCACTACTTCATATTGAAAAAACTCTGCACTAAAGTAGTACAAAGGAGAACTGTTGAGTTTCAAACAGTAATTTAAAAACAGGAAATCATGTTGTTGGTAAAAATACAAAGGAATTATTTGTACAAAACAGTTCTACCTCAACTAATTTTCCTGTTAGAATGAATGTTGTTATAAAAAGAGATAATATATAAAAGATTGAGAATTTACAGAACTGCTGGAATTTATCAAAAGTTAAGAACTGCGGGGCTTCTACATTTCATTTCTTCGCCATTGAGATTCCATGAGTTTTTTATAGTATTTATTGAATGGCAGCTTCAACCACTGATGTTTATTTCAAGTGAACTGTTCTAGTTTCACTAATGAAGGAAGCAAGATTGTTTTGGTGGAAATTGACCCACGCTGGGAATAACCTTTTCCCACTGAGAAAAGACTCAGCGAATTGAAAGAAATTGGTGGAGAACTCGGAAAAAAAAAAACAACCTGTCATCACTCTTGCTTAATGAAAAACTTTTTTCATGAATAACGTTGACTTCTGAGATTATTTTGGAACAAACAAAAATAATACAGCAAAAAGTTAGTCCAAAACATGTATTTCTTTTTGAAATTACTTGGGAGTTTTTTGTTATGATATTTAGTAACGTCTTAAAAAAATGTCTTAAAAAAATATTATCTACAAAATATTTTCGAAAAGGATAGTGTTATGCAAAAAAATACAAAAAAATAATCCACAAAGAACCACGGCTGTAAACAATTAAGAAGATTAAGTCGAAGGTGATTTGGGAATTTGAATACAATCATTAATTTAGGATCACTTCCAAAGAAAAAGATCTGTATCTAATCGGATTTTCTTGTTTTTAATCTGCTATTGACTGAAACATTAATGGGATTGAAAATACTGGAAACTTTCTTCTTTTAAGCTAAACCACACAAGGGTTAAAAACCATTTCAAGGATTGCAACGAAAAACCTATTGCTAATCTAGAGACACTGTTATTCAATTAGGGTAATAGTATTTCGAATAACAATGGTTATAATATGATCACATGTAAAAGTCTCATTAATCCAAACCCCTACATTTAATAAAGAAAAGTGTTTCGTTGAAAGAACGAGTTTCATAAGCATTTCATCAATGTTGAAGCATTGGGGCTTATATATATTTGCAATTTTGAAAAAAGAATGACTTAATCAATATTCTGATTCTCTTAAGTTACTCAATGGTTAGTGTTTTAACTAATTTAATGAGAAGTAGATTGAATGGGAAAATATCTTACAAATTCTAATTCCTCTTCTAAAATAAACGATATGTTCGAAAATTCGTTTGTTTACAAGTTTTGAAGCCTAACCTTTATTCGGATGATTTAATTGGTCCTAATATTTTGTAAAATTATCTCAGAATGACAGCTTTTATCATTAAAATATCAGTTAAATTCTTTCAATTATTATATATTTGAAAGCACATTATTTGTAACTTTAAAATATTTAATTTAGTTCATAGATATTCTGTATATTACGTAATTATTGGACATGTTTCATATAGATGTTGTATATGGTCACTGTATTTTTTTTAAATATAATTTTTCTTACAAAATCGCTCTATGGATAATAGGATCTAAATTTTATTAAAAGTTTTGTGATGTATTCAAAAATGAAAGAATTGGTTTTGATTGAGGTTTTTTTTTTATCTTTTCCAGTTCGAATTAATTGCATTTTTGTCAAAAAACTTTTACGACCTACAAAAACAAACTCTTAGGTGCAAAACAAACTTAATACGGTACAAATTCCCTATAAAGGCAGATTGGTGAAATTATAGATTTCACATAGCTTAGCTAAAGAAGCAGTTTTGAAAAAAATAATGTTTATATAATTAATGATAATAAGTTTATTTGTGTACGTACTGGGTTGTACTATGTTAACGATAACAACAAACACTTAAGATTCAAGATTCTTAATTCTTTACTTCTTTTAGAAATTTTAGAACAAACAATCTATCAATTTCTACAATTATCTTCTTGATATCATTGGCAATAAGTCCATCCATTTATCCAGCATTAACTGTATCTTTGATACTTTAAGATTAACAGTTCTTTATATCTGTATTCAACAAATTATCTTTGATATTAAGTTCATTGTACTAACTCGCAAAGAATCACACAAAAATAAAGTTTACTTTTCACTTCTACAGTTAACATTAGGTCTTTTATAAGTAGTGATTCTCGGATATAATTAAGAAGTATAACTGTCTTCATATTTAATAATAAACACAAATATATTGTGGATCGATCCCCTCAATAATTTAAATTAGTTCTCAACTATAAATATCTGTTTCTGTTTAAATCAACGATTGGCCATATAAATCGTATCTTGGCAAATTTCCAAAACTTATAAAATGTTTCCTTTATAAAAGATTATTTATTAATCACCGTTATTAATCTAGACTGGCCTTTGACAACCGTAGGAGCCAGCAGTGCCCCCCCCCCCCTTAGGCTGTTTGTTTGATTAACTTACTTTAAGTTAATCAAACAGCATTCTTGACACACAATATTCAAAACTCATTTATCCCTTTTCTGTATCATTTATCGCTGAACTATTTTATGATAATGACGTCATGATGAAATGATAATGAGATCATCATTTAGACTAACTAATGAGAGTAAGTGTAAGAATGGACTTTTAATCGAAACGTCTCCTGAGTGATGTTATAGTAGTGCTGTCATAAGAATTCGATCGAGAACAACAACGGCACCAGAGGTTCAATTTGAGTAAAAAAATAGAAACATTGTCGTCATTAGGAGGGAAACTTTCGGCAGAATCTTTTCCTTTCCCGAAGAACAAAATAAAATTACTATCTAAAATTTGGCAGACCTAATAGATAAACAATTGATATTCTGCAAAAGATTATTTTCTTAACATTACATGAAAGCTTTACGTTGTAGCCTCCTACATTTGACTGCTCATACCTTTGTAAATTTTAAATAAAGGGACACTAATAATTTAAAACTAAGTATTAATAATAATAATTATTATTATTCCTATTATGATGATTATTAAGTCCCTAACGGGACTGTACTGTATTTTTCCTTTTTGTAATAACAATCAAAAAAAATATTTTATTTAATTTCTCTCCTCCATAAAATGCTGGAAATTTTAATTTCTATTGAGGTCTTTGAAATCAATTACTTTTTTATTATTATTTTATTTCATTTTATTAATTTTTAAAAATAATCCATTTTTACTTGGATTATTCCTTATTTCCCTCAGTTATTTTTCCTTCTTAATAGCTGGGTTTTTTTTTAAGTTATTTGTAAAAAATTGAACGGATGGAAAATTCCAGTTGGCTTAGACCAATTCCAGAAAATTTACTAAGATTGAAAAAGCGACAGACGTTTCTCGAAGGAGTTTGTATTTCCACCTTCCTCGATTATGTGAGCAGTAAAAGATTAATTCTGCAACTTTGACGCAGTTCTTATCTTTTTCTGTTATTCTCGTAGTTGTTTACAAAAGGTTGGGATCGTAATTATTTATAACAATTTCTTAGAATATATTGTTGAACATAATACAGAATGAATAACGAATGCCATTTGATTAACTCCAAAAACTTTTTTAAATTCAGAAGTTTGAAACTGGAGTGTCATTTCAACTAGAGTTCGAAAGAAATTCGTTACAAAAAAAAAAAGAAAAATGTATCATTGATTCAAAACTTAAAAAATTGATTTATGTGAATAGAATGGGGGGAAAAATAAGGAATAAACTTCTCATTATTAAAATCATAAGGTTAGGATAAAAAAAAAAATGATTAAGAAATGATTTAGAATAACAAAATGGTAGCTACGGAAAGAAAAAGAAACCAAAAACAGATGTCGCACCTCGAACTGTCACCGGGGAGGGTCTGGGACGGCCGTTTCGTCCTCTTTAGAACTCTATCAACCAGACAAACTCCACCGACGACAGAAGATGCAAACATATCAGAATTCCACTTGTTGAATTATTAAGCACGTAAAATTTATTATTAACTTACAGAACCAAGAGGAACTTTCGGAATCTTATGAGAATCCCTTGTCAATCGCATAAGATTCCAAAAGCTCTCCTTTGCTTCTGTAATGTATTTTTAAATTTTTATTATAAAGATTTTTTATAAAATTTGGTGATTTCTTAATCCATTAAATACAATTTTAACCATACGATAAAATTTTTATTTAAATTTGGGAATAGGTAAAAAAAAAATCGAAAAAATAGATGCGATTTTGAACAATAACTTTTGTCAACATGTTTGCTTCTCTTTCTAAATTTAGAATATGAATAATTCGTATTTGTTAGCTTTCATGCAGAATATGATTACAGATACAGATAATGAAAACCAGTCACTGAAGGTGATTTGCTTCCGCCTCATTGTTGTCGGAGCGTATCGTAATTATGTTGACTCTTGAGTCCTTATAAAACATCTGTTATTAGTTCAAAAGTCATAATTAACAGAATCTTTTACATACATAGTTAGAGGCGTAGTAGGAATTTATTTCAGGAGAGCTCAAGTTAGGGAGCCAATTTTCAAAAATCAAATGAAAACTTTAGGAGAGGAGGGGGGGAGAATGGTCCCTCAATCGGTCCTGCAACTTAAAAAAACATAGTCTTAACATACAAAAACGAATGTTTCTTTGTTTGTTTGTCCCGTACGCGTTCCTATACCATTCATCAGATTGCGATGAAACTTTGGTGAGTTGTTGTGCGCACGCCCGCGAAGGTTTCTGAATTAGTAGAACCATTTTACAATATCTGGTGCGCGAGGCGGTTTCAACAAACGAGTGTATTTCCGGTTTCAACGTTTGCACTTTCCGGTGCGACTTGCATTTGTAATGACCATCAACAAAGCACAGGGACAACACATGGACAGCTGGGTGTGGACTGCTCACGCGTCGGCAAACCTTCTGGTTCATTCGTGTATGCACCAAACGGAAAAACAAAAAATATTGTGTATCCAAAAGCACTTCTATAAACAGAATTAAAACACAAACACTTTCTTTCTTTGAGTGGCATTGCAACGGATGCCGGTTACAGCTAGTTTGAAATCATTTTTTCAGGGCCGTTTACATTCTTAAATTTGAGGGCAAGGCCAGGGTCCTACATACATCCATGAGTTAGGCCGATTCGATATTTGTGAAACGTTACCGGTACAGTTTTTTTTAACACAACCTATAAATTTGTTGCAGAAAATAAAACCACGAAAAAAAAAATTAAATTTCAGCTCATAAATTAATGAAACTTTACAATTTCTAATTAATGCTGAGTAATGGACGGTTGTGCTGTAATCTTTACTTCAAATACAACACAGTTTATATATAACTTTATATTATACATAATTGTATACAACTTTTAACTTAATCATGTACAATTTTGTACTAATATACAGTAAAGCCCCGATTATCCGCGAGTGCCGCGAAAATTTTTTTTAATTACGATCCTGAAAAATAACAATTTTAATCCAAGCCAACAACAGGGAAAATACAATAGGCCCTACAGTGCGAAGATCGAAAATTACTGACTGGTTTATTATGCATCGTGATCCTATAGGCCTTCTCGGAATTTTTGGATGCAAACATAGAGCAAAGGTTTCTGTTTTACTGTACATATTTTAAAAGTTTTACATATTATGTTTTTGTACAATAAAACGGAACGTAGTTTTTCATGGTGAAATATTTTTTTTCGTGTTTACACCTCATTTTTAGTCTTTTTTCGGGTTATCCGCGATTTTCGTTATCCGCGAAGCCCTTGCCACCCAATCCCGTGGATAATCGGGGTTCTACTGTATTAACTTTGTACTGTATTATGTTTGTAAGCATCTCCTTCTCTGTAAAACCAGTTCTGTTTAAGAAAGAAAGTTAGAAAAAAATCTTAAAATACAGTTTTTCAGGAAGTACGAGTTTCCTAACTCAATTTGACTAATGGCATCATTATTCGTTTTTAGAGTTCCTTTTTTATAGAAAAGATGGAAGCCCACATTTCTAAGAAAAGCACAAACAAGAAAAAAAAAAAAAAAACAGATTCCTAAAAAACATTAATTACGTTACGGAAGAATGGTCCCCAACGCACCGTAGCTGTTATTTTTACTTCTTTGATGTTATTCGCTCTTAGCTTTTACGAATGACCGTGTGGGGGCTCTGTGTACGAGGTGATGCTTTTATTCAGAGGTTGTTTCTTTCTCCCCAACCCGTTTTTTTCTTTCACTTCAAAAGCAGGATGAAATGGAAAGAAACACCAAAAATGTATTAAAAAGGGATGAATAGGAGAGAAGAAAGAAATGACACAAAAAAATTGTATATTTTTCTAGTCATTATTCTTGAAACTCTCGAGCTTCGGATAATCAAAAATATTATTTGATCGACAGATTTCTGATAATTTGAAGGTTTTTCGAATTTAAGGAAAATAACAAACATGTTACGTTAATAACAAAGTCAGTGATGACAGGAGATGCACTTCAAGCTTTGCAGTATCGGTATTTTACTGTATACTTTTTTGTAGGTACTTACCACCTTTATATCATGCATTTGTTCTACAGTCAAACTTGGATAATTCGAAGTTGAAGGGATCAGAGAAAAAGTTCGAATTATCCAAAACTTCGAATTATATATATTCTCTCAGAAGAGATAAATAAAAAAGATTAACTCCACGATCAAAGATACGCATAAACTTTATCTAAGAATACGGATACATTTTTTTTCTTTAAATCAAACATTTTTTACTAGCTTAATTATTCATCACTTTAAAAAAAAAAGGCAGATATTTTTAATTGCTTCATTGAATGCAATTTTTGGTCGTAGCATATGATTCCAACCTATCAATTGATACAAAAATACATTCCAATCCTCGCTTTTGTTTTCCTTAGAAAGTCCGTTAAAATAAATAATGTACGGTATCTTAGCGAGAAAAGACTCAGGAACAATTTTTACCATAATATTTTAAGGGCAATTGTACGAAAAATTCGAATTATCCAAAATGAAATTCGAATTATCCACGATTTTATAACATTATTTTAATACAGAATTTTAGGGACCGAGCAAAAAATTCGAACTATCCAGAATTTCGAATTAAACAAGTTCGAATTATCCAAGTTTGACTGTATTATGGTTGCCTTTATAAGAATCGGAGCGGAAAAGAAAAAAGATCAGAATAAAAAATGCTTTAAAATGCAATTTTAAGTCCAAATATCCGTCCCTATTCTTTGGCCACGATGACTGATAGATTATACAGGGTTGATAGAGGCACCAGATTTATAATAACTCTAATGGGCCGGTCTATTACGCGAAGTACCTCAGTTTCATCGTGGGAACGTTGTCCTCGTATGGGTCTTCAGTTTGGGAGACTCACACTGTGAATGCCGAATATTACCTATAGTTTCTTGAGAAAACATCTCCGTCCTGCATTACTTAAGAAACGTCCACTAAAGGCAATCCACCACTACTCATTCACGATGATCTCACTGTCATGTTGCCCAACCGGTGAAGGAACTTTTGGCACAAAGGCATTTGTAATCTTGGAGCACCCACCTTATTCCCCTGACATGAGTCCCTGTGACTTTGATCTGTTTCCCAAATTGAAGGCCTCCATTCGAGGACAACGACGAGAAATATATTCCAACCACGATAGCATGACGATCGAAAGGAATCCATGTGATTACGACGTAACTGTTTTTCAGCCAATCACAAACAAGCGCGCCTCAAAGCACAGGTCTCTATTAATTTCCCTCAAAATGTCGCCCCAGAGTATTTTACAGAGCAGTGCTCGAAAATTTTTTTACAGGTTGAAGATTATTTTCGAAAGGAATTGGAAAATGGAGGACTAAAATTAAAACTAAATTTTTGTTTTTGATTTACGTTACAGCTATAAAACAATATTCTTCGGAATCTCTGAGAGAGGCTAGTGCTGACGTCGAATCGTCACATTATCGTGGTCGGACTATAAACGGTTCATGGATTCGAAATCTTCTTCCTCTTCCCATCGAACGACTGAGCGAGGCGTCACATGGGACGGATAGCATCCATTGCAAACACAGGTCTTTAACTTTCGTCGATCTTCTGGAAGGTTCTGTGCCTGGTCTTTGACCTTGAGAGGCTTTCTCCTCGCACTCTGTTCAATGAACTTGTAAGCATCTAATGTCCAAGCTGTTATTAGTTCCCTCAACGGTACTTTCTCGTCTCATGGCTTGACTGAACATTGCTTTTCTGTGGCCATTAATTCTAATTACGAATGATTTATTTGCTGTTACTGGTATCTAATTTAATGCACCAAGAAATTTCTAGAAAACATTATAAATATATATTCTCAATAGTAATTTAAACTGAAGTCTTTTAGTACTCTTAACTTACAACATCTGTTATATATTCTTGTCATCAAACTCGGACTTCCCACTCAATTTCCCACACTTTTATTTTACGTATTTTCCTTGACAAAATGAGCATATTAAGAGCTCTGATATTAATTCCATAGAATTTTAGAAAAATTATTATTATTATCCTTTTGGATCAAACGTTAGCAAATAAACAGAATTAATATTTATAAAATGTGTTAAATAAACATATAGGAGGAAATTTAGGAATAAGTATATTAAATTGGTTCCCAAGTATCACAGACTCTTGGTCAAATGTTAGCATTGGTTGGCGCTGTTGGGTCTGATAAGGGAACCAATGTCAACATTGGGCCTGCAGTTGGTGTAAACACGGGCTATTATTGTAGAACTGTAAACACATTCTTAGGAGCACTAATGCCTCGCTTTTATGCTTTATTTTCAGATAGAATATTTTTTTTCTGATAGAAAATTAAAAGTCCACAAGATCAAAGATCTAATTATATCTAATACTGATGAAATGTATTATACTTAAATATTATTCTCAATAAAGAAATACCTTTTCTTAATTAAACTGTTTTAATGTACAGGTAAAAACTAGTTAAACTTAGAGACCATAACGCACCTTTTCAACATATATTAACAATTAAAATTTAAAACAATGTGACGTTTCAACGTTCCAGTAATCGAACTTTCTCGTCAGGAAAAGACAAGTTCGATTAGGCTACTTGATTCTCGATTTGACGAGAAAGTTCGATTGCTGGAACTTAGAAACGTCGCATTGTTTTAATTTTAATTGTTAATATATGCGTAAAAGGTTCATCGTGGTCTACGTTTAATTTAAGTACCATTTCTTTTTAACAATAGAGCGAATTTCTCGGGATTACTTAGTGCCACAGAAGCAAGGAAAAGTTTCCTTAAATGCTTTAAATTCTGAAAAATTGAGATAAAATTAAGTATAGACTACACTAACATTTATAGCATTATCATTTAGTTCTAACTATTTCAGAGAAACACGAGAAACTTAGTTAATTTTCGATATAACACGAAGAATTTTTTGATTTTTTTAACAAAAGTAACATTACCTGTAAAATCGCTTTAAAATATAAGGATGACATGTTACTTTAAAATGTCAAACTTTACACGATTTTAAATGGTCCAGTTGATTAGATAAGGTTGCGATGGAGGAGTTAGGTCGGGGTATTTCTGTTCCAAAGAGGCCCTAAGGTTCACTCAGTCCTCTGTCAAATGGGAACCGGGTTTCTAAGATCGGGTTAAAGAAGGACGAGCATTGGACTTAAAATCCAGTCTCATTTAGTCCTGGTGGTCTTTGAAACGTCAAATCGTGTAACTTCGGCGCACGATGAGCCATGAAAACTCTTTTGGATAATACATAACTACCTTACATGATTTCATAACAATGATTTATAAATCTGTCTGAATAGAAAAAGGGAAAAGAAGTAATATTCAAACTGACTTTGGAATGTTAATTTTCTCATTTCCTTTGATTAAAGAAAGAAACGAACTAAGATATAAATAAATTAATAAATATGGAGAATCACATTAAGTGAAAACCCAAAAATATAAGTATAAGAAATGAAATTAAGTTTTAATGTGCGTACACGATTATTACACAACAGAAAACAGAAACGCACATAACTAAACAAAAATTCACTGAGCTAATTTTGCTTTTTGAACTGGGAATCGGAGACGGTACCGTTTCGAGTTTCAACTCTCATCAGTCTGAACCGCCCAGTACATCTAGCTCAGTGAAGAAGGACAATATACAAAACGGACAAACGAACAAGATAAAAAAACATTTTAAAAAACATCAAAAAAACAAATCAGGAATAAAAGGGGATAATAATAAATCCAGGCTAGCATTCCGCTTAGTTTATTAAGGATTTGTTCAATAAAAAGTTAATAAATGAAATTTCTTATAAGTATAAGAAATAAGTTGGAACTTTAATACTCTTTAACAATGGCAATTAGACATTGAGAAATTACTTTTGCAAGTAACTAAGGCTACGAACGAAGTTGACCGCCCACGATTAAGTCAACAACCTCTCAAAGCAGAATGACTCAAGTGATGTTTGAAAAGACTATGTTTGAACTGACTACTTGTCAGTTCAAAGGCCTTTCTTAGCAGAGAAGAAATCAACGGTCTCCTAGAGGATTACAATCATCTTAGTTAAACCATACGGCAAATTGAATTTCCACAAGATTCTGTTCTGCCAATAAAGACATCGAGGAGAAAGACAGCTTTTATCTATTGCAGATAATTGTAGTATGATCTTAGAAGATCTCTTAACCTCCCAGTTATTCCAGTCTGGACAATGACCTCTCACCGTCACCATGGTAAATCATTTCAGATTATTTCGATAATGAGTAAGTTTCTTGTTTATTTCTAAACTTGCTTTCGATAGCAAATCTGGATTCTTCTAGAAAAATATTCTCTTCATCAAGAAGACCTCCTTCGCGTTCTAAGTTTAGTAAAGTTGTTTAATGGACGCGATTGAAGAATCTTACTTTGACCAACTTCCAAGTTTCAAAATAATTCACTATAAATCACACAATGGACTCGGAGATCCACTGAACTGCGGCTGATGGAACGGGTTTAGAACCTCCAGGTCCTGGATTTCTGAGTGTTTCTTCTCCAGACTGGTCCTAGGGATCAGTCAACCCTCTGTCAAATGGAGATCACTTTTGTTTCCCAGCATTAGAGGGCTCAGAACTGATTATCGACCTCTATTAATGTATTTGGTCCTATACAGGAGTGAACGCATAAATGATGTTTTATATATCATTGTGAATGTCCATACTTCTCAAGTGGTCAACCATTGGATGATTGTTGATTTTTATCAAAGTGACTCTGCGGAATGTTTAAAAAACCTTAATAGATTATTATCGACAATGAAACAGAAATATTAAATAAGCCATAATGAAGTTGTCAGAATTCAATTGTGATAATGATACGATATCAAAAAAAAAAAAAATTCAGGTGATAAATACTTCTTTACAAGGCAAAGATTGGTTAAAGAAGAACATAGGAATGACAAAGCACTTTTTCCCATTTTGCAACTTTTCTTTCCGCACAAAAGGCTTTCGAATCCTTGTTGGACAGATCCAGCAGCAGATGCTTACTTCTAAGAAAGTTTTTCTGGAGAGATGTTATCGAAAAAACTATAAAGAATATTGATCACAAATAATGGAAATGCAAGGGATTCTTCTTAACTGCCCTGGAGCAATTCGATTGCTGCAGTTGGAAAATTCACGCTGCTTCTGTTTTTAACAATTTGATGTGCTCTAATTTTATTTTCTATTTGTTTTGAAGCTTCTTTCTCCTCAGCATTGATCCACATCTCAAGGGAAACAAGAATATTCAAACTTCTAGTACAAGGCGTACCAACATTCTTTGTATAAATTTTTGAGATAGGGAGTACAACTACAAGTCTTTAGCGTACATGAATGTATGTCCGCTGACAGCAACCTTCGGTGCTAGAGGGCGCTATTTCGAGGAGCTGCAATCGGCTGCAGGAGATGGCATGGAACACTAAGGCAAACCTTAAAGGAATGGAAACAAGTGTGAACAACATGTTTATTCAAAGTTGTAGCCATCAATAGCATTGCATGCATGACAGAGTCAAAGAATTGATTGCCGTACATTCTGAAAGATTCTTTGCATTTCGCAAACAGTCGCAGCGTCGACAGCGATTCATGAAACAATGTCTTCATTTGTAACCTATTTTGTGAATAGTGTATTTTGATACATCCTGTACAGGGGCGTCACTAGGGTTGGTGTCACCCAGTGCGGTAGCTCATGATGTCACCCCCTCCCAAAAAAAAAAAAAAACCTTCTAAAACTACTGTTCAACCAAAAAAAAAAAAAAAGGAAAACCTTGTAAAAGCATTTTGGTGTCACCCCTTGTGATGG
>JAFIDM010006943.1:12369782-12396279 GCA_023159025.1 Thereuonema tuberculata | reverse complement strand
ATGTAAGTAGGAATTTATTGAAATTGTAATAAAGGGGACACGAATAAAAATGAAGGAAGATTATTCAGGTGCAATTGGTCAAAAAATGTGAAATTTTCAATTCTTTCAGTTAGTAGAGATCTCTCCCTCTCTTTCATTTATTTATTTTTTTATTTTCTTTAATCGTAAATCAAATTAAAGAAAACACAAGAAGGAAAAAACGTAAATTGAAATTTCGAAATTTTGTGTACATTTTCACTCAGTACTTTACATACATCATTATCATTAATCCGACATCTTTGGGACCTGAAGATACTGAATTAGGGATTTCGTCGGTTTAGAGATTGTAATCCACCTTTAACCCAACAGCTAACCGTCTCATCCTACTTTTAAAATATCCGATTCACTAGAAGCAAAGAAATTGAGTAATTTTTCTTTCTGTGTCTTTGGCTCTTCGACACTTTATGACAATGTTGTCTAAATCATACAAGCTTCTCACAGACGTCCACTGTCAAGTTTTGCTGAAGTTCATGTTTATTTATTACGGCGTTTGTGCTTTGCACGACGAGAAGCACTTCCTTTATTGATTGGCTGGGCTAAATATTATAAAAGTAGCAGGTTATAATAATAAAAGCAGAAAAACGAATATTGCATTGTCATCCAGTTCTGAGCTATGTTTAAAGTTTCAAGGCGCTAGCTCATCGGGAAGTTAGTTTAAAATCAATTGCAAAATTTGTACCGAACAAACAGATATTGAAGAAAGCGAGCTAATAAAAACGTATTAAAATACTCAGTGCCTCACCTCTGGAAATCTGCCTTCTTTAGCCAATTTGCTTTGTTTTTTGTATCTATATTTCTAACTACGTCCTACAACATAGTCAAGAAAGATGTTGTTGCAAATAAGACACGTTGAAGCTTGAAATTATAAAATTATTTATTCAAATCAACCATAGTAACATTCGCAGTACATACAGAAAATTAAGAAAACGAAGGATAATATTAAATTAAAAATTACGAATAACAATAAGCTTTAATTCTATGTTACACAACAGACAAAACATGTTCGAACGGTTGTTTTAAAACTGTCTTCTCTTCTTTCTTTATGCTTCCACCACTCCTTATTTTTATTCAACGCCCCCAATTCCAACCGGGGCTTTTACCGCCCCCCCCCCCCCGGATCATTATATTATAATTTCTTTATAAGTATTTTATTCTTCTCCTTGGTTTTTTTGAAACGGTATACGTGAAGGATTTGCCTCTATTTCAAAGTAAGATAAATTTCACTTAATATTTCATTATTCCACCTCAATTACTCAGATTGTATCTAAATTGACTTGAATCAAAACAAAATCTCGGTTAAAAGACAACAAAGATTTGTTTCTGTTAATTACAGATAAGGATTAAAAACCTTCCTCAAGGGATACCTTACAAGTAAAACGAAATCCGTAATTAATTTACAATATGCTGTTGACACGTGTGATTCACTTGCTTTTGCCATGAGTGATTCACGTGCGACTTTCAGACTACTTTTGAGTGGTGGAAGCATAAAGAAAGAAGGTAAGACAATTTTTAAAAAACCGTTCGAACATGTTTTGTCTGTTGTGTAACATAGAATTAAAGTTTTTTGTTATTCGTAATTTTTATTTTAATACTATCCTTCGTTATCTTAATTTTCTGTATGTAATGTGAATGTTACTATGGTTGATTTCAATAAATAATTTTATAATTTCAAGCTTCAACGACATTTGCAACAACATCTTTCTTGACTATGTTGTGGGACGTAGGTAGAAATATAGATACAAAAAAACAAAGCAAATTTGACACTGTATCTTTCTGTTTGTTCTCTTAAAGAAGGTAGATTTCCAGAGGTGGAGCACTCAGTATTTTTATTAGCTCGCTTTCTTCGATGTCTGTTTATTCGGTACAAATTTTGCAATTGATTTTAAACTAACTTCCCGATGAGCTAGCGATTTGAAACTTAACATAGCTCAGAACTGGATGACAATGCAATATTAACTCGCTTTCTTGTCTGTCTGTTTGTTAGGGAACCGTAATTCTTCGGATAATAGGTCGGTGCCGAACGCGTCGTCTGCTGTCAATGTTTCTGCAAATGACCGCATGGCCGCATGGCGCTGAGGTACAGTGCATTGCAAGGCAGTGGCTTTTTTTTTTCTTTTAACATTAACACGTTTTTTTATCGTGTTTAAACAGTAAACGTGAAGGATTTGCCTCTGTTTCAAAGTAAGATAAATTTCACTTAATATTTCATTATTCCACCTCAATTACTCAGATTGTATCTGAATTGACTTGAATCAAAACAAAATCTCGATTAAAAGACAACAAAGATTTGAATCTCTTAATTACAGATAATTAAAAACCTTCCTCAAGGGATACCTTACAAGTAAAACGAAATCCATAATTAATTTACAATGTGCTGTTGACACGTGTCATTCACGTGCTGTTGCCATGAGTGATTCACGTGCGACTTTCAGACGACTTTTGAATTAAAATAAAAAAAATGTACAAACATAGCTTTGGTGGAGTTGCAGAAGAAAAGTGTTGAATCGTGACAAACGGGTCCTAATGATGGAACCACCCTCGCACCTCACACAAGACTGGATTTTGCTTGACTTTGAGTCCAATTAATTAACAAGGTTCTCTCTAACGAGATCCTCCATTTCATTGGTGATCGTTCAGTAATGGTGAAGAGAAGTGTGTGTTTTTGGAGAAAAGAAAATAATTATACGTGAAGAATGTTATCGGAGGTTTATTTGATGAAATCTCCGTCCTTTGTACTATGATCCTCTTTTATACCAGCAACCCTACATCTTTCATCCAAATTAGTCATTAATGCTGGGGTTACAAGAAACATCTAGAATTCGTTTGGTTACTGAACTTGTTTCAGGTTGTTTTTTTAACCTTGCTTGCGTTGATTGAAAGTCACTGTTCTTTTGAGAAGTTGTCTGAGAAGTAGGACTCGGTTTATAGAGAATCAAAATTCGTACTACGAACTAATTGGAAGAAAATTACTCAAAAAGGAAGTTATTTTGAAAAAAGAAGAAAAAATAAACATTTTCACAAATATGCTGTGAGTTGCTTTCAAAATGCTAATCTAAGACAATTGTTTAGTCCTTATTAAGACTCGTCGAAACCTTAGCCAAATATACGTTTTGCAGAAAAGACAGTTGAGAATGCCCAGAATGATATTGTAATGATTTTTAGCATTTCTTCTATTCTTCACTGTTTATTCTATTTATCTTACTCTATTGCTTTATTTAAATTTTCCATTGACCGAGCTTCTCTGAATTGCTTTTATTTAAAAAAGTTAGTTAAAAATCAGTTAAAAATCATTATCAAAATATTGCTGTAACTTTTAATTAAGGGATTTGAATTTAAATATTAATGTTTAATATTTATGTTTTTAAAGTTGCAATAATATATACAAAACATAGACTGCAGTGTTGTTTATAATATAGTAACAATGAATTGTTGGTAATGTAACTAGATCTAAATTTACAAAATGTAAGATACTGAGATATTCCTTTTTTAATTTACATCAGATTGTAAGTAAACGAAATGCAAAGTATGGTAATTTTAGACTGTAGAAATCTTAATCTATTCCGTGTTGTATTGGTAATATTTTGTTTTCGATATTCTCGGTTTATTTATACTTGTAGGCGAATCACTTTTTATGGACCTTGTTTTTCTTCCACTGCCATTGTGTACTTCTGCTACTAAGTCCAGACAAATCGATCCATTTTCTTGTGAATAAATTTAACTAATTATGTAGTTGTTTTGACTGAGGATTGTGGTATTTCAAACTGTTACAACTTTGCTTTATAATAAGGTAAAATTAAGATATAACAAACATATAAATAATAACATTAAGAAATCAAGAATATTGGTAGACATTGCAATACTGATAAATTTTTTTTCTACGTACATTCAATGTACTTTGAAAACATACCAGGTCTTCCGGCTTAAATCCGGCTTAAATCCGCATAGATGGCGTAAGTGGTCCTATAAAACGACTATCGAACCGCCGTATTGTTAGATTCATGCGTTTGATATCTGGCAACAATAAGCAGTGCACAACAACAGCAATTACAAAGAGGAAATTAATTTTTTCCTGTGTTAATCATGTGGAGTTTTGTACCAAAAAAGAAGCAAACGCGGGGAGCTCTGCTTTTCTGCTTCAATCTCAAGAAATCGGCGGTCGAATCGCACCGAATGTTTGTGGAGGCCTACGGCAACCGTGCTCTATCGGAAACAACGTGCAGAGACTGGTTTCGTCAGTTCAAAGACGGCAATTTCGATGTTACCGACAAGGAGTGTGAAAATCGGCCTAAAACATTTGAGGACAGTGAACTGCAAGCTCTATTGGACGACGATGATATGCAATCGCAAAAAATGCTTGCCGAGCAATTGGGAGTTGCTCAACAAACCATTTCCGATCGCCTACGTGGCATGGGAAAGGTCCAAAAGATCGGAAAATGGGTCCTACACGAATTGACCGATCGTCAGATGGAGCGACGCCAAAACACATGCGAAATTTTGCTTGTCAGACAAAAAGAAAGTCCTTTCTGCATCGGATCATTACTGGAGATGAAAAGTGGATCTATTTCGAGAATCCTAAACGCAAAAAATCGTGGGTTGACCCTGGCCAACCATCAGCATCGTCCGCAAGATCCAATCGCTTCGGACGGAAGACGATGCTGTGCGTTTGGTGGGATCAAGAGGGTGTCGTCTACTATGAGTTGCTGAAACCAGAGGAAAATGTCAATGCCCATCGCTACCACCAACAACTGATCAAATTGAACCGTGCTCTTTGTAAAAAAAGGCCAGAATATCAGAAAAGAAATGACAAGCTGATTGTTCTCCATGACAATCACGTCAACAATGGTCCGCAACTACTTGGAGGCACTCAACTGGGAGCTACTACCCCATGCCGCTAACTCATCAGACCTGGCACCTTCTGAATACCACTTGTTTTCGTTGATGGGCCACTCACTTGCTGAGGAACAATTCAATTCCTATGAAGACATCCGAAAATGGCTTGATACGTGGTTTGCCTCAAAAGGGAGGGAATTTTTAGGCAAGGTATCCACAAATTGCCCAAGAGATGGGATAAATGTGTAGTTAGCGAGGGGCAGTACTTTGAATAAACCATTTTTTCATTTTCTATTGAAAAAACGTGTTTTTTATTATCTAAAAAAACAGCGGATTTAAGCCGGTAGACCTGGTACATTTAATGCTTGTAATAAAAGAATGCATAATAATATTTTTTTCATTCTTCTACGCACATTCAATATACTTTGAAAACATACATTTAATGCTTGTAATAAAAGAATGCAAAATAATATTTTTTTCATTCATGTATATATTTTTCATTCCAATTCTGTGTATATATCCCTCTGCGTATAATGCAGCAGATCAGAAAGCTGTCCGGCAAGTCTATCTACTGCAGTGCAGAGGTAGTAGTGTCGGAAGCTACAACTGTTGAACGAAACTTTCCTGCATTGTTTCTTCACACACTTACATTTTCTGCCATGCCATCTCGTAAGCTGAGCCTCAAGGAAGGAGGCAATCTTCTTCGCAATCTCAATCCAAAGAAAGCAGTCTGTAATGGCACACGATTGGTCGTTAAGGAGCGTCATCGCAATTTAATCAATGCAGAAATTCTTTCGAAAAGCAACAGAGGTGATATCGTCACTATTCCCAAGATCAAGTTGAAGCGCCGTCAGTTCCCAGTAATGCCCATATCAAGGTCTCCAATAAACAAATTCATTTGTGTTTCTAGTAATGCATTCATTTTAATTTTCTATCCGTCGCAATATGTGACGGGCAAATACTCTAGTATTTACGTATTGCAGAATTAGACTTTTCTGTCCAATTCCGAGTTGGATTCGCTTCTACATAATGTCTTTGAACAAAATTTCTGCTGATTAAGTGCCTCTTTGAAAAATTTGGCATTAAATAATGAAAAGTATTCATCAGACATCTTGCCTAACGATATAACAAATGCTAAATGTAAAAGCTGAAACTATTCTTAACATGACCAAAGACCTCAACTTCGTTCTGTCGGCTGATGATCGCAAATGCCCTACCTCTTAAGGGGGTTTCACATGGATCCGAAAATCGGATGCAGAATAATTCGGACGTACTCTCTTTCACGTGGCCACGAAACGTCGTCTATACGAACGATTTGAATGTTACATGTCGTATAGACGACGTCGGAGAGAGTTTCGTGGCCAAGTGAAAGATAATACGTCCGATTCGTGGATCCGACCATCCGATTTTCGGATCCATATGAAACGCCCTTTATGCTGCCTACCTTCTAATGATCGTACGGGACATTACGCTTTTAACTATAGTATTTGTAATCCTACGAAATATCAATCGAATCTTAATTTTTCAGCTCGAAAATTATCAGGGTTTTTTTGTTTTTTTTTTACTCTTTTTGTTCTTTTGAGGTATGACCCCTGACCTAGGGTTCCAGACCAAAAGCATCTGTCATATTTTCAGTTAGCAATAACTAAGAATTTTGTGAAAAATAGGGTGTCCGAGGAGGAGAGGTCAAATTTCAGTATCGGTCATACCAAGAAAAAAAAAAGTTGAATGAACGTATCTCGGTTTCCGAGTTAGCACTTCTTGAATGTACGTTTCTTTAATTTGCGCGCAATATTGGTCTTCTCTCCCGTCGTAAAGTACCACTATCTGAAGCACGTGACTAGGCGTGAAGTGTCACTTGTCTGTTTTGATTGTTGACATTGTACAAGTGTTGTTCAAGTGCATATTAGTACTCGCCCAAAGCACTCTTGACCAGCAATACGCTAATCTTCCCATACAAGTCTGTTGGTGGTGACGGGGAAATTTTGTCAAAACAAATTTGGCATTTGAACAGTAAAGGGCTAAACGCACATCTCCGTCCTCCGTTATTTTTCCGTAACGTAATTGCTTTAGTGACGTAGTTACGTATTCAGGGTCACCAGAATTGAGCCTCGTAAGACGTAACGGAGATCTTGAAATTCCTTTCAATAACTCTAAATGATGAAATGAAAAAGTAGGCAAATCCTTCCATCTTTACAAGAATACACAAACAACATGTACTGGAACATTCGAAATAGTCGCCTCCTTCAGAGCTAGGATGTAAGCACTAGCGTAGCTAGGAGGGGGGGGGCGGTACTTTTGATCTACTGCAATGGTCGGGGAACGTCCTATCGTCGTTTTGACTTTTTCTCTAAGCATAAATTTGTGTATTGAGAGGGGCGCCAAATTAAGGACCACCCCGAGCTGCACAAACTCTAGCTACGCCACTGGAGACTTCTTTTATGAAACTCTACAGTTGTTCCATTGTTAAGTAAATGTCTGTCAGTGAAAAGTGTAAGATCCTTTTCACCTTTTAGAGATTTTAAATTTCCTTTAGAGATCTCTTGTATGCATTATGAATACAAAAACAAGAAAAAGTGACCCGAAACTAAAGTTTCATTAATAGTGAAGTTTTTATAAAAGATCTTGCAACGATAATTTGGAATTGTTTAAGATGTGTGTCAAGAAAAATGGTTATCCCTCAAAATCATTTGAAATCGAAAGATAAAATTCAAATAATAATCAATAGCAAAGAGAATTTTGATTTTTTTTTCAATATGTGAAACAGGAACAACAAAGATTTTTTGGAATGTCCACTCTTTTTTTTCCAAAATCATTCACTTGAGGCTGGTACTTTCCATCTGCTCACAGCTTTATTCAATGATCTATTTGTTAATTTTCATCCAGCCTCGTGAACTTTAGACAGGCTTTAAATTTTATTTACCTTTTATGTAAGAAATGTCATGAATGTCATGAATATGGACAAGGGATTTACAGACAGACAGAAAAACCATGGGCTTTAGGTGATTTTTCTAATGTGTTTACTTAAAAATGAAAAAACAAAAACAAAAAAAAAGCAACAAAGAGCCAAAGAACTGATGTAGAACTTTAAGTACATTCAAGTTAAATAGTTTTCGAGAAAACGAACCTTTTTGTTATCGGAGAGACCACAATCTGGTCGCCAACTGCTGCAGACAATCAAGATCGGTTATCTTTTAATTGAAACAAATCCTCGTCTAACCACAAGAGAAGTAGTTGTGAAGTTTCGATCTCTTCAATTCAGTTGTGTTTCAAACCTCCGTACGTTTGGAAAGTTTCAAAACGAGACTTCATGGAGGCTGTAGGAATTGTCATAAAGCTCAACAGTAGATCAAAAACAGATAATCTCAAAACATGATAGATTTGATCTGATCAAATTCTGCACCTTTTTTTAACAGTATGTGGAAATGAGTTCTAACTATCCACACTAATTTCTGATAGTTGCGAGTACCAATGGACAGAAGAACTTCTCGCGTAAGGGTTCTTGCCTTTTGTCTGTATGAATCAAAAATTGGTGCACATAGAACTTTACAGGAGTTAAAGGAATTCCTTTCTTTTAATACTACCATCAAGTATCGCAGGATTTGGAATTTTATTTCTTGAAACATAAAACCACTGAAGTGTCATTTGTAACTGAACTATAAAAGTAATTGCAAACAATGCGATAACGATGAAACAATGTATTTGTATGGACATGGTTGCTTATTGATCTATAGCGAAATAAAAAAAAATAAAAGAAATAAAAAAAAATTCTATAAAGGTAGGGAAAAGAATGGGACCTCCAAATGAAAACTAAAAAACAAGAAATACACAATAAAAATTAAAGAATAGAAATTCTTGTGCAGTCTCCGCTGGCCACAATGAATTTTCTATGCGCATCAGTTAAGAAAAAAAACGCCTAAAAATGTTTAAACACATTAAAAGGTGGACCTAGTGTTTATAAGTGCAAAAGTGACATTTCCAAACAGCTGTGACTACTCTCCACTGAGGATCGGCAATATGCCGTGAAACAGCTATTTGGAGATGTCACTTTTGCACTAGGTTAAATACTAGGTCCATCTTTTAATGTGTTTAATGTATTTAAACATTTTCAGGCGCTTTTTTTTTCTAAATGGATGCGCATAGAAAATTCATTGCGGCCAGCGGAGACTGGCACATGAATTTCTATTCTTTTATTTTTATTATCTATTTCTTGTTTTTTAGTTTAGATTTGGAGATACCATTCTTTTCCCTTCCTATCCTTATATTTACTAACCTCCGTAATTGCACCTAGTGGTTTTAGTGACTATTCTCCACTGAAGATCGGCAATATACCGTGAAACAGCTGTTTTGAGATGTCACTTTTGAACTGATAAACACTTGTAGTGTAGTCATTTTAAGTCAAATTTTGGTGATTAGTTTAAAAAATTGTTACAAGCATGGGCCTTGGTATGTGAAAAGTACTTGATCATCCCAATAACATACTAAAAGTCCCCAAAAATCAAACTTGTGCTACGGCCGCCATCTTGGAAAATGGCGGCTGAAATGAACTTTCTCATGCGCTTGGCAGCAACCCCTTTTAACCCCTATAGGCAAGCCCCGAATTGAGATAGAAAGATAATTTTGGTGTCTACGTCTTCGTAAGGGATTACTCTATTCACTTATGTGCATTTTATGAATGTCAGGGGTCCTACGAGAGAGAGGGAGGGTAAAGTTCGAGCAATTTAATCAATTTTGTCCAACTTTTTTGTTTTTCTTCTTCATCTTCTTCTACAAATTATGTACTATCGTCAGAAGTGTAACCTCCTTGGAATCCCAGTTCCATTAGCTTTCCAACGATGTATAGTTCATGGCGCTGGGATAATTAGGAGCCGTGCTACGACCACCAGTGTGAAGTTCTACGACTTCCTTGATTTCACTGGCAGACGTGTATAAGGGTTAAGATATTTATTCTCTCAGAAAGTATGCACCGTAACCAAATGTTTTAAATTTGTATGTTGAACTTGAATTACCAGGTGAAGATCTGCTGCATAAAATATGTGTTGTGGCTTAATAGGTGGGATTATTTTGGGACATGGGCGCGAGGCTAAATTGTTGTCAGAGTGATGTTGGACTTTGGACATTGGGGGAAGAGACAGAAGAGACATCATCAATAGAACACATGTGTTTGAAAGTGAACCATAAATATGGAAACAGTGAATTGTGTTTTGTGCAATGAGAACCTCAGTAAAGGAAAAACTGTGATTGTAAGAAAAGGATTTGGTGGACTTCTTGCAGCAAGTAATGAAAGACAAGATGAGTTGTGGCAGAAGTTTGTTAATCGTGAAGAAATTAAAGTTCACGTTACTTGCAGAAAAATCTACATAAAACCAAGCAGTATTAAAGCATCAAAACGAAAACGTGAAGAGCAAGAACATGAAGAAAGAAGTTCAGGACCTTCACGAAGATCACGATCATCATTTTGTTACAAGACTTGTTGCCTATTTTGTGAGAAAAATGTAATAACTCCGAATCGTAAATTATCGAAAGGTAGGAGAAGGCGAATTTCATTGATTGAAACGAAGGAAATTCAGAAATCTATTTTGACTAAATGTAGTGAACGTGAAGATCAATTGGGTGAAGATGTGAAGTATCGGGTGATGAATGTGGATTTGACAGCAGAGGAGGCGCGATATCATGTTGATTGTTATGTTAGTTTCAGGCGTATAAAGGAACATACCAGGTCAGGAAGACCAACTAATGATAAATATGAAGCTATATTGCAATTTCTGTATGATTATAATGAGAGCCAAGATGAATGTTAATTCACCTTACCTGAAATGAAAGACATTATCAACCATATTCCAGATGGAGAGCAGTGTGATATTTCGGACTACCTTCTTAAAACTCACTTAAAAGTCACTTTAAAGACAGAATAATAGTAACTGAAGCGTTTGGAAGCAGGCCACTTATTATCAGTTTCTTGGGAACTGCTCATAACATTCTCTTTGATCAGTGATATTCACAATGAAAGAAAACAATAGAGAGTGAACGTCTTCGGATAGTAGAAATGGCTGCAGAAATAGTAAGGCAGGATATTAGAGGAAAATTTTGTGACATGTCAGCGTATCCAACGGTAGATGAAATGAATAATGGAGGTTCAAACCTTATCCCACAATCATTAGAACGATTCCTTAACATTTTGATTCAGGGAAGTAAGGGGAAAGAAAATGAAAAATCAAGAGCAATTACTACCATTAGCGAATCTATAATAGCAGCTTGTCGCCCAAGATCATTTCTTTCACCACTTCACCTGTCCCTATCAGTACACTTACATTCAAAGTATGGCTCGAGACATGTAATTGATCTGCTTCATTCAATGTCACTGTGTGCTTCATCACACAGCATACCTAAATGCAGCCAATGAAAATGTGCAACCAGGTGATGATGCCTTTATGCAATATGTGTTCGACGATGCCGATGTAAACACAAAAACAATAGATGGATATGGTACAATTCACGTACTTGGCGGTATAAAATGCATAACAGTTTTGACTTCCACTCCTTTGGTTCGAGAACCTAAGAGGAAATTAAATCCTGCTATTAACTCAATACCTCTAGTGCAATATAGGAAACCATCCACACCAGGTGTAAAGAACCTAAAGAGGAAATCAGTTGATGTTAAAAGTGTTGAGTTAGGCGTGATTCATAATGGATTTCAGATCAATTTTCTTTGGATTGCAGGATTCTCATTTTCAGAAAATTCTATTCCCTTCTGGAATGGATTCATGCAAGAAGCTATGCAAGAAGCTGGAAATTATGAAGTTTCGAAAATTCTACCATTGCCTGTCATCCATTTAGAGGCCAGCAATCTGACCACAATTAATTCTGCTTTGACATTTGCTGCATCAGAATGCAATCTGAAGAATAGGTCTTGTATTGTAACCTTTGACCAACCACTTTTCATAAAAGCACGCGAAATAGTGGAAGCAGCAGAAAAGCACAGCATAATCTCTTCAGTTATTGTTAGACTCGGAGGCTTTCATCTGTTAATGAGTTACCTGGGATGTATTGGAAACATCATGAAAGGAAGCGGCATAGAAGAGCTGTGGGGAAGTGTCTATGCCAAACATACTGTTCCTCATTTGATATCATTTCATGTCATCGAATATAAAAGTGAAGTTGGCAGAAGCAGATGCAGATTCTGTAATCGTTTCAACAGCATTAGAAATGGCACTTACTGGTGCTGCAGTTGTAGTTGTTGGCCAAGACACAGATTTGCTTGTTCTTTTAACTACATTTGCTTCTGAAACAGACAAGGTTTTCTTCCTCAGTCATGCTTCTGGTTCTAAATCACAAGAAACTTTGTACAGTATAGCTCGACAAATACCTTTGCTTGGAGAAAATAAGGAGCTTATTATGTTTGGACATGCAGTAACAGGCTGTGACTCAACCTCTGCCTTGTTCAGGAAAGGAAAGCTAAATGCATTTAGGGTATTAGAGAAAGACAGTGCTCTCAGAGAGAAAATGAAAGTATTTAACGATCCTTCTTCAAGCAAAGAAGACATAGCTGCTGCAGGCGAAGTATTTTTTCTTCAACTATATGGACCATCAAACAGTACTACCTTAGATGATTTCAGATATTACAAATACCATCACTTGATTTCTAAGCAGTCAGTGGGCAAAACCTTTGACCTTGCATCTTTGCCTCCAACTAGTGATGCAGCAGCTCAGCATTCATATCGCGTTTACTTGCAAGTTCAACAGCGGATGGGTAATGAGATGAATCCCACTGAATGGGGATGGATACAAGAAGGAAACCTCTTGAAACCTGTGCCCATGACCAAAAACCCTCCACCAGACTTGTTAACACTCATCTCATGTGCTTGCAAATCAGACTATACTAATAGATGTGACTGTAGAAGATCTGGCTTGACGTGCTCTGCCATGTGCAGAAACTGCCAAAGATTATCATGTATGAATTCTGAAGTGAACACTACAATTCTTTCTGATGAGGATGAAGAAAACTAACTATGTACTATATAGTACATATGTCTTCTATTTTTATTTTATATTTTCCTAAATCAAAATAAATAACAGTGTTAATTTGATAAAATTTAAAGATAAAATATATTTAATTGAGTATACTAACAGTTTTAAGAAAGCATACCTTAATTTGTAGCCTTCAGCAATATTATATATGTAAATATATGTAAAATGTTTTTATTTCTTTGAAAGAAATTAAAATTTAAGTGAGCGTATCTTATGATATACTAGTATGGCATTTCAGCCCACGTTTTATGTACTGTTTTTTCAAAGAAACATGGTGTAATCATTCAGAACATAAAAAAGTTTCTCAACGCAATTTATGTTGTTGGCACTAATTTGTACTTTCATCTTCATTAAAATGCTCTGTCAATACAATTTTAAAACAAACAGGTAAGATTTTATATCATGTTGAAGTTTTTGGATTAACCCTTCATACACGTCTGCCAGTGAAATCAAGGAAGTCGTAGAACTTCACACTGGCGGCCGTAGCACGGCTCTTAATTATCCCAGCGCCATGAACTATACATCGTTGGAAAGCTAATGGAACAGGGATTCCAAGGAGGTTACACTTCTGACGACAGTACCCAATTTATAGAAGATGATGAAGAAGAAAAACAAAAAAGTTGGACAAAATTGATTAAATTGCTCGAACTTTACCCTCCCTCTCTCTCGTAGGACCCCTGATATTCATAAAATGCACATAGGTGGAAAGAGTAATCCCTTACGAAGACGTAAACACCAAAATTATCTTTCTATCTCAATTAGGGGCTTGCCTATAGGGGTTAAAAAGGGTTGCTGCCAGGCGCATGAGAAATGTTCATTTCAGCCGCCATTTTCCAAGATGGCGGCCATAGCACAAGTTTGATTTTTGGGGACTTTTAGTATGTTATTGGGATGATCAAGTACTTTCCACATACCAAGTTCCATGCTTGTAACAATTTTTTAAACTAATTTTCCTAAAATGACTACACTATTGATCCACCTTTTTAATGACTTTTTCTGATGGTATAGAAAATTAGATTCCGTTGTTTTAAATGTCTTAGAATGTTTCCATTATGGAAATCGAAAAAGTAACAAATTTATTTCAATGATTTTCTGTGCTTCTGCAAAATACATCACTTGTAGATGTGGTTTTTATGTTACACTTTATCATAATGTTATTCGTATAAAATGGCCGCGCGGTTGGCGTTGTCGCTAAGACACTGGCCTCTCAGGTTTCGGTTCTCATGTGGGTTTCGTGATGGTGGACGATCCTCAACGGGCAGGTTTTCTCGGGGTTCTCCCGTTTCCCCTGCGAGCCTACCATCATACTTTCTCAGTCTTTCTCTCATCTGTCCTCATTTCCGTGGGTTTAGCACAATAGATCTACAGGTCGCGGTGCTTGGCTTCCTGCCGCCCACATTCACCCCATTCTAATCTAATCTATTCGTATAAAATACGGTTAATGTCGATATTTAATAGATTTTTTTTTAGCATAATCCATTATTTTCTAATCAACGAAGACAAATTTAGACAAATTTCAAATTCCATATTCCTGACTATAAAAAAAAACAGAGAATAAATTGATTTACCAAAGAACAAATCAAGCAAAATGATTTGGTAAATGAAACTCACGGAGTTAATTGATTTTTGTAAATAGACTTGGGATTTTTTTATAGAAACTTGGAGAAATGAACTGCCTGGGAAATCATTTTTTTTTTTCAATTTTGATCATTAAATTGTTGATTAGTGATTTTAATGCATAAAAATTGATTTTAATGTACCAAAATTGTAAGGACGCAATTATGTCTCCGAACTATCAGATATCTTATAAGTGAAGTAATCAGTAAACTACAAAAAGGGGTTCTTTTTTAGAAACGTAATTTCCTTAATTTCGTGGACTTATTACTCTTCACTTAATTCGTTTCTATTTTTAAGTCATTTTTATTTTTTTCGTTTACAAACTGTAAATACTACAAGTGAATATAATTTGTGCTGCTGCATAAATTTCAGGGCGACCTATAATAATAATAATAATAAATTATTAAATAATAATAAAAATTTAAAATTAATAATAAAAGAAAACTTACGAAAAAAATAAAAACATTTAGAAAACAAGATAAGAAAAAAAAAACAAATCCACGCGGACATTGAGGAAAAAAGATTTAAGAGAAGAAAAAAAAAGTCCCACTAGATACGCGCATTTGAACCGACAACATTCAGCATACGAGTCGGAGATCACTCTATAGTTGCAACTGAAATGAGATGGTTGCATTTCTGATATTTAAGCTAATAGCGGAATTGCAATGAAAACAATACCAAATATCTCGAACGTGGGGGGGGGGGGGGTCTTGCATGCTTATTGTCTTCCATCTTCAATATTAAATTAGCTACACAAAATTCATCAATTTTGGTAAATTTTTTGTTTTGAATACACGCTGGTCTTACAGCTTTCACAATCCAATCTAACAAAATGGTCTCGAATGACGTTAAAGACACCTAAGCGCTACTAGAGCCAACTTACGTTAAAAAAACCGAACGAACTTTTTGGCCAACCCAATATATATTATTTTATATATACATATATATAAATTATATATAGTATATATACATATATAGGCCTATAGTTTCTTTGATGCCTGTACATTTGACTAAAAAGTTCTGTTTAAAATGACATAAAAATTAACACTGACTTTAAAAATACTAACAATTAAGAATTAAAAATTAAAAAAAAGACATTTGAAAAATTTCCCTCTCGGGAAGGAAACCCGGCCATGTAAATTAAATTTTTTAATTTTTTAATTTTAATTGTTAGTATTTTTAAAGTCAGTGTAAATTTTTATGTAATTTTAAACAGAACTTTTTAGTCAAGTGTACAGGCATCAAAGAAACTATGTAAAACATTCACAGTACACATAAGCTAATAAATAGTAACTTTTTAATAATATTTCAGTGTTGTTTTTTTTTTTAACATATTTCAACGTTCATAAAATTTAATTGAACAATACTTTAAAAACTTTTTTCTCCATCAAGTTTCCTAGAATAACAGAAGATAGAAGGATTCTGAAAGCAATTTAAAATCCTTTTTTGCACTAATCCTTCTTACTTTATTAGGTCTTTTAAGGAAGTTATATTTTTTTTTCCTTAGTCGTATTTGAATTCCTAGGAGTGCAATAAGATCTTAACAAATTTACGTGCAGACATTGTTTTTGTTATATCGATTTTAAAGTGATTTTTTTGTCCATTTTTACGCATTATCACGCTGTTATCAAAATATAAATCCTATCTATATATTGTTGAAGATCATCTTTTCACCAACTGTAAATTGTGAAATATCGTCAAGATGTTGAAAGACTCAGAAGATTTATAGGAAAGCTCATTTGGACTTGTTGCCATAGAAAGACAACATCCCTCCTGTTTCTCACACGTCTCGATAGATATAAAAAAAAGAGATGTTTCAGTTGATTTATTTGTCATTGTTTCATTACCACAAATTTAGGAGTTCTAGATGTTCTACAGTTAAGCTTTGTCTATTTCGAAAATACTTACGTTTCATAAGACTGAGAAAACAAGAAGTTCTGAAAGAATATCAATCAAACTGACATTCTAAAATAAAATATAGTATTTTTGTGTGAATGTTTATGACAACATTAATATCATAAAATATATACTTTACTCTTCTTATAAAAAGTTGTGAGGAAAGGGTGGAATTTGATAAAGAATATAAATATAATAATATTTTTATTTATAAAATTTCGGTTATTCGTAAATATAGCAATAAGAAATACCTTTCATCTTTAGTTTCTTAAACTATTTTGTAATCTTATTGTTATTGCAACTTTCTCTTTATATTCATCTCACTATGATATTTTAAAGAATTTGACATGTTTTATTTTACTAAAGTACTGCTCCAAGTGTCTATGATTTTTTTTTTCTTCTTTTCTGAAAATTCTAAATATGATACTAGATAAAAAAAAAATAGGATAAAATGTTAAAATTCTTTCAGATAGAATCTCTCCACGATGGCGGAGTTAGCAATTTGTACAAGATACACTTCCAAATTTTTTAAACAGTGACTGATTGCATTTAAAAAAATAGTCCTGCAATGATTTCCGTTTTGAAATAGTCCTCCCCACGCACTCACTTATGTAGACAATTATCTAAAAGCTCTGACACCGGTGGAATGTACAAACGTGTGATTATTCTTCTCTTTCAGCACCGGAAGAGATCTCGTTGCCTCGTGTCGATCACGTGATAACAGACTGAAACGGCTCAGAAGAATTTCGGCCAATTACATTATAATGCGATAGCGTTGATATCACTGTATATTGTTCTCTTTGTTTGTTTTAATATGAAGCTTTCTTTCCTTTTAAACTTAAAAAAAAAGTCATTTTACAGTAATATCCTTTCATATTTAGACAAAATGGATAGATTTCCTTAAAACGTTGTTTGATAATGGATTTATTAGTACATTATACCTCAAAAGAAAGATGCACAGGATAGAAGAAAATGGAGAACGTCCAATTGAAACCTGTCGTAAAGACAGTTTACACCAGAGAGAGAGAGAGATACCTCAAAATCCATCTGAATAACCAAAAATATTTTATTTAGTTTCGTTTTAGTTGAGATCAATCATCACAGCTCTGTTGTGAACGCTCCTGAATTTTTACACACTCCAGGCTTTTTCTATGTTTAGTTTTAATAAAAACACTAAAGTAATACGCATATAATTAATGATAAACTATAAGCGGATAAGATGAAATTATTGTACATAGTAACAAATATTGTTGTATTTAATGACAGAGCTATCAATTTAAGCCTCCCACTCATCCAAAATAATAGTAATAATAATTAATAATAATTATAATTAGTTCATCATTGCTTGCACATCATTGAAGCAGAAAGCGGCTCATAATGTATCTTTGTATTATGGAAAATAAAAGAATATAGGATTATGAGAATAAAAGGAGATACAGTAGAGTCCCGATTATCCGAGTTAATGTGGACCAAGACTAACTCGGATAATCGAAAAACTGGGTTAAACCGAAAATTGTAAATAAAATAAATCGTGTAGGTTTAAATGTATATTTTAACAAATACAAAAGTTATACAGATTCACCATGTGCAATTCATATTGAAAGAGTTCTTTTACTTAAAAAAGTCCTTAATTATGTTTTTGTTTTACGTTACTTTGGCGTTTTTCTGCAGCAATGTTTCGGCATTTTTTTTAAGGATAACCCAGGACTATTGGTGTCGAAACCATTCCCCGATTTCAGGTCATATGACTAGACGAACGAAGATTAATTTGCGAAAAAAAAAATCCTAGAAATATTTGATAACTCGGTTAAAGCGGAAACTCGGATAATCGGCGCTCAGATAATCGGGGTTTTACTGTAATTATAAAATATAACGTTGAGTTATCGATTATAGATAAACTATTTAATTTTTCATCAAGTTTTACATCTCTGCGATTAAAGTTGGATTAAAAATGGCAAATAAGCACTTTTAATTTCTGCTTTTCTTGTTTCTTATCGATTATTGTGTAGTTGTTTGTTTTTTTTTAAATCGATTTCAATTTAGTTGCCTTTTGTTTTTCAAATTACAATATTTTTTTTATGTTTTAAATTTACCTGACGAAATGATGTACCTCTTGTGAAATAAAAAAAAGCAGATTTTTTTTTTTTAATTCAGGCACTTCTTTTTTTGAGTTGTTTCTATGATAAGATTGGTTTTGAACTCTTCAGCTTCTCACCTTTAATTCTAGATACCTCTGGTGCTAAACACAGCTGTCTCAGGGTGCTGTTGAAGCGGCTTAGTGCTGTGACAAATGGGACTGGGTTTTTTTTTCGCCCTTTTCTTTCTCGGTGTTTTCATATATTGACAACACGAAAGACCTTATGGTCTACTTTCTTTGAACTGTTTTAGTATTTTTTCTTTTTTTGTGTGTGTTTTAAAACAGTCAGAAATAATATAAAAGAAAAAAAGAAAAAAAAACTTACATTATTGTAAATGTTAATAAGCTTACGCTTCAAATACGAACAATCTATCTTCAAATTTTCCATTTCCTGCAAAATTGATAAGTTCACAGATAATGTGACTATGCGAGCAAGTAAGTATGTGTGCAGTAAGTGTGAGTGGCAAGAAAGCCGAGAATTACGACATTTAAGATCTATTGTGCTATCCCCATGAAACATGGACAGAATAGCAAACATGGGAGAATTAGTGCAGGGAGAATGGGAGAACCCCGAGTAAAACTGCCCAGCGCGGATCGTTCACAACCACGAAACCCACATCAGAACTGAACGCTCCGGTATTCAAAGAGGCCAATGTCTTAAAGACAACGCCCCACCCCCACCCTTGCGGCCATCTCTTTTCAAATATTTATTTTACTTAATTTAAATCCAATTAATTTTAATCAAATCAAATTTAAAATTGATTAAAAAATGGATAACTGCAAAAACTGAGCAGAAATTCATTATTTATTTGTCAGAGTTAAGTATTTCCCCGACTACTGATTTTATTTGGGAATTTCTTTTTATTATATTCAGGTACATATTTGCTCCATATTTGCACACATACAAATTCTCAAATATTACAAGAAAGATCATCTCTTCTCTGCAATATGCATTCAACGTTTCAAGATGATTTATTCGCTGAAATACAAATTATTAGCTGGGAAGACACGCACACAAATGATTTTACAAAGCTTGGAAGAAATAAGAAAAATAAAAATTATGAATTAATTCTTTATGATTCCGAATACTTTCTACTGATACCAGTATTTATTGGTATCTTAATAAATAGAAATGAATGTTTCTTTGTTTGTTTGTCCCGTTTGTTCTTATACCATTCATCAGATTGCGATCAAACTTTGATGAGTTGTTGTGCGCACGCCCGCCAAGGTTTCTGAAGTAGTAAAACCATTTTACAATATCTGGTGCGCGAGTTGTTGCAACAAATGAGTGTATTTGCTGTTTCAATGTTTGCATTTTCTTGTGCGACTCGAATTTGCAATGACCATCAACAAAGCACAGGGACAACATATGGACAACTGTATGTGGCCTGCTCACGCGTCGGAAAACCTTCTGATTTATTTGCGTATGCACTAGACGGAAAAACAAAAAATATTGTGTATCCAAAAGCACTTCAATAAACAGAAATAAAACATAAACACTTTCTTTCTTTGAGTGGCATTGCAACGCATGCCGGGTACAGCTAGTTACAAATAAAAGTGAATAAATTAAACTACTATGCATTGAGATTGCAGACTAGAATTAAAAAAAGAAACCTTGGTATGTTAGAAGTCCTCCATTAGGATAAAATATCGCTATTCAACTACCTGTAAAGTCTCTATTTCCTGTGCAGTTTATCCTATACTTACTGTGAATGGCAAAACAATTAGTCTGCACGCAAATGCTTGTCAATATTTTTCATTAGTTGTCCTTCGACTCCCACGCAATGCTTTTAACTCTACGCTCTTGTGAAGTTTGATTCAGTTTTAATGATTGAAATCAAACAAATGGTATGAAGATATAACAATACTGCCAGAAAATAATATTTAACAAAGATCAAAGGTCTCAAAAGTGAAATAGTTTGAATTATAAACTATTTTTTGCCGAAAGGGAAATAGAGCATCAAAGGGAAATAACTATTTAAATTATGTATAACCATTATATCTGTTTTCGATGAAGTTGAATAGCCTGAGGTTTTTTTGTATAAATCCAAACGAATATGAGGGAAAGTTTCGCTGTAGCATCAATATTAAAGAAAGATGTTAGTATCTGAAGGACTTTAGCCATGGGGAACTAACGGCGTTAGGAGCAGCACTGCAATCACTGTTAATATGATTTCCTTCTATTTTCAATTAGCTTATATTTGATATATGAAACATAACTTTAATCAAAAAATATATCCTTTTTATATAATGTACGTAACTTTTTATATAATGTAAAAATAACATTAATCCCTCAACAAACCAAAATACAAACCATTTGAGGTATAAATCTGTTAAGCCGTTTACTACCTATTATTAGCTTATTTATATTGTGTATATCTTTCTCTATCATCTATTTAACCTTTACTTCCATATCATTTTAAAAATTTCTTAGCTAGATTTTTAGCTTTTATTGATAGTATAACGTAGTTAATTCTAGCAATTTCTAGAGAAAACATATTGAGACCAATGTTCATTACTGACATCTCAAGACACCCTGTTTCACGCTAACTTGGAGATCATCAGTTGAGAGTAATCAGAATGAACAAACAGATCTCATAATGGAGGTGAATTGAAATGGCAACGGGAAGACAAATGGAACCTCCAGAAATCTAAACTAAAAACAAAAAAGCTCATAAAACAAATTCATTGATGCTGGCGGAGGTCAGCACATGAATTTCCTTTTTTTTCTTTATTTTCAATGTGTATTTTTGTTTTAGTTTAGATTGGTGGAGGTTTCGTTTGTCTTCTTATTGCCTCTAGAGGAAGGCTTGAGAAAGGGATTGGCAGCCTTTGTTTCAGGTTGTAGTCAATTTTATAGTCATGTTGTAGTCGAAATTTCTTCTGTTTTATTGTTTATTAATAACTTGCCAAATTAATCGATTTTACTATAGTTAAATTCCAATTTTTTTTTATATCGAACAGTTTTTGTTAACGAACAATTCCAGAAGATAAAACTTACTTGTTTGTTTTTTTTTTAATTCACTTGTGTATACACAAGTTGGTGAAGATTTGATGGAGGTGCAGGCCTGGAGCGAACAGCCCATCCCAGCTCATCGCACAAATTTTCAATCGGGCTGAGATCCGGGGACTGAGCGGGCCACTGCACCAAGGAAAAGCCATCGTAATGTTCCTCAAACCATCCCATGTGCACGTATTATCCTAGCCATATTATCCTAGCCATCTGCATTAGGATAAACTGTTAATTGTACGGTTGCACTTGGTCAGCTGCGATGTTTAGGTACGCTCTAGCATCCTGACATGCCTCCAGAGGTATCAATGGACCCAACATGTGCCAGAAACATCCCTACACCATGACACTGTCTCCACTATTTGTGCGCACAAATGGTAGTCCGTTGTTTCCTCAGGGTCCTAAAGAGCAATTCTGTAAAGTTTGGTCCACATCGGTCAAAGGGCCTAGGAGTGTATAGCGCACAAACAAACGAACCTCTCCTTTATAAATGCATACATGTACACTGTCCGATCACTTTATTAGGTAGACCTCTGCTGTGCGCACAAATAGTGGAGACAGTGTCATGTATGCATTTATAAAGGAGAGGTTCGTTTGTTTGTGCGCTATACACTCCTAGGCCCTTTGACCGATGTGGACCAAACTTTACAGAATTGCTCTTTAGGACCCTGAGGAAACAACGGACTACCATTTGTGCGCACAGCAGGGGTGTGCCTAATAAAGTGGACAGACAGTGTATATCGAATCCTCTGTAACCATTTGTAAATCAACAATTTTATCTTAATAAAAGGATTTTATTTTAATAGTTTCTGCTTTAAGAAAAAAGATATAAACTCGTTTATTGTTCTTAAAACCGTAATCATCAAAATAGGCCTAAGAATTCTAAATAACGTTACGAAAATCTCAGAACTAAACAAATTCACAGCAGATTTACTGATTACTAATGCTAGCAAAAAATGAGTTAAAAAAATTATAGGAAAACTAGACGGCTGCCGGTCGCCTCGCTCTGGAAGCCTCGTACTTGTAATGTGATTACAGTTAATTAAAGAAACTCAACATTCTATTTATTCAAAAAAAAAAAACCCGCATTACATTAAGTAAACTTCAAACTAAAACTTACAACTAAAACGAAAAATAAATTAAAATTTACGTAATAACAAATACAAGCACAATTCTAAACAATTTCTCTATAAAAAAAATTTTTGGTTTACGTTTTGAAATGTTTTCCTTAAGTAAAAGAATTCAAATGTGTTGACCACGCAACAATGCTTCTGTTGCCTGGCAACACTCGTGCGGCATTCCAGTGTTGAGGACTTATGCTCTCCTGCACATAATATCGTTGAGTTGATCACGCAAGAAAGAGCGTGATACGAACGGACCTACGCACATATACAGGTTTTTTAATAACAGGTTTAAAAAGTAAATGAATTAAAAAGAGTAAAAACAAAAAAGGAAGGAATTAAGAAAACATCAGAGAAGATGATTATTAATAAATATATATACAGGGTGATTCACGAAGATATGCAGAAACTTCGGGAGCTCATTCTACATGTAAAAGTAAAGAAAAAAAGTTATACACTGAAGCTCGGTTATAACGCGGTTGTTTATATCGCGAATTCGGATATAACGCGATTTGGTCTTGGACCCGTCTATTTTCGAAAAGTTGTGTAATTGTAAAATTGCAAAATTTACCGTTTTTTCGCCTAAAATCAAATCATAGATGTAAATTAATATGCTTGTTTCCTTATTATTTACAGTAATTGAGACTCTAGTCTATACCTACCCTAATGTCACGAAAATGCATCAAATTCAATATATTTTTTTAAAAATACCAGAATCGCGGACTTTTTCGTTTAACCAAAATGAATATCGAGATCTATTTTTCTACCAATGACAACCAGTAAAGAGGCCCATGTAATCTAATAGGCGTACGAATACCTAGTTTCGATCCACGTGACTCGTCGTTTGTACAAGATACCAAGATGGCGGCGCCAAATCGATTTTGGTTAATCAAAGTATTGAAAGGTAATGATTTATATATTTATAAATATAAATTCTCTCACATAGTTCTGAATGATGTAGGTAATCGCGAAATGACCATTTTAAATCGATTTGGAATCGTGTGGGCGATAATAGAGTGTGATATACGACATTTGACGTCGCGAAGTAATAAAAGTCCGCGGTTATATCACGATCTTCGAAATATTGGATCCGAAAGGTCGCGTTATAACCGAGCTTCAGTGTATAAACATAGGTCCGGAAATGCTTTGATATCGAGTTACGCCTAGCGAAAGATTTCCCCCATAATGTAGTACATGGACTACACCTCAGTTGTTAGCTCTCACAATAAATCAAAACAATGCAATTCACATTATTGTTGAACAGCTGTTATTGTGTTGCCAACTTTTTTGTAGGTTCCACGTGGGATAAACTTCAAACCACTGGGAGATACAGTTCTGCGACATGTTTCATTCGAATTTTCAGATCAACAACCACTGATTTCGCCCCTTCATTTACCGTCCCAGACTTCCAGCAAGTCTTCATTTCACCCAGGGTACTACATTATGGGCGAAATCTTTTGCTATACGTAACTCGATAACGAAACATTTCCGGACGTATGTTTATATAACTTTTTTTCTTTACTTTTACATGTAGAATGAGCTCCCGAAGTTCCTGCATATCTTCGTGAATCTTCGTGAAAAAAAAAAAAAATGACTATAATTTTAGGCTAAAGCATAAATTTAAGGGCGACCCTTAATAATATAAAAAAATTAAAAATAATAATAAAAAAAGGAAGTATATTAATGTAAGGAAAAATAAAAAAAAAGTTCGGAAAAAAATTAAAAAAAAAAAATTTAGGAAAATAGGAAAAAGAAAAAAACAATTCTCGCGAACATTGAGAAAAAAAATTAAGAGAAAAGAAAGCAATATATACGGGTTTGAACTGACAACCTTCAGTATGAGTCCGCAATCTTAACCGTCAAGTTATAGCTAACAACTGAAATGAGACGGTTGCATTTCCAACATTTAAACTAATAGCGGAAATCCAATGAAAACAATTCCTAATTTTTGGGCCGCTGAACACGTTTGTCGATCCGACCTTCCGTTCGGGAGTTGTTAGGGGAACGGACAGGACAGGACAAACGCAATAGCTACCGATTTTTCGCTATCACAATAGCTCCCAAATGGGTCACTAAAAATGGATAGCTTTTGTAATGAATATGTTATTATACCACAGGCGCCTGTTTGATAGAAGCTTTGTATTGCTTCTAGCAGTACTTTATTGTAAAATATCTAATATATTTTAAATAAAAATAAAAAAAAAAACATTATTCAGAATGCTGAATTAAAACACAGTTGAAAACCTAAATTTATTTCCCCTTTGATCTTTTATTTCTCTGTTTTTTTCCCCCCGAGTGTAAATGAGATCACTAGGCTGTCTCATCACGCTCTTCAATAGCTATTTCCGGTTTCCCATACAATCCCATAATTCCCTTAGGGACAGGAAATCTTGCGGTGGCTGTGACGTCGTTAGGCTTAAATTTCTCTTTTTCCATTGAGTATTCCCTTTCGTAAAAGTGGTCGATAAATAAGAGGAATGAGCTTGATTTTTGATTAGTGATTGCTGTGATCATTGGACAACAATTGACGCCGATATTAAATATAAAATGGTCACTTTTAATTGAGGCTAGGAACTAACTCATCGATAGAAGCTTTTTGGAGATGAGAAACTTCCTTTGCAAATATCGAAATGGGTGAATCAAATAAACATTTAATGATTTCAATTAAACAATAAGCCTCATCATTGGTGGGGGTCGGAGACTTCCATTTCGTCCTCTCATTAGCCAGACTCATCAGCCTCTTTATTATATTACGGGCGCGTTAACTTTTATTCATTTACTATGGTTTGCCTTAACTTTTTCAGGCTTCAATGTTCTCTGCGCCTGACGGATTCGCAAGTCAGGAATTGGAGCTTTATTTATAGCTCCAATTCAGAGCTAAGATCTTTCATTTTGATCTTTTTGTTGTGCTTTTATTTTTTTTTGGGAACCCACTGCCGGAGCGGGATTTGAATCCCTAACCTGGTTTCGCGATCTGAGCTTTTCATCGAGGGGTTTATCTGGCTGATGAGTCCATAAAGAGAATGAAACGGCCGTCTCAGACTCCCACCGATAATAGCTTATGAGCTTGTTTATTGCTGGCTTATTGTTTGTTGTATTATGGGCACGTTAATTTTCATTTTATTTTAATATTTTTTTCCCTCTTTAAATTTGAAAAAAATATTCTAGTTTATTGTCAACCTTGTCTGTTTGCCTGTTAATATGTCTTCGTCTTTCTGTCATACGATTTGCATTAGTCCGGTTGAGGAACAAGGATCGTGGTACAGTACTTTTTTTTTGTTTGTAGTTACTAAACGAAAGGACCTTCGAAAATTCTTATCAAATTAAATTTCGTCTTAATATCTAAAGATTTTATTATTATTTTGTAAAAGTTTCAAACCTTGGGTTTGACAGCAAAGACAAAATTGCGGGTCAAGGACCGAAGCACGTATTGTCAAGTGTAAAAAAAAAAGTGTGCAAGAATGGTTAGGAATATTTGTTTGTGTCCTTAAATTTTCTAACTAAGTGTGTTGTTTGCGTACCACAGCCTTCTGGAGTTGTGCAAAAGTGTTTTTGTGAAGTCCTAGTGTGCTAAGGCTGCGGTGCAATATGTGAGGCACCCAGACCGTGGCGGACGCGACGACGGTACAAGAACTCGGTCCTGCTTCTCGCGCACTAGGTCGGTGTATTTACTGATCTTATCTGCGTGAGTTTTCTGCATGTTATTGCTGATAGGCACTGCAGTATCAAAGAGATAGGTATGTTTGTTCACCTTATCAACAAGTGTGATGTCAGATCTGTTGTGATGTATGGTTTTGTCTGTGTAAATGGAGCGGTCCC
>JAFIDM010006943.1:12334707-12369382 GCA_023159025.1 Thereuonema tuberculata | reverse complement strand
CTTGGTCGTGTATCGCGATCATGAACCCTTCAGTCTCCCCAAACAGCTCGCCACTCGTCAGCCATCTGTTCGACGCTTCCGCGTGAGTTCGTGGCGATGTCTGCCGTGGAGTTCCTTACGAGCCCATGAACCACGCAGCTGCTGAGTGTGGGTGTCGGTGTGGGGATTGGCGAGTTGGAGAAGAGTTTTCTAGGTCCAGGGCCTTGAGGTGTGTCAGCCTTGACAATGGCTAAATGGAGTGAGGAGTGTTGTGCTCTTTGGTCGAAGTGTTCCCTAAGTGTGTGTACATGTTTTTCGTGTAGGGTGATGAGTTGATGAGTCCTCGGCCTCCCTCCTTGCGGGGAAGAGGCATCCTTTCCCTAGAGGACTTGGGGTTGTATATATATATTGTGTTTCGTGAATGTAGTGCGTGTTGTGCGTTGTAGTGCTTCGAGTTCGGTGTTTGTCCATGGAATTATGCCGAAGGAATATGTTAGTGTGGGGATGGCAAAAGTGTTGATGGATTTAATTTTATTTCTGGCGTTGAGTTGTGTTTTGAGGATGTTGTGAATGCGAGCACGGTATGTGTTCTTGAGTGCGTTTCTGATGTTTGCGTTATCAATCACGTGCGCTTGCTGGAAGCACAGATACTTGTAGGTCTCTCCCTCTTCCATGGATTTGATGGTCAACTCATTGTCCAGTTTAAAACCCTCCAAAAATTCGTAGTCTTCCCGCGTGTTATATATAGCTTGCGGCATTTGTCGATTCCAAATTTCATCCCAATGTCTTTGGTGAACTGTGTGGAGACTTGTAGTAAATTAGTAAGTTGTGCGTTGTTTGTGGCATAGAGTTTAATATCATCCATGTAGAGCATGTGTGGGATTTTATATGGTGTCACAGTGCCTGTGGTAAGCCTATAACCGTGTTTAATGTTGTCTAGCATGTGGCGTAAAGGATTCAAAGCGAGGCAGAACCAAAGAGGACTCAAGTAGTCTCCCTCGAAAATATCTCTCCTTATGGGAATAGAGATGTTCGAAGTGCGTAGGTGTAATGTTGTGTTCCAACTCTTCATGGCGGCTTCCAGGAATGACGTGATCTTTGGTTGTACCGTGTAAAGATGAAGAGTATGTAGGAACAAGGAATGAGGCACTGAATCAAATGCCTTCTTGTAGTCGGTGTACGCGATGTGTAAGTTCCTATTCTTCGCGCGGGCCTGCCGCAAGATTACCGAGTCAATAAAGAGTTGCTCCTTACAACCCAGGGAATTCCTCCGACAGCCCTTCTGCTGTTCGGAAAGGATGTTATGTGTTTAGATGTATATGTAGATTTTGTCTGCGAGACAGGAGGTGACGAGTTTGTAAATGTGGCAAGTGATTGGACAGTAGTTTGCGGGGTATGCAGGATGTTCAGTGTTCTTTTTCTGTAGGTATGTGAAACCCTGTATGAGGAAAAGAGGCATATGTTCTAGGTGTTGGATTATGTCAGTGAGTGAAAGAGCTAGCTTTCCATGCAGAGACGTGAACCTCTTGATACAGAAGTTCTGGACGCCGTCTGCACCAAGAGCCTTCTAGTCGTGTGCATGTTTCAGTGTTGTCTGTATGTCTGCGAGAGTAATACAGTGGTGCCTCGCATAACGAACGCCTCGCACAGCGAACGCTGCACACAACGAACTTCCTTTTCGTTCATTTCACGATTCATACAACGAACTTCGCTTCACACAACGAACAATGCTTCACACAACGAAGTCGCCCACTTCACACGATCACTGCCGATTTATTGCATCCTTCCGCGCAGGCAGTCGTTAGTCACTGAGCAGTACGCTTAACTTACGCACGTGTCGCAGCAATCGTTCATCATTACAACGAAGTCGCCCGATCTTCTACGATCACTGCCGATTAATTGCATCCTCCCGCGCAGGCAGTCGTTAGACTCGTTAGTCACTGCCTAGTACGCTTAACTTACGCACGAGTTCAGGAGTTTACCAATGCCCACTATCCGGATTCCGCTGAAGCAAACAGGATCAACGACCTGTACTCCGATACTCTTGTCCGTTATTTCCGGCAGATGTTGAAGAAAAGAGAGAAACAAACGACTTTGGACAGGTTTTTCACTGCACCATCGGCCAAAAAGCGGAAAATGGATGAAGATGTGCAAGATTCGATTATTTCTTAAAATTAAAAAATGTGTGTTTTTTTCATTATGTTTTTAGATGTATCTAAATAAAAATAATAACAAAAAATTTATCTTTTTTTTATGTCATCTTACCATATTTTATGCTACAGAACGAATTATTTTTTTTAACATGTATTGTTATGGGAAAACGCGTTTCACATAACGAACTTTTCGCATAACGAACTTGCTCCTGGAACGAATTAAGTTCGTTGTGTGAGGCACCACTGTAACACACTTTTATTGATCAGTTTTTCTTTTGATGCATCATTACGCTTCCGACGTTCATTTTTTTATTCTTATTAGCCTCAATACGGAGACCTTGTTGTTTACTGGTGACTGCTCCTGGCTGATAGTCACCAAAGAGCGTGAAACAGCTGTTCCAGGATGTCACTTGGTAAACAATTTGGTCTCTCACATTTTTGTTTATTAATTTTCCTGAACCCGAGGATGAAATTCATTAAAATTAAATAAAAACGATACTTAAAGAAAAATAGACTTATGAAATATACTCAAATGTACCCAAAAAAACATTAGAATAAACTAAAAATGATAAGCGAATTAATATTTCTCGCGACAAGTATGCATGTTTTCGAAATAAAAGTCTAATTAATTAATCAATTAATCCAAAAATTCCTTTAAATGAGAAAAATTACATGATTATTCTAATCTTCTGATTAGCAAAAGCGATAATAAAAACATTATAAATCGGCGTAAACTTTGAGTCTGATAAAATTTATTACCTAGCCTGGGGGGGGGGGAGGCCTTGAAGTATTATGTAGGCATTAAAGAAGGGAAAGGGGTTCAAACTTTGCTTATTTTTGCTGACAAGGGGAAGGGGGGGGGGAGCAGAGCAATGCTTACGTAAGACAGACAAACATGCACGCGAGAGAGTGCGCTGCGTGAGATAGACTTTTAGCTCAGTATTTCATGTGTACTTTTATATTTAATTTGTTACATTTTACTTCAGTTGTGAATATCAAGTAATTTTAACTGTTTTAATTTATTGTTCAGTGGTATTTACTGTTAAATGATTTGGCAAATCTTACGTAAGCACAAGGTTGAGGAATCGGGCATCTGCTTTTTTTTTTGCTTACAAGATCAGAAGAGGGCCTAACAAGACTAAAAATTTGCTGACCTAGTACTTCAATGGCCCCTGGATAAAAGTAAACCGTCCTAGTTGAAAAGTAGATTTGTTCACTCTAAAGAAACACCAATCTAAGAAGACAATTCTTTCGAAATTGGCCGACATCTTGACTTCAATGGTTACAGGGAACCGGGGTGGCGATTAGGATTCCACTCCTGGATAAGGACGATTTAGCAGACAGTTATTGCATAGTTTCATCGTTAATCGAACGGGAAGCCAAATCCAGATACAAGGCTTAACCGAACCTTCCAGAAAGATGGAAGTTTACCGACCAGGACAGAACGTAGTATTCCATAACAGATCAGGAAGGGAATAATGGCAAATATTAGGAAATATTCCTTCCTTACAAATATAACTTGGAATTTAAAAGTAATAATCATAAGCAAACTATGGAATGCATTTTCTTATTCTAAAACAAAATACCAAACTAGTAAAACAATCCACTCAAAAATCATTGAGGAAATATTTACATTACCTAGATTAAGAATCTAAATGCTTAAGATATAACATTTAAAACAAAAAAAAGCTGTAATCTTTAAATAGCCAAATTGATATTTCTAGCAAACATGAATCATTTACCAAATCACGGAAAAAAAAATACTTCGAGAGCATCTTGTTCTCCGAAGAAAGAAGCAAAGAACCCGTCTTTGCTTTCTGAAGCATAATTCTTAAAACTTCTCGCAAAAATAGATATTTCTCGTTTGTTTGTTTGTTTGTTTTTCTTAATAAACTAAAAAAAAAACAATGATAAACATCGAGAGATACTACAATGTTCAAAGATGATGCAGTTAACAAATAACACCACACTGACAAAAACAGCATTTGAGCTGTGTTAAAATAAAAACAAAACTAGAAACAATTACGATACTCCTTGTGTTTCAATCAACAGCTTCATTGATTATCTTCTCTTCTTTCGAGATCTTTCCTTTTTTTTTTGTCTTCAATTCTGCTACAAGATAAGTCAAGTGTTAATAGCATAAAAAAAACGCAGCAAAATTTCTCTTCGTTGGTACGCCATGTTTAATCGCGTTATCAACGAGATTAAAACGTAATTTGTAATTTGACGTTCCTTTTCCTGTATAAAACGATGCCGATTTCACTGAGTGGTAATGGGCAAGTTTTCGAGCATAATTATGTAAAACAGCCATTGTTTCATAAAGCCACCTGTTAACTAATAAATGCCAAACAGAACAGTGAAAAGTAACCGCTGTCTTTAAACGATATGAAACCGTATGTATATTCTTGTTAATACTTGTAAGCGAATCTTCTTAAGATAACGTTATCATTTAGTCCATCTTTTTTTGTAACTGTTTTGTTTTGCATTATAGAACATTGAGGGCGGTGTGCTTTCGTTAACTTTGAGGGTTGTTCAAATCTCCCCTCAACCGACATTTTTGTGCACAAACATTCATTACCAAGGGTTTTAACATGTTTGATCTATCAATAGAGAAGTTCTACTACATGTATTTAACAGTGAATATCATATTCACGATTATGTGCAAGACCGTCTTATTCACGACTTCCTTAAGGATTATATTACACTTGAGTTGCATTATAACTGAACTTAAACACTTGTTTCTCTATGCCATTTTATAATTGAAAATATTCACAGTTTTAAATAAAAGAAATTGTAAGAAAAAAATAATAAGAATAAATGTAGTTAAGATTGTAATCAACTTATAAATTCCAAGAATCAATTTAGGTTGCATTTTTCCCTTTTAAGTAAATATTTCAGGTAATTGCTAAGAGACAGAATCAGTGAAATTAAGACGAAAAAGTAGATGTTAATATTAAATTAATTTGCTCTAAAAATAATGCTCATAACTGTGTACGGCATATCTAAACGGAAAAATATGAAATCTTGTGGTGTTTTCGTGGCTAAAAATTTTGGTTTAGAATCTGATTTTACTGTAAGTCGGAAGGGGGGGGGGAGGGGGTCTCATTACTGCATTTGGAACCTGGACCCTGAATTTGATTTGGAGGACCTGCTTATATCCCACTGAAACTGTAAGCAAAAAGATAATAACAACAATCAAGGTTGGCGTGCCAACGTTTTAAACCATCCGTATGGAAATAATTACCTAACCATTATTAGCGGTCAATGTGTTCGCTTAATTTGTTAGTAATTACAGCTAACTTCAGTTTAAAATTGTGCCGTTTTCCTTTAATTGCAGATGTAAATGTAAATCCTGAAAACACCCACACAAAAGTTAATTTTAGAATTAAAGTTTTCACCTCTTCATTTCCACCTCTGCATCGTCATATCGTACCGTGACCATTTCTCGTCATTGTGCATTCGGTTTTAGTTGCTCTTTTTGCCGCCATTGTATCAATCCTTATCACTTTCTGTTCCGTTGTGGTTTGCCTTTTTCTCCTTATGTGGTTCTCACTCGAGTGAACTTAAATATATGGTCTTCTCTCTGAATGACACTGAAAACAGGTTTTATATCACGATTTATGTCATAATGTTGTATTTATTGCCTTGTGCTTTAACTGCTCTCAATTTAGACAAATATTACATAGGGCAAATTTATGCTTTTTATAAAAATTACTAATGTATAACAGCTGTATTATTGTAGTCTTAAACATGTTCAGTTGTCTTATGAGCACTGGAATCTTATGAATGAATGATTCTCTTATGAATCACCATCATGATTGATAGTGTTCCTGCACGAAACATAATTTATTCAATTTTTACTACGCGCAGACAGGATGATTTAAAGATGGCTATTATTCCTAATAATTGACACTTTAAAATATTGAAAATGTTCTAATAAATCTTTAATATAAGTTAATAAAGAGATTTGTTCCTAAAATTACGGAACATCGCACTTGTGATTTAGTTTTGTTATCATTAAAATTATTTGAAAACCTGTCAACATTATCGTCGTGATTTCTGAAGTTCGCTAAAATGTTAAATTTCTTTGAAATTTTTTCATAAGTTTTAGTATCTGCCCGAGAGAGATAATTAAGAAAAAGCATTGCCAAACACTGTCAAGCATTAGTATGTTTTCAAAAACAAATATTCAGTTATTTGCATATTCTGTCGATAACGTTCGGCACAGTTAAAATGGCAATTTTTACAATTTTCATTGTTTCTTTTAAGCTTGATGTGCACTTGTAATCAGTTCATTCTGTTTCATTGTTGACGATTAATTGAATTTCAACATTGGTTTAATGTCTACAGAAAAAAAAATCGCATTGACGAATATGCATCAAATTTTATCACTTGTAATAAAGGATAACTCGAATTGATATAAAAAAGAATAATAGATTCTCCCAGAGAAATCCCAACATCTCATTAAGATGTTAATTATTATAAAGATATTGCTTGATTTATCAATTGTTAGCCTTTGATTGACGATTGTTAGATAATTAACAATATCTCGTGACGATTCATTGTTGGTAAAGAATAAATTTAATCGATGTTATTTCGAAAAAATGTCGTATTTCGAACGCTTGTTAAATTATCAAGCGAAATGATGGAATTGATATGATATTTATTCACTGATATTTTTAAACACTGCTATTAAATCCATCTCCAATAATTAATAGTAAATGTCAACGTTAACTTTTTTTCATATTAGTTAATATACATTGATTATTACATCAAATGTGAATTATCAATTTTGTATTAAGTCTGCTCTACCGTATTAATTAAATGAAATCCGTAAATCTTCGCTTTATATTCACTCTAAAATTCCTTCAGAAAATTTCTGTCAAGTATCAATATACTTCTCTAAATTATGTATAAAAATGCGTAGTTTGAGAGCCTACGAAGCTTCGCTGTTACTTCGAGCTGTTTAATTTTCAGTACATATAAGGAAATGTCTTCATTTCTGAGCTGCTTTATTGTTTGGAAATTTATGTACTCCTTTTTTTTCATATTCTGGTTTTGATGTAGCGTTCTTCTGCATTCCTTGTTTATTGTGCTTCAATGCAGAAGAATCTGTATTATGTTTACAATATATTTTAATAGAATACATAAAAAACAAGAAATGAAAAGATTCAGCTTAGGAAAGTCGATTAATAATTCAACAATACTCCCACAGTGTGGAGCGGGACTGAGCTGAAGAGGGTGTTGAAACTCGAAACGGCGCTGTCTCCGGTATCCAGCAAATAATCTAAAATTACCTCAGTAATTTTTTTTTATTATTATTATTTAGTTATCGTAGTTTTTCTTTGAAGTTTTAAGATTGTCATCATCATCATGATGTGCGATCTTGGTATATACGAAGTTACGCGGTCTACGGAACCTAGTGACCCCCGAAGGGCGAACCCCTAGGAGAAGCCGTAGATAAACTAGGAACAGATACTGGGGGTGGTTTCCCGTTGCCTTCCCCCAGGACGCCATTAAGGAATGACGTCCGACCAGAGAGAAAGTGAAGAAGAGGCTGGACAACACAGGAAAGGAAATTGAAACAGCCATGCCCTTGCCGGGATTCGAACCCAGGAACTGGCGCACTGGACGCCACGGCTGGCCGCCGCCGAGACCGCACGACCACGCCAGCACGGCTTTTAAGATTGTAAGCACGTTAATTTTGATTTCATTAGTGTTTAAACGCATTTCTATTGAAATTCGGAAGTTTAAAAGAGGTCAGTTAAAATAGAATTAAACGTAGCCTAATTCTGTGATTTTATTGTTATTATTAGTTTTCCGATTATATTTCAAGCCATCTTTCCTTTACTCTTTTTCCAATCATGAATTTTGAAGGACTTCCGCAAATTTAATGGATTTCCGGTTCCTTGATAGCTTTTAGCGTAGCCTTTGAATCGATGGTAGAAGTCGATGGAGAAAATCCGTTTTTGAAGAGAAATCAGTTTTTAAAAAGAAACTTAAGATAAATTAGCAATTTTTATCAAATTTGAGATCAAATATTTTTTGGAAACTCGGCAGTTACAATTCAATAATAACAATAATAATAATAATATTGTATTTTTATTTAATCGATTTATGGATGATTAATAGTATAAAATAGTATTGTATGAAAATTATGATAAAGTAAAATATTGATTAAAATACTATAGTGGAAACTCGATTAACCGTCACTCTCTGTTATCCGTCATCGATCGCAAAACCTACTTCTCCGTAAAATATGGGAAATTGGCGCGAATAAAAGAAAAGAAAAACTTTTATAAAACATTTCTTTGATGATTAAGAGCGAATATAAGGGGAGGATGCCCCAAGGGCCCCCCCCCCCCGAAATAATGAATATAACGAAATAAATAATACCGTAATCTGAATTATTTTAATGAATGAATTCAGCATTCAGCGCAAATTACCCTCTGAATACGAGCAGCAAATATAAAGTATCATTGGGTGTCTACTAAAAATTACTTAACCTAACCTTACATTAAATCTTGGCCCTCCTCCCCAAAATATATTCTATATTCGCCACTGTTGATGATACATTTTTAACCTTGTGTATTTATACTTATTATAAAATCTGTCTACAATTTTAATGCCTGTAGAACAGAAAGTGTTTTGTTAATAAGTGTTCTAGTACCCTACTTTTACAATACGAATATGTATTTTAAAAACAAATCGGTAGATCTTGTAGATCGGTATATGGATGATATTTAAGTTACATATATATATATATATATATATATATATATCAAAGGCTCTCTAAAGCCGAAACACTGAACCTACGAACTCGATATTTGAGGGATTTTTCGAAATATAGCTCCCGAAAGGATGAGAAAAGAGTTAAAATAATTGGCTTTCTCTGAAACCGCTTGAGTTTGAAACATGAAATTTGACCTGAGTGTTCTTTGTCAATCTCGAAAATATATGTATTCGACGAATTTCGATATTTGGTCCTAAGAGGTAATAACGGAGGTGGATACGTTCTTGAAGGGTTCGAATATCTCTGAAACCACTTAAGCTAGAAACGTGAAACTCGGGAGAAAAAAACACTCTTCTTAAAACAATGAAAAAAAAAAAATTTTTTTTCGAAAGATGTAATTTAATATCTTGATATCTTCGGTTACAAAATACATGCAACAGTAATTTTGTAACGATCACGTGATTTTTTTTTTAACCAACTGGGAAAGATTCGAAGTGATCTCACAAATTTATACAATTTCTTCTCCACATCAGGACATTTGTTTTTACCCGCGCGAAGCACGGGTATTTTGCTAGTTTATAATAAAATACTGGTTGGAAAGAAGGAAAATGATGTAGATGTACATAATAAACATTATTATATTATTCTTTCTTTCTCAATACGTCTGATTGCTGAACTGTTTGACATTTTGAAATATGTCATGTTTTTCAGAGAACACGCTTCATGAAAATATCAACCTTATAAAGACATCGTTGAAGAAACCATTAGGACATTCAAGATTTCGAGATTCTTTCCGCGTCACTTGCAGGGGTTTCGACGTCAGTTAAGCGAATCTTCGGGGTCTATTTAGGTAACATTTGGATTAAATAGAGCGGAACTCCACTGGAAAAACATACTTTGTCAAGTGAGAATAACCATAACCTCTAATTCACGGAGATTATGAAAACTGCGTTCCAGGAGTTAATGGAGCAGAACAATATAAGAAGGATTCACTCTTCCGAATGATATCCACTCGTAATTTTTCAGAATAAAATTTCAGAGATTAGGAAAGGTATATTTTCAGTCACTTACCTCTGATTGGAAAATGATAATATTGCAACTGAAATTTTAGCATTTACTATAGAAAAGTAAGTTAATCCAGGAGCGTAAGTGATTTCAGTCGATCTTGAGAAAAATTGCGGGAATTCCTTTTTCTTATCGGGAGGATTAAAAGATTATTTTATTATAATAGTTAATACACTATCAGACTGATTTTGTTGGTCTGAATTTGATGATTACACTGGGTGTATCACTTGGACTCGATCAATTTTGACTTTGCACCTGTGATTCGGCGATGATGTGATGATTCTCTTTGGTAGTGATTGCGGTGTATGATGTTTTCGCAGCATGTTTTGTTACAACAGAACCTGTGTCTTCAAATTTCTTCTTGATTGCAGTCATTGTTTCACGTTTCGGAGAAAAAACCATAATCGCACTTCAAATAAACGTCTTGCTTCAGAGTTGTTGTCCTTCGAATCATAAATAAACTTAATGCTTTAATAAACTCCGTTACTTTAACGTCAACCGGAACGCACCACTTTCCCTGACTACCATTGTGAATTATCGCACGGTCACTAACGCGCATTCCAAGGCACGAGGTGCTCATACTGACGTGCATGCCACCGCCTTGTGTTAGGCGGTAATACTGTTTTTCTTTTGAAAGCGTATAATCTGCTCTGGAAAATATCTCCCAGGAAGAAGTTGACTGGTTCCAACTGATACACCCTGTATATTTTGAGGTGAGGTATTTCTTAGAGTTTAGCAAAAGCATTGATAAAGAGTGAGAAATGCAAATCTTATATTAAACAAACCATTCTTAGATGAAATTTAAATTTGGATACAAAAAGACTTGAATCTGCATTCTTCCTAAAAAAGGATGAGCCGCAGAAATTGAACAAGTTTTTTTTAAGAAGATAATCTCAAAGAATTATAAAAAGAAAAGAAACGACCATAACGATTAAAAGTATTGATTAACTACAGATCAACGTCTTTCTTCTGAAACTAATTAAAACTTAGCCGAGCTTCAACTGTGCCTGAGGAAACTGAACCACCATATCTGCATTTCTTCAACTTTTCCATAACGGTATTTTACTGTCGTTTAGTTCAGCTAATATCGTGGCAAATCTTCACCATATTCTTCGCATCGCATTGTAGTTGATTGCTAATATTACATTGATGTTGTTGTATATCATTATTTAAAATGTAAGGTTAGTTACTGCATACAGTCTTAACAAATGGATGTTGATGATCTCGTATTTTCGTGATTTCACGTAATTTACGCGAGAATAGTCTTCTCACAAAATATTAAAATATTTAAATGAAGTACAATACGGGGAAATACATGAGACTTTTACTACATTTTAATATAGTTTTCATAAATTGAAAACAGTCAAAAAACAAAGAATAAATTCATTAGGTAGCATTTTCCTAGTGACAGACATTCAAAATACTAAATTCCTTGAGACCTGCTGAAGAGGCTAATGGCCAGATCTCGTGTTTTCCGTAATTTTCACGCAAACGAGATCGTCAACATCCATCTGTTAGACTGTAGTTTCAGTTAATGTCGTAAGGGGGCCTTCTTTGATAAAGGGAAATTTTTAAGTTTGGGTCTTATAATATAGAAGAGAAAGAAGTACTTGCATAGAATTAAGACCAGACCTCGGCGGCTTATAGCAGCTGTGACAGTCCACAAAAGACAACTGCATTACACGGCATCTGCAGTATATCGGACTCTTTTATAACGAAATGTTATCAGAAATCCTTCATGGAACATAATCGAAGATAACAAAATGAAACCTTCTTCGAAAAAGGAAGAAACATTTATTGAACCTTTTTACGAACTTATCTCATACAAAATAGTGTGAAGGTTAAAGTTGAATTGGACGTAAGAGGTCAACAAACTGCCCTTCTGTTCACCCGTTTCAGCAAACATTGTTGTTGATGGTGTGAATTGATTTTCCGTCACAGAAACAAACAGATGCTTTATCACATCCTATCAAGCGCATCATACATTACATCAACCAAACACACACACGCGTGACTTACTAATGGAAACAAGAAAATTGAACAAATTTGAAAATAAAAGAAGAAAACGGGAAATAACGATTACAAATCATTGAAAATTGAAACCCAAAGCAGATTATACATTCTCTGAGTTTTCTGTATTTCTCGATTTAATATCTTAGCTGATGATCTTTCAATTACTTTCTTGTTAGTTCTTTTTAAACATAAGTCAATGAAATTGCAAGAGATGATATCTTTGTCTCAAATCCGGAAAATGATAAATTGTTTTAATTGTAAATTTTATTCTCTTTCTTTTCAACTCCTGTTTTCTCTGCCGCCTTGATAACGGTTTTAAACATCTTTAAATTCTAAATTTAGCCGTTGCTGGTCTTCAATATTTCTGTATCTTCAGAGTTCAATTTGTAAAGGTCAGTCAATAAAAAGATTCATATAAAATAATAAAATATAAATATAAATTTCAATCAATAAATAAAAAGTAATATAAAATAATATAAAATTAATATAATATATAAATATAAAAAAAGTACGAAATTATATCTATATACAATTACATCTAACTATATAAAAAGACAAGACCTGACTCACTGACTGATCAACGCCTAGTCCAAACCTTTGGACCTAGAAAGCTGCAATTTGGCACAGAGGTTCCCTTTATGATGTAGACAAGGAATAAGGTCGGATTTTTCGAAATTCTCACGGGTTCGGGAATAATTGTCGCTTTAAAGTTTTCTTATTTCCGTAATTATTTCCATAACTATAATTAGTAGAGACTTCAAATTTGGCATGTAAGTAGATAATTATAATCACTAAAACCTTTTTCAGGATGTTTCGAAATTCTCCCGGGATAGGATAAAAAGCGTTGCTTTAAGTTATAAAGCTGAAATTTTGCTTCCGTTACTATTGTTAGGATTTAGAATTTGTTATCTTGACAATGAGAACTACACAAATGTTGTTACGCAACAATTGGAGCTAAAATATTGTTCTGCACAATAGCGCTACATATGCACCTGGTGGCGACAATGGGAACTACACAAATAGTGTTGTGCAACAATTGGAACTAAAATATTGTTGTGCATAATAGCGACGGGGTTTTCGGATTAGATGTAGATTTGTAATGATCAGATGATTTTTTACGAACTAGGAAAGGTTTGAAGTGAAAGGGTTATGACTCTACAAAATTCGAATAACCTGGAACTAGGGGTGTACACAGGGAGGACGGTGAGTGGATGGGCAAACATAGTTCAAAGAAACTTCTACGAGGTTTTCGGGATAAATATAGACTTGTAATGAGATCAGACCTTTTGAGTTGTTGTTGTTTTTGGTTTTGTTTGTACCAACCGATAAGTTCCAAGTGATCTCGCAATTGCAATTTCTTTATCGTCCACATTAGGACATCTGTTTTTTGTAATCCGAGCGAAGAATGGGTCGTTTCGCCGCTTTATATATATTTATGGATCCAAGTTATAGTTATGAATTTAGTAAATTATATCAGAGTTGGGCAGTAATGCATTAATAAGTAATGGAAGTACAGATTACAACTAACATGTATTGCATTAAAAGATAATCCCAAGTATGTTTTGCACAATGTAATTGAATTAATCTGTAATGCATTTCATTGCACACGATGTAATTCAATTATTTAATAACTAGCAGCAAAGCCTGTCGGACGACAGGCATAAAAAAAATCTTAAAAATCATTTTATTATCAACTATAAAGTAAATATCTCCTTATAAACATTTTTTACATTTTTTGTATAAACAGCATCAGATCCTTCTATCAGATGTCCTTGATCTATTCGGTCAAGAATTTTGATTTTGACGTCGCAAGCACGATGTGCTAGAGAAATAGCAACATATAACTGTCCATGACTAAAAACAGGCTCTGATAAATAAATACCAACTACATCTAAAGTTTATTGAGAACCCTTGGATGTATCTTAACAGCTTAATTATATCGAGGTTACAGACAGACAGACGACGAACTTAGCCAATTAAATAAGTTGATGATATTTGATTTGAACTAAATACCAACGAAATCTAAATTTGTCCTTGTAAATAAATTTTACTAAAAGTAAGAATAGAATAATTATTATTTTTGACTCATAACGCCGAAAGGCATTTAAAACTCACCTTTGTAATCTAAATACTGCGCTAACTTGTGAACGAAGCTTCTACGGCTAAAATCGTTTTGAGTTTCAAAATCAGCGTAAACAACTGAGTAAGTATGCTAAATTTCATTAAAATGGATGCAGTGGTAACAAAATTATTTGGTTTTGAACGTATGTTTTGTTAGAATTTCAGTTGTTTAGATCAGTTTCCAAGGATAAAATTTCATGGAAACAACATGGAATGACACAATGAACTAATATTTCATCCAATTTGAGTACCCTTGATTCAATGATACCATTGAGAACCCTTGGATCTACCTTAATAGCTTAATTATATCGAGTTACAGACAGACAGACAGACGAACTTAGCCAATTATATAAGCTGATGTCATTGAAAAGTAATTGAATTATTTGGTAATGAAATTTCACAATTTGCATTTAATAATTACTCCCAAATATGTTGTGTAGGTTTTCGTGTACTATTTCTAGAGAATCGGGCAGGTAACGTAGCAGACACAGACCGAAGTGTTGTGCAGAATGTTCCAGAATGTTCTAGAATTTTCTGGAATGTTCCAGAATGTGCGAAACCGATTTTGTTATTTTTTACGTTTTTCACATATTCTCTAGCCGATATATACACCCAACATGTATTTACTTCATATTTGTACTCTTTCGTGCAAATCTCTCTACTTGAGGTGAGGAAGGAGACAACGACTCATTTCATACAAGTAATGTGAAAGGGGTGTTCTTACAACATTTACAATCTCCAAACATTACGTACAAACATTTCAAGTACGAGGGGGTGGAACAGTTCGGAGGTTTACAAGTTCAAGTACCCCAAACAAAATGTAAGGGGGAAATGGTTGCTGATTTATTAATAATTTATTAATAAACCATTAACCATTACAATGTAATTATAATTTCTGTACACCATTATATCACTGTTACAATATAATGGTAACTATAAGTTCTGGTTCGCAATTACCATTACAATGTAATGCATTACTGATTAATGCAATCTGCACTTATCTCTGTAAATAAAATATATCACTTGGATCTGAAAGGGTAGTAGACCATTATCATTAATTACTTTCAGCCAGAAAAGTAAAAAATCCCTCATATATATATAAATAATATACAAATACTTAATTACTAGATACTCCAGATTCATTAGAGAGATTCATTGAACCTTTTCCTTCAGTTATTTCTTTTTTTTATCTACTTCTGATGACAACGTGAAAAAACGCTATTTTCTTATGATAGATTATTTTTTTCAGAGCCTTTCACTTATCTTCGTAATTTTATAAAACAATTCAAATTCTATGGATTTTTTTTTTAAAATTGGTAAAATTCTGCATTTAAAGTTTTCTAGAACTTTCTCGAAAGTCGAAGTCTAATACAATGTTACCTTGGTTAACGACGGCCTTAGTTAACGACGTACTTGGTTAACGACGAGTTGCTGCAAGCAAAAAATGTCTTGGGTGTAGTTACGACGCAGGCTTTGGTTTACGACGCCTCATCGATTGGAGGAACATGACCGAGAACTGACTACTCACGAGCTAAAAGAGCTTTTCAAGCAGCAATGCGAAAAAAACAATGTATATTTCATCTGACGTAGAGAAAGAACAAATTTCAACTGCTGAAATCAAAAATGTTTTGGCAAAGTGGGAGGAAGTTCAAAATGTTGCTTTGAAATGGAATCCAAACAAATATGAGGTTATCCGAACCGCAGATCTATTTAACGAAAATTCCACGCAGTTTTTCAGAAACATTATAACAGAGAAAGAATCAAACAGCCCTAGACATAATAACAAAATCTTCTACATAATCTTCTAAAAGACTTCATTTTCCATAAAGAAAACGCAAACTTTGTGGCTTTATGGTATACTTAAATTAAAATGCGCCAACTTATTCGACCTTTTGCAATGTTAAAAGCTTAAAAATACTTAAAAACACCCTATTACAACAGACGTACGTTTCGATAACCTCATCTATCAGGTTCCTTTATCAAATAATCTTTAAAAAAAAACCTACCTCTAAAAAAATTTATCGAAACTTACGTATGTTGTAATATGGTGTTTTTAAGTATTTTTAAGCTTTTAACATTGCAAAGTGTCGAATAAGTTGGCGCATTTTAATTGATTGATAACGACACGTAAAACTTTAACTTCATTTATGGTATACTTATTAAGTATAAACGCAAACTATGTTTATACTTCTTCATCAAATAACTTCTATATTTCTGTTTTTTCATGCTATTTTACGTTCATGATGGTTTGTTTTCGAATTTTGTTAGTTATTAAGAAGGAGAACGTTGTTTTCTCCTCTTATTTTATGTAATGCTTCCTGATGAAGGTTTTTGATAAAAAAACAGAAATATAGAAGTTATTTGAGGAAGAAGTATGTATGTTTGTGTTTTGTTTATGGAAAACGAAACCCTAGACATGTTTTTCACAGGTCCATCAATCAAAAAACCTCCGGGATGAGCCAAATTGTCCTTCTGGTGAAGATTGACATTTAAAAATTCATTCAGGAACTATTCATTTTATCAACGATAACTTTCTGTAGCAAATATAAATGAATAAAGGATATGTACCATATTTTTGAATGAATTTATCTGCATATTTGACATGCATTGTGATTGTGGGGACGAGTCGGAAAAAATTAATCGATTACCATTATTATGCTTGTGGGAAAGTGTGCCTTGGATAACGACGGTTTCGGTTAACGACGATACTCCTGGAAGGGATTACCGTCGTTAACCAAGCTACCGCTGTATTTAGAATTTATAAATTACTTTAACCTCTTTTATTTGAATTATGTGTAAATTTTAAGTATTCTTTAAAAAAAAAAATTGATGGCAGAACATTGAAATTTCCTTGTTGGAAATTGTTTTAATTTCCTTGTTGATGGAAGTTATTGTTTTTTTCCAGTAAACGTTCTAACCTAGGTTGAACAACGCTATTGAATTACTTTTCATTTGCATTTCGATAGATAACAAAAATTTCCTTTTTATATATTAACTTACTTCTATGATTAAGGTACCACGATTTCTGTTTCTGGTTTCTGTTTTTCGGTTTCTGGTTCAAGAAAAAAACAATTTTTCTTGTTTGACTTATAAGTAACATAATAATAAATTTCGGTGCCTAATAATGTAATAAAATGGTAATTACGAAAAGCACAAAGGAATCAAAGAGATTTCGTAATTCGAGCTGTCACCGGGGACGGCCTTTTCGTTCTCTTTAGGACTCATCAGCCAGACAAGCACTACCGTCCCAGACTCTCCCATGTGATTGGTCGAGACGCGAAGTCTTTTTGGTTCCTTTGTGCCTTCCGTGGTCACCATTTTGTTGTAACTAATATAATTAATAAACTAGTTTCTAAATAATTTCGTGATAGAATAGTTTCGTGATAAATGATAGAAGACACTTTGTGGAAATAATGATTTCTATTTTTAATAATAAGCCTGGCTCTTGTTAATAATAAGATATATAAATTTATATCTAAATTTGACTTTTTTAATATAAAATGTTTTGAAATCTTTTGAAACTGTCAATGAAAAAAAAAACTTAAGTTATCTGAGAAATTGAACAGTAGTGAAGATTATTATTCATCAAATAAATAATGACTACAACTTGTGATAACAATTATACAATATATATAAAAAAAAATCCATGTCCTTAAGATGGCCATAAATACAGCGTCTTGCCTTATCCTAGTCGTTGCAATGTATCATTGCTTCTCAATCTGTTTTGCTTCACTGTACACTTATATATGTACTTGGAAAAATCCAGTGGCACAATAAACTTTATTCCTAATATACTACTACTACTAGCCAACGCCCACCCTTGGCTGTTGAGCCATTTGGCGACGCGCTGACCAGTAAAGCGAACATCAGTGGATGTATCCATGGAATGATTGAGAGGCATGCATTCCCTAAGATGTTCCGCATTCATAACTTTATATCCGCAGAGGGGGCATTCCGGAGAAGGGAGGATACCAATACGATGTAAATGGGCGGCGAGATAATCGTGGCCGGTCTTCATTCTAAAAGTAGCAACACCAACAGCTCGTGGGAGTCTATGGTCAATAGGCCCGTGTGTAATAAGACTTTGCCATTTTTTCCCTGTAGACAATTCTCTAAGTCATTGTCTATAGGCCTGATCGATGGCTGCGTTGATAGTGGCCTTTGAACTTTGATTCGAAGGCAGGCGTAATGGTTGTGGAAGAGTTGTGCCTTTTTTTCGCCATAGTATCTGCTCTTTCATTTCCAAATATGTTGACATGATTAGGAATCCATTGAAGCTTTATCTGCCATCCTTTAATTGCCAGATGCTCTAAAGCTTGTCTGGTTTCCACAGTTCTTCTGCAGTCGGTTTCCGTGTTGCGCGACAGGTTTTGTATACCCGCTTGTGAATCGACGAAGAATCGACGCCTTAGAGATAGGAGTAATTTTATTTAATTCAACTGCTGCTGCTTGCACAGCAGCTATTTCTCCATCGTAGTTACTTTGAGGGGCTCCTACACTCCAAACTTTTTCGTTGGTTTAGTATGTATAATAGAATCCTAGAAAAAACACTAGCAAAATTTGCACATGAACACCAGTCTATTTTAAAAAACAAAAACTTTCAATTTTTTTTAAGTATTTTTTTTTTCGACCAACCTACTTGTGCGAGCAAGAATTTTTCGATTGCCGATATTAAAGTTAAAAGTTTCTCAATTTTTATTGTTATAATAGAAAAAAAACTAGATGAAAACCGGAAATCCAAAGGGGAAAAACCATCCAACAAGCTTCGCTTTGTTTTCAGATGAAATATTGAAACAGAAATTCAGTTTCTTGCTTCCAAAAACATCAATCTTTTCCTGCGGGATTCGAAAGCTTCAGCTTTGATTTAGTTGAAAGATTCAATAATAAATCACATAAACTAGTTTCCAAGTACCTAGTTTAAACTTTAATTTGTTATTATTTTATTTTGAGAGTTTACAATTCCATGTAAGAATCTGCTCTGCGAATTCTTCCTGCTATCTGTCTGTTTTGTTTTTGTCTGTCTGTTTGTGCTAAAACCACTGGAGCAATTTTCTTAATTATTATAATTCTTATTTATTGACAGGTTAAAACATGATGACCTTGGGCTTAAAGCTCCCCTCCCTCCGCCAATCCTATTAAAAAACTACTGATTTTTTTTTATCGAATCACGATATGGATACTATAAATGACGTTATCGATCACGTGATGGATACCATTGTGTGTACGTAGGTTTTTTTTATTAATTCATTTTGAAAAAAAAAATTGTTTATTGAAAGATGGTCGAGAAAAGAATGGCGAGAACAAATCGATGAGTGAATGGCTAGCTTTGAAAGTTTGTATAAATGGAGAGCGAATAACTGTTGACGAAGGAAGAATGGTAGACACGTTTGGTGTGAGTCGTTGTTTCTTTTGTTTTGTCACACTGGTATTGTCCATTCTTTTGCGAGAATGCGGATATGATCTTTTCCTTGCTCAGTATATTTAATATATAAATATGTTTTATTCAAATATTCGATTATTGTTTTAAAAAAATAATTCATTCCCTTTTCATATCTAGATTCGTTCTGGCAACTTCCAAGACGCGCAATTTAGTACGCAATTAATAATAACTTGAAAAACGTGAAAAGCAAGGAAATAATTAAGAATATGGGTTTCAATATTCTTAATATGACCTTCCTAACTTTCGAAATAAGAATATCCGATGGTTGATGTATGAACACCCTTTTCTATTACTGTTTCAACTCTGATAAAGACCGAAAGAGGCCTGGCTCACATCGGTCCGAGCTCAGATTATGCAGAATTTGAATGGTCGAACAGACGACAAGCGATATACATTCTGTTCGAAGAAGGAATTCTAATCCAACATTGAGACCCCAACCCTTATTGCCAATAAAAACTCTAAAACAAGGTTAAGCTGATATCCCTACAGTAATTTTACACAATTAATCAAAAGTTTTGAACAGATTAAGTTTAGTTAACCGTGTAACTTACGTTTCCTCCAAACTACAGGGTGGCCGGAAAGTTCCCATACCCTCTATTATATTATTATTATGTTTAGAGGTTCGGGAACTTCCCAGCCACCCTGCTATTACAAACAGGTGTCAATAAGTAACTATTAATAGGGAATCTCTTAAAACTCCTTTATTCTTATCATGAACGACATTAGATTGAGAAGAAACAGAATCCAGATGTAAATAATGAATTTATCTCTTGTTGAGTCCAGACGCACTTTCTGATGATGATAGCCTTTGTTAAAAATGCTCTAAGAATGTGACGATAATAACTTGTTTTCTGTTAGCTTTTGATCTTTAAAGATAAATCTTTAAGAATTAAAAACTTTTAAGATCTGAAGTAAAGAAACTACGGGAAACGATTTCTTGGAAGAAAAAGTGGTTCGTATATGTATGGGATGCACCCTACCAAAAGTCCAACGTTGCCATACAGATATATTCAAGAGATATACAGATCAGTTACTACATAAAGAGAAGCATCATAATCTAAATATGTACTCCGTACCCCTTAATAATAACATAATAGGGGGTACAGTTACTTCCCTGTACAGGACCGTGATACATTAGATAATCAAGTAGTTAATTTTAACACAACGATAAGTTTTATAATTCGATGGTATTGCATGATTGTAAACTAGGCGGGATTGTAAACTACGATAAAAGTAATGTGAATGAAGAAGAAGAATTTGATGTGATTCAACTAGAAAAATTATAGCATTTCAGTCTGGAATTCTTAAAAAATATTCTTAGATCTTAATAAAATGGCTATTTGTGTTTAAGATAAAATTCGCGTTTGGTGCAAAACTGTAAAGAAGATATTTTAGACTTCTAACCAATCAAATAAAAACATACATGTGTATTTCGAATATTTACTTCTTATATTAGATACAAAAGTGAATGACAGTAAGATTTAAGATTTAAATTGTGATATATTTGAAGGAAGTTATATATTTTGTAGTTTTTATATATTTTATATATTTTATATATTTTGCAATTTTTATATGAAATTTATTAGGTTAAGAAGTTCGTGAAACTAAGTTTGAAAAACTGTTCTGTAAAGAAATATACAAGAGTTCCGTCAAGAATTTTTAGAGATAAGAATTTTTGAATAAGTTTTTAAGTTGGGAACTTACCGTTAACCAGCAGTCCGGATCCAAAAAGAATACAAATCCGTATTAAGAGCAACAAGAAAAACGATTCTTTCATGTTGAAAGTGTGATTAGTAATCAGTTATTGAGTTGGTTTTCTCAGTGTCTATTGAGACGGTGGTGTCTGACCGCTGGGTTCAGGAGATGAAGGTCTTGACATTCTCGAAGACACTCGCAGCGGTGAGGGTCAGTTGATGTCTCTTGAAACTTTATTGACTTGTTGGATTGGTGTCCTTGTAGATCCTCCTTTCAGACACTGTTATTGCTTCGGAAATAATGTTAGCGCGTGGTTGCAGGAGTCTCAGAGCAATCAGACAGCGACTGAGAGAGGGGCCGGTGAATAACGCAACCACGCCGAATGCTCGCGGAGAGGGTGGCAAAGGCGGCCTGCTCGTGCAACGACTTGGCAGTGGTTTGAGAGCGCGCTCAGAACGCGATCGATAGAAAGGCGAAAACGACAACACCTCCACCTCGCGGCAAATTCGGAAAGTATTGAGCAGGCTCCCATTTGAGGGAGCAGGTAGGACTTGCGGAGAGCACGTGACAATCGTGGCGAGAAATAAGTGTTGACAGATGAGTCTTGGCGGAGGTTCACTGCTCTTTTCCGTTCTCACGAAGATCAACAGAAGTTAATGAAAGATTTTCCCAGAGAATTATTTTAGAATTTAGAAAGAAACATATAAATTATAAAGAATAGGTGAGATATTGTCTGTTGTAGGTAAACGTTAGGAGAATGCTTCAACCACCTCCTACTTAATTTATGATTAAAATTAAGCCTATTCAGATCACCTGAGATTCCTTCTACGACACAAGAAGTGTGAACAGATCTTGAAAATAATTCCCTTTCAAGATCATAATCAGAATGAAGTATAAAAATGTTGTACTTCCGATCTTGTTTAGGTACCTGGATGTGGTTGTATTTTCATACTACTACGTTACAGAAAGCTGTCTTTCATATATTAGGATTAGAGAAAAATGTCTTTGTTCAAATTAAATCATCAAATTCATATATTAAAACAGTATAAAGTAGAGGCTACTGCGATCACTAGTCAACGGGACCAAAAGAAGATCGGAAGAAACCGGTAACCATTGTCAGAGAGTGGAGGGGCAAGTAACCAGGGGAAAAAAATCCCTACCTACACCGGAGATCGAACCGTTCACTTGAGCTAACAGCGCTGTCTTATAATCAAATGAAATTCCAGGTTAACTCCCATCAAAACAACCAACTGATTAATTTCAATTATTAATTTTATTTAATTAAATTAGATGTGATAAAAATGATAATCCAATGAAGTTAGATTTTTTTTCTCTACAAAATGCTTGAGGATCAAATTTCATCAAAAGCCGTTATTAGTGGTTGTTATTCGGCGGAAACGTAGAGACAGACATGGTGAAAGCGAATACTGTTAGTCTTCTGATAAGGATCAGAAGATTTCTAATCCCGCTTTGTCCGTCCGTCTGTGGACAAGTATCATTAAAATCTCATTAAATTATCATTAATCAAAACATCGCAACAATCGCAACATTTGCGCCTTTTGCATTCGCAACAATCACATTTATAATAATAAATAAATTAATATAAAATAAATTGTCTTATACGTATCAGAAGACGTTGCGAAGCATTGTGATTGGTTTACAAATCGCTATCCCTACCTTGTGTAAGCTTTGAATTGCTTAAAAACTCACTATTCAGAAAACAGTGATTAATGTAGATAGGAATTTGGTTTTATTATAAACATTTGATAATAGTTTAAAAATCGGACTAATTAATTAGAAACGCCTAATGGAAGAATCGACTTGGATGAAGTGAAAAATATGATCCCAGAAACCAGTTAACTCATGATAAGGTTATTAGAGTGAAGGTGAACTTTATTCAACGAAAAGATAAAAACTAGGAAGCCCCACAGCGAAGCTCATCTTGAATTAAAGAGGAAAATAGAATATTGACCCTTCACTGAGGGTGAATGGCAGCCTCAAGACATAACAAATGATTAATGAATTAATTTTCAGATAAAGAAAATAAAAAAAAAGCAAAACAATAAGTCAAAGAATAGGCTAATTATCAAATGGTCATGATAATGGTAATCTTCAGAAACCTTGTTTTATGTAAAATTAATTTCACGTGTCGTAATTAGATATTAATAAAACTACTATCTCGACATTCTTAACGTTATTATATATAAAAAACAAATAAAGCACTTTTTACGGTTACCGCTTTAGGTTAAGACATATTTTAGGGGTTATAGAGGGGCGTTTTTAATTTTTAATTTTATATCCATTTGAGAAAGAAACCGAACAGCTTCGGTTTTGAAACGTACGTAATGTAGTATTTTATTTGTTTTGTTTTTTTGTATATAATAACGTTAAGCGTGTCGAGATAGTAGTTTTTATTAAACTTTGTTTTATTTTTGTTTTTCTTTTATTTTGCTTAAGAAACAACAAATTTCAGCAAAAAAAAAAAAATAAAACAAACAAATCGAAAGATTTTTTTTTTTCAAGAAATCATTTTTTTAATTATAAAATATAAATTCTTTGTATAAAATACTTTCATAATTTGATGTTTTATAAAAACGTGTTTGGTAGAATAAGAAATCACCAAACACACCAAAATTTGTTAAAAAAGTTTGTGTAATAAAAATGTTTTAAAAATACATAACGGAAAAACCAAAGTCGAAGCAAAGATTCCGAAACCTTGCTTTTTTCGTAATGTATTTTTAAACATTTTTATTATACAAACTTTTCTAATAAATTTTAATGTGTTTGGTGATTTCTTATTCTACTAAATGCAAATTTTTCATTTGTGTTAAGCTTTTTTCTAGTTTAAAAGTGTGATGTGGAAGTTTGATAGGAAATTCTTGTAGTAAGAGCGATTATTTTAAATTGTATTCATCAATCTGATAAAATTAATATATATATACAAATAAGATAGAAGATTTTAAATATCAAATGAAAAAGATTAATCATCTTTAATTGCTTCTTCAGTTACAAAAATCATTATTAGTAGAATTTATTCTACGTTTCATAAATGTCCTCTGTCTTTATGGTTTCGAGGCATTTCAGTGCCAACTGAAACGAGACCTACATCAGAGACTATGTCAACCGCGATTAATTGAATTTTGATCCTTGAACCGCAAATATCTCCCCATAATCTACTGCCGCAAGATAGATGAAACTGCAGAATTCAGAGCCATTCTAAACACATCAAAAGTTAATCTTAATATAAAAAATGAATGTTTGTTTGTTTGTTTGTCCCGTACGATGTTTGTTCCTATACCATTCATTAGATTGCGATGAAACTTTGGTGAGTTGTTCTGCGCACGCCCACGAAGGTTTCTGAATTAGTAGAACCATTTTACAATATCTAGTGCGCGAGTGCGTTTCAACAAATATGAGTGTATTTCCGGTTTTAACGTTTGCAGTTTCCGGTGCGACTCGCATTTGCAATGACCATCAACAAAGCACAGGGACAATCGCTACAAGTGTGTGGACTAAATTTGGAAAATCCAGCTGTATGTGGCCTCTTCACGCTTCGGAAAACCTTCTGATTTATTCGTGTATGCACCAGACGGAAAGACAAAAATATTGTGTATCCAAAAGCACTTCAATAAACAGAATTAAAACACAAACACTTTCTTTCTTTGAGTGGCATTGCAACGCATGCCGGGTACAGCTAATGTACGTTATAACTAACTGTTACAAATCATTACATGAGTTTTAGGTTAATGTTTAAAAGATCGTGTGAAAACCCAAAAGAGGTAAAAGGCTTCTGTGATGCATAGCTGTCAGGATGACGTAGCTATCAGATAGTCAGTCCGACGAGCGCTCGCCTTCAATGCCTGGAACAAACTTTGTCCTGATTTAAAAAGATCTTGATTCACTGGGCCTTCCTGGAACAGATAGGAACAGTATGATTCACCATCTTCGCCAGTCATCGCTCATACAGTCTCTCTATTATCATTTTTTGTTTAAGTTACCACTGATTATCATTAACAAGGGATGTGCGTAACCTCGAACGCTGAGAACCGCACGAAAATGTGCTTAGAATATAAATCACTCATCCCAAAAACAGTAGCATGAGTCATTCCCTGAACTGATAGTGTTGCACAGCTATTCAGTCTTCAAAGTGCGCTAGCAGACAAAAGAAGAGTTTTGCATGGTATGAGTCATTCCCATGCAACACTCTTCTGCTGTCTGCTGGCGCCCTTTGAAGACTGAATAGTTGTGCAACACTATCAGTTTAGTAGGAAAAGTTTATTATTCAGATAGCGTAATTATTTTAAGCAGAGGGAAATGCAGAAATATAGTCAAGACATTGAAATGTGTGTGTTTTTGGTCCTATTATACCGATATTTTGTTTCTTCGCGTTACCAAAGTTCCTCTCTTGGACCTTCAATAGGTGATCATTCAAATGTCTCTCGTGGTAAGACGTGCAGTTTTCCATGAGAATGACTCATACCACTGTTTTTGGCATCAGCGATTTATATTCTAAGCACATTTTCTTGCGGTTCTCAGCGTTCGAGGTCACGCACTTCCCTTGTAAGTTTAACTATAGATTTAAGCCATCTGATATTTAATCTCTTTATCTGAGATTAAGTCACGCTAGTAATTTAGTGGGATTAATTTGTTTTGAAACTAAGAAAATAAAAGCAGCCCTGATAATTTTAGAATCTTCAATTTCCAGCAATGGTTCACTAATTCCTGTTGTGATATTCCTAGACATCTGGACATCCTATAATTTATAAAATAATGTAGTTTTCAACAGCTAAGTTTTCTACTTTATTTAAGTTGCATCAGTGCGTTGAGAGGCAGCTTGAGATATCACTTACACTAAATGAAATTCTCCAACATTATGAGCGAATCTGTTGTACTCTGAAATTAACATCAGTTCTGTACGAGAAAATATCTCTAAATTGTCATCATAAAGCACTCGTCAAGTGTCGCATTGGGTAAATAAAAGAGACAATGAGAAACATCCACTTTACGCATTTCTGGCCTAACTTCAAAAGATATTTTTCTGCCTACATTACAGAAGACTTGCTTAAATCCTTTTCCTTCTTGAAGTCTCCAGAAAGTGTTCAATAAAATAAAGTATCTTTAAATTTTCGAATTAATAATTTTATCAAGAATTAATAAGCTGAAAAAAAAAGTTGGCATGATAATTAAATGATAAGAAACTGATTATTCCGCTGGAACATTTTCCTCCTTTTTGTTTGTGCATTTGTCTGTCTGTCTGTTTCAGATTTGCATAAAATTTGATATTTATTTACTGTCTACATTAAAGCATATCCCTATTATTTTGGTCTCCACTTCTCCCCTCTCTCAAAAAGAACCTCGAAAACCCTCATTTATTTATTTTTTTCTGTAATAAATTCTATAGTTTACTTAACTAAAGTGTGGCATAAACAAGAAATCAATATTTTTAATCTACTATAATTTATATAATTACATATGTGTAATTTGCCTGAATTCTAATAGCATTAAAAATCTTATCTATAATAAATATTTACTCATATATTTACTCTTATCACAATATAATTGAGCTTTTAATATTAAAGATAAACTTTAACATGCAATTAACAATATCTTTTCGATAATAAATACATGTGCAACGTACAAAAGAGTACATCACAGGAATTACACAGAAAGGAAACTGTAATATTTATAATATTCATTTATTTTCATAGTCTCAAATATTACAATATCTTTGAAAAAAATACATAAAATATAAAAATACTTATTAAGAAAACTAAGTCATGAGAGTTATTGTTGAAAAAGACAAAAGAAAGAGGATATAATTTCCAGAGGCTGAAATGAAATTGGAAATGAGAGTAATTGTGAGTGTTTGCAGTAACATTTCTATGGTTATTAGTCTAATGGAAGTGAAGTAGTTTTGAGTGTATGAACATCAATAGTGAAAAGATTATTTGAAAGACAAACGAAGCATAAATTAACAATGTCTTGGAACCGTTGCTGAGTAAGCAAAGGAACAGAAACAGTTTGCAAACTTATAAGTGAAAGCTAAAGCTCTTTCAATAATTATTTTAAACCATTGAAGCCACAATTGGCTAAATCAACTTACGATGGGAGCAATGTAATGTATCTTTCGCTAATTGCGATTGTTATGACGAATGAAAGGTAACGAATATTTAAAATAAGATTAAATCAAAATGAAAGATTAGAAGCAATATTAAATTAAATAGTGTATTAATTGTTAACAAAAAAATAATCAGAGGTCTATGAAAAATCCACATTTACAACCTAATGACGAAAGAAGCTAAAAGAAAATAAATCAAAATAATCTCATATAACAGTAGCACTGACACAGAATTATAAAAAATGTATTTAAAATATTCAATTCGCTGCATATTGGATCCTTGAAACATTACAAATCGTTACCTGCCCTTCACTATTTGTTGATTTTTAGACAGTCCCCTTTATGCAATATAGTTTACAACTGCACCCAAAAAATTTAAGAAGATTAAAAATAAGAGGGGAATGTAATACCAACATTTCAGATAGTATCCAAATCCATTTTCAAAGTATTTAGTAGTCGTCGTGGAGAGGGGGAAAGAGGTTGGTGATTTGTCTGCTGGTTATTATAAATGATTGGTTGGTCAATAAGAAAATGGGTAGGTCTAGTAATGCTAAGGAGGAGGAGAGGTATTATAAGAAAAATTTTAAGAAGAGAGGGAGAAGAGGGTAAAAAAAATATACTAAAAGTAAATATGTAGGAATTAAAGGTATAATTTAACTTAATATTACCGGTTGTAATAGTGTTGTATACTTTGTTTAATTATGGAATGGACTTCTGCTATGATTCTTTCTTTATACTGAGAATGCAGAGGGGTGGTGATTATACAAGGTGATTCACGAAGATATGCAGAAACTTCGGAAGCTCATTCTACATGTTAAAGTAAAGAAAAAAAGTTATATAAACATAGGTTCGGAAATGCTTTGGTATCGAGTTACGGCTAGCGAAAGATTTCGCCCAAATATAGTACAACAATACGTACATGGACTACACCTCAGTTGTTAGCTCTCACAATAAATCAAAACAATGCAATTCACATTATTGTTGAACAGCTGTTATTGTGTTGCCAACTTTTTTGTAGGTTCCACATGGGATAAGCTTCAAACCACTGGGAGATACAGTTCTGCGACATATGTCATTCGTTTATGCAGGTCAACAACCATAACAAACTACTGATTTCGCCACTTAATTTACCTTCCCAGACTTCCAGCAAGTCTTCATTTCACCCAGGGTACTACATTATGGGCGAAATCTTTCGCTAGCCGTAACTCGATACCGAAACATTTCCGGACGTATGTTTATATAACTTTTTTTCTTTACTTTTACATGTAGAATGAGCTCCCGAAGTTTCTGCATATCTTCGTGAATCACCCTGTATAATTGAAATCTAACGTATGTCCAGTGTCAAGAAAACGGGAAGCAGTGGTTGATTTATTGATATTTTTGATATTCAAGAGGAAGCCTTAACATTTTTAATTCGTAAGAGGGGTCTTTTGGTCTAGCGTATGTAAAATGAATTGCAACTGGAACAAGGAATTTGACATACAATGTTTTAAGAGTCTGTGCTGTAGTATGTTTTATTAATTTAATTTTATTGCGTATAGAAAAAGCCAGTTTGATATTAAAAGATTTAAAGATCTCGTTAAGAAATTTGTTTTGGATGGTATGTTTGGGAAGAAATAGTATTTAATTTACTACTGGTGGCAGATGGTTGCTATGGGAGATAGATTTTCTTCAAAAACTTTAATCTGTTGTAAAAATGGAGTGTAGGGTAGGAGTGTTTACTGACAAACTTTACTGTAGTACTTTACGGGGCTTTCAGGTTACAAAATCAGAATACAACATAACTTTGTAATCAATCACGTGCTTTTTTTTAACAACTCGGGAAGATTGATTTGAAGTGATAGGGGTGTGGTGAAGGGTAGAAACGGGTCTTAAATTCTCCGATCTCGATATTAATTGCATATCTATGGCTTATCGAGCTACAGAATACGAATTTAACAATTTTTAAATAGCATTGAACTTTTTTTAGTTACTAAATGATCTGTCAATTTCTTCGTCATCCCCATCACAACTGGTTTTTGTAATCCGAGCGAGTCTTTCTGCTAAGTAATTTATAAATCTATTTCAAGTACTGCTCTTACTGTAGACAGTGGTGATAAGTTCGTTATGGTTACATTTTATTAGGACATCGAGAAGTGAAATAGAGTTGTTTTACTGGGTATTCTAATTCAAATTTGAGAACTTGTTTGTTGCAGTAATTTCATAATAGATTTGCTTATTATCATTACATGTTTGTTTAATGTAGTCATTAGTAGCTACAATAATAACATCATCGACGTATCTGAAATAAAGGTTGATTTAATAGCAATATTTAGTAATTATAGGTTAATCGATTAATAAAACACAAATGGTTCTGATATCGCCAGGCCAATAAACGGATCCTGTGTTTATTGATATATTTGATTCCTGTATATAGAATATTGGTTGCAGTAAACTATTTAATGAGATATAAGTAATGTCAAGGGTGCAGAAGAGATGCCCTTCATCGGCAGACTGAGCTAGGGTTTTTGAAATAAGTTCATAAGTAACAGAGGTAACATGGCGTCTATAGAGTATAGCTTAAATTATTGTTGAATTTAACTACTTTGAGTGAATGAATAAATTATAACGAATTTTTGTAGATATGAATTATTTTTTTTAGTGAAAAACTGTAATACGCTGAATATTAGAAATAATGAATGTAGGTGAATTTTTTGTGTTTATAATAGATATGGCCTTTGAGATTTGCTTATTAATAAGAGATTTATGAAATTTTGGTAAAAGTTGTAGCTGTGGAAATTAGGATTTTTTGTAGGATTTAATTTACTGTCATAGTATTCAGACCAAAGTAAATTGTTTTTATCCCAGTTGAATTCTCTAAAGATAGCAGATTGATTTTGCTTAATGGAGCTATTAGGTTTTTTTTTTTTATGTAAAGGATTATTTAAGTGATTATTTAAGTGAAAATTGGCCGAGATATTGTAATCACATTTATTCATAAGAACGATAGAACTATCTTATCTGCGTAGGTTAGGTGGAGATTCTTATTGTGTTTAAATTCATTTATTAATCGGAGGTTTTAAATATTAATATAGTCTGACCACGATCGGAAGGAACCCCACGTGATTATGACGTACCTGTTTCTCAGCCAATAACGTACAAGCGCGCCTCAAAGCACAGGTCTCTATTAATTTCCTTCAAAATGTCGCCAGAGAGTCTTTTACAGAGCAGTGCTCGAAAAATTATTTTACAGGTTGAAGATTATTCCCGAAAGGAATTGGAAAATGCAGGACTAAAATTAAAACTAAATTTTTGTTTTTGATTTGTTTTATAGCTATAACGTAATATTCTTCGGAACCTCTGAGAGAGACTAGTGCTGATGTCGAATCGTCACATTATCGTGGTCGGACTATATAATAATTTGTGATTTTATGGCGAGTGATATTGGGATATATGTTTATGTTTTTCATTGATGATTTTTTTTTCTATGGAAGTAACAATATTAATTAATAGGTGTTTGAGGGGGAATATCAATTAATTGAAGAGAATCCTTGCATTGAATTTATGTAAGTGCAGGTGTAATTGCTAACTGCTTTGTGGTTAATGTTAATGGTGTATTTATTGGTCACGAGTTGTCCAAATTCTTTGAGTGCATGTTATTGCGGGTTATATGTCAGTTATCTACGTAAAAAAGTATATTATAATAATATAGTGGATTGAGAGCAGTATTGAGTTGATTTGTTAAATATTTAATTTTGTTTTACCTGGTTAATATGTTTGTCATTTTTAGGGACCCATTTGCGAGCTATTGCGTTTGTTCTGTACGTCCGTCCGTCAGTATCTGTCCACTAACTTTGCTAAATTTTTTGTTTCCGAAGTTTGAAATTTTTTGGTCAACAACTACTGACCCGATCGACTTGAAATTTGGATATGCTTTAGTATGTCTACTACATAATCTATATTTTTATTCGACCGTATCTACAACAGTTGGAGGACACAATCGGCTGTTTCCGATTTTACCGGATAGACAGAAATAAAAAAAATAATCAGTTGAAAATGGTTTCCGTTAAGGAAATCGAAAGACTCCTGAATTCGTGTAGATGTTTATATTTTCAAATACATTTTTTAATCAATGATTGTGCATAGACTGTATTATTTAATCCACATTTACTTAATGAAGAATTTGCATGTTGAACTTTCTTATATTAGGTATAATCTCACCTTTCCATTGTATAGACGGGACTGAACATCCTGCTCTGGTGGAAAGGGGGAGTTCGAGACACAGAAGTTGGATCCTACATAAGCTTCTTATCAAATTTTAAAGAAATCCGTATAAGCGACTTCAGGTATCCGTTTGAAGAGTAGGAAAGATGGACATCAAAACAAGTGGATCTACGTTTTATTGTTATTTATTCTCTATTCCAATGCAATAAACTCAAGATAGACATCAGCGGCTATTAATGAAAGCTTCAGAATAGTTAGAAAATGTCTGAAATAACCTTCATATCAAAAACAACTAAATATAATTTTGTGCTAAAGCATAACTTTAAGAGATGTAAATAATAATAAAAAGAATTATAATAAAAATTTCCATAATAATAAAAAAAAATTAAAAATATTAATAAAAAAAGAAAAGTACAATAACGTAAAGAAAAAAAAAATAAGAAAATAAAAAATAAAACCCCGCGACATCGAGAAAAAAAAATCTCTATCTCTATATGAATCCGAAAACTTGACCATCAAGCTATAGCTGACAACTGAAATGAGATTGTTGCATTTCTAACGTTTAAACTAATAGCGGAAATCCAATGTAAACAATGCAGCTAAATAGGACGGGGGGGGGGGGGAATTTGGCTCCTCAAAATACCCCATTCCTATGTTGTTGGGGCCTCTGAATACGATGGTGAAGTCGCTTGTCTATCCGACCTTCCGTTCGGGAGTTGTTAGGGGTGTACAGACGCGGACGGACGGACAGGACAAACGCAATAGCTACATATTTTGGTCGCTATCACAATAGCTCCCGAAAGGGTCGCTAAAAAAGACTCAGAAACATATCAATAATATATATTAAACTAGCAAAATCCCGTTCTTCGTACGGGTTACAATGATTTGGATAAGAAAAAAATGGAAATTGTAAGATCACTTCGAAATGGCATGGGAAAGCATTGCAGGCGTATTGGGAGGTTTGCCGCCACTCACTTCATGGTCATTTATCCTTCCCCCCTCTCAAAAATACAAATGTTTATTTCTATACTTTTTACATTGTGTGCATTTGGAATCCTACCCAAATGCCAAATTTCAAGTTTGTAGCATATTGGGAAGTACGCTAAACATTTTGAACAGAAGACATATGCACAAATTCCCCTTTTATAGATGAAAAAAAAAATAGTCGTTTTTATATTACTTGGAATTTAAAACAATGCTTAAGAATTCTCAAAAATATATTTAACATTATATAACATTTTATTCAAGTGAATTTTAAACGACTTGGAAAGATTTCCTTTTGTTTTTACCAAATATCTTCAAAGGCAAATTTTCATAATTTTCTGTGATTGCTTCCAAAATCATCATTTGAAAAGGTACAATGTTTCCAACAGTCCTATGATGAGATCGCTCACTGCTTCTATGAACTTTGTCTCTCTGGCAACAGAACACAAGAAAAAACAGAGATTCTTACGGAGAACCAAATTTACATGATAACTCAAAGGGCTTCAAGTGTGATAACCACAGGAAACACTTTAGAAAGGAAATTGAAAAGTACGTGGTTTTATTTGGTTAATGTTGACAGTTTTGCACAGTGAGACAATGATCTGCTTTCATGAATCACAATGGCTTAAATTAGGCGTTCAAGTGCCCTTGGAATTGTTGACATATGAATTAACATGACAAACAAGGAAATGGACTAAATGGAAAATTTATCAATGAAAATTAATGTCATTCTTTCTTTAGTAACTATCTACAATCAATAATTTCGCAGTTGTTTAATTAACGCGAATCCAACCATATGACATCAGCAATGGGAAAGTGTTCTGTTGTTGACCACGACAATATGACAACTAAGAAACAAGGACTGATTCAAATAAAAATATATAGGTGTCCTAGTCTGGCGCAGTGCAACAATGGAAAACGTTGTTTCCTTTTGCATTGTTGCGAGGAAGTCGACAAATGTAAAAGGCGCAATTGTTGTGATTGTTGTGATTTCCAATATTCACAATGGTAGTGCAACAATGGAAAACGGATGCTCGGTTTTCATTATTGCGAGGAAGTCGATAAATGCAAAATGAGCATTGTTGAACTTCAAAATGCTGCGTTCTCTCCGTCAACAATGGCTATCAAATGACGAGTTCATTCAAAAAGGAATAACATACCACTATCTGCTCAACTATTCAACAAATCATAACCACTTTCTTTGGAAGCGATTCTTCTTGGATTAACCTTATTTACTGTAAGCTCAATTTACTGTAAATTTAAAGAGTCACCAAGCCAAATTATTAACAGTAAATAAGGTTAGGAATTTATATTGGTTGTTATTTAAGAGCACGGGCTGATTGTATATTTTCATATATCACTTATTATAAACGATATTGTGAAAGATATTGAGAGGAAACGATTGGAAAGAGCACAACAGACAGATTTGAATCGAAAGAATGAAGCCGAACGTAAAAGACGGTAAGAGCTAAGGAGACAACGGAAGAGACACAAGAGAGACAGAAGTTAGACGCCGAACGACATCAGGCAGAGAGAGAGAGAGAAAGAGAGAGACAGACGTTAGGTCCCCTCTACTTCATCTAACATCCATTTCAACATATCTCAATCTGTACGCCAGGGATGGCCTAGTAATAATAAATTAATAATCCTAGATGGATTTTTTTTTTAATCAGAACAATAGAAAATATCGTAAATCTTTGACATTTTTTTTTTAATTATACACAGGAACTGGAAAATACTTTTTGAGGCGACCCGAAATATTTTTGTTTATCCCAAACTTGGCGCCTCGGCAATTTGAGTGCATTGTACCTCTGCATTTTACTCCAGGTAGGTGTAGTCATGCCTATATAGTTCATATAATAAAATTATAATGTGTCATTTGCTTATTTTGCTAATATTTTGATTTTTAATTTTTCTGATGAGTTTGGATGGGTTATGGATAGTATCAGCTCTAGTCTCTGTCTCCCTAAGTCATGGTTATTCTTATACAAACTTACGAATATCGTAAATTCTGTAGATTACTGGTTTCTTGATCATGATCTGAGAAAATGCCTTGTAATGGCGGAATCTTCCGATTAATCTCGTGCTCAGACTTTGAATGTGAACATCTGCAGAATAACTTTGAATGACTTTCAACCATCAAAAGCAATTGAAGTAGCCTGAATAAGACT
>JAFIDM010006943.1:12312784-12325938 GCA_023159025.1 Thereuonema tuberculata | reverse complement strand
GTTTTTTTTTTTTTTTTGGTTGAACAGATAGGTTTCCATGGGGTGTCTACTTAATTGTATTAATCTTCGGCCTTCCCCCCCCGAAAATATATTCTATATACGCCACTGATTCAACAGTATTTGCGTAAGCATATGATTTAATTTTGTTAAATTCTCATCAAAATATAAATATCGCTTTTTCCTCCCAAACCACATTAAATAATTTGATTTCTTGGGCGTACAGAATGTATATTAATAATTAAAAAACTAAATTAATGATTATCAAGACAAAAAACAAAAAAAATAACTAGAACCAAATGTAATTATACAGTTATCCAACAATATTAATATTCTTGTATTAACGACGACTAAACTATAATAATAAATGCTGTATAATATTTAGGATTATATATAAAAGATAAAGCACATGGAACAACCATTATTAACATATTATAAATAATTAAATGCATACATCTACATAATCTATAAAGTTTTGTATTTATAAAGCGTTCGTTGATTCCATAATTACTTACAGCATTGGTTGTTGATACATTTAAATACCACAGAAATGAAAAAGGTTACATGAAAAATAGCAAAAATTATAAAATTTCATTTTTACAAATTATAATCACGTAATACATAATTCTTCATTACTAATAATACATATATACAATAATATACAAATCTTCTTCTGAAAATTTCTTCATACGATAATATTTCGCAGAAATAAATCTTTCTGCTTTTTCAAGCCTTATTAAGAATATAAACATAACAATAAGAAGGTTATACCTTTATAACACATCAAATTCATAAAACTATAACAATAAGAATTTTTTTTACATCAAAATATTGTGTCTTAATAAAATAAATCAATAATATAATACCATAATGAGTACAATAATACAACTATACATCTTATATAAATTTTTCCTCTTTTCCCCTATACTAATCATGTCCAGAAAATAAAGTGTGTTTGCGTTAACATAATATCCTTTGTATTTATAAATACAATCGAAAGTTTTAGTGACACATGCTTCCACAAGATATCTGGAATGTTTACCTAATATTTTGAAAAGTATTTCTACTTTAGGGATCGTGTTGCTCACTAAGGCAATTTGACGGAAGAATAATGAGAAGAGTCTATAAATTAAAGTGCAGGACTTGCGACCAGACATATTTTGGAAATGCAGGCAGAATGATGAGTGACCGAATCCGCGAACATACGGCGGCTTATAAAAATAATCGCCCAAAAACTTCAGAATGGGCAGAACACTGCCTTAGGGAACAACATATACGGAGAAATTTTCGGAAGAAGATTTGTATATTTGTATATTATTGTATAATCACATAAACAAAACACAGCAAAAACCTCTCAGAATAAATCATAAAATATTATTTCCATATGAAAAATTAATTTATAAGATTATAATCAAAAACCATTTTCAACAAATTAACAACTTAGAATCCACTATATTTATTGGAAGAAAAATTAATAACATATATTATTTGGAAAAACCAAAAAAATAACTTTGGCTTAAGAAATAACAAAAGAATTATACGAAAAATTTCCGATCAAATTAATCCTGAAATATTTAAAATAACAAAAATATCAGAACTCAAAAATGTAATTATTAAAAAAAGTTATAAATAATGAAATACAATGGACTAAAATAATATAAAATAAAATCGACTAATACGAATAATATCAAATTACATTACTATTTTTACCTATTGCTTTATTTATTAATTTCTTTTGTTTGTTTACATAATTAATTTTGTAAATGATTATCTATTTCTCTTACGTATTTATATATTTTGGTATAATTCATTAAATTTTCTATATACAGTACATACTCTTAATTAATGATAAAGCTTATTTTTACACTATATAACTATATTATTATTGCTTGTCAAAAAAAGAAACAAAATTTTATATTTATATAGATTCTAATAAACATAGATGTACTTATTTATGATGTTGTAAGTTTTTCACTATATAAATTATACAATTCAAAATTATTAATATAATCAGTAAGAAGTAATTTGATTTTATGTATTAACATTACTTTTTCATTTTTGTAGGTAACATTGCTTGCAATTCTGTTCCTCTTGTTAATTGTTATTCATTATATTTCACACTTTTCCATTGTATCCTGCAGACAGGTATTATAGCTGTACCTTGTAGGAAATAATAGAATTGAATAAATTAAAATAAAACAAGGTAGGGATAGCTTTTAGTAAACCAATCACAATGCTTCGCAACGGCTTCTGTAAGGCGCAATTGTTGCGATTATTGTGATTGTTGTGATTGTTGCTGAGAATTATACATGTGATTGTTGCGAATGCAAAAGGCGCAGTTGTTGCGATTGTTGTGCTTTGCATTGTGGGATACTTGCCCACAGACAGACAAACAAACCGGGATTATAAGGCTTCCTTTCAGAACCTAAAAAGACGTACAGAAATCCCAGAAAAAAAAATAGTAAACTAACTTAACATTAACAACTTTATTAAGTACATAAATTTTTAAAAAAAAACAAGTAAAATACGAATAAAATTGATAATTTTGAATCTGTAAGGCAATGTGCAAAAGGCAAATTCACAGGAATTCAGAGGAGCCATCCGATACAATGTTTGTCTCTCCATAGAATTTCTTATTTTTTAAAAAAAATAATTGAAACTTTTTTTCAAAATAACATACACAAATATACAAAAAAATAAAAATTATTATAAATTACGTGAGATGACTTTCTGAGTAAACCTTCCACTTTATGTTTATATTCAGTTTCCAAAATAGTTTGAACTGGTTTGCTAGTTTTATGGTTGAAAGATCTTAGCTGATAGATGATTTTGCCGTCCACACCCCCATCCAAGTTTCCCCATTTCACTGTTAGATTACTGAACTACTTTTAGAAGAAAAAAAAATTCTTGATAAATTGGTATTTATAGGTTTTTATCTTCCAGACAACTTCTCCACTGTTTAGAAATGCCAATTGATGAAATTTATGGAACGCCATAAAACCGTATCATTGTAATAAACAAAAGAGGTATTAAGAAAATAATATACTGAAAACAGGCTAAAAAAATTCAGTAAACTATAAATTGTTAGTTGTTTTTACCACGGGAACTAATAAAAATCTTTGTTTCAATTAGAAAGAGTGGTCAGAGACGCAGGAAGTTACTATTCAATTTAATTTTTATTGCTTTTGGGTTTTTTTTCCTGTCAAAAATACAATACTTGTGGTGTTTTTGAAGACAACTTTTGCATATAAGATGCCATAAAATACAGCATTAATGGGAAATACCAGGTAATGTCTTAACATTCGATACGATACCACTCTTGTTAAATAAACATTGAAGAAAATGTTCTTTCACTAAATAGCAAAAATTTGGTTTATAACTTCAGACGGTAATGGATTTAAAACCTTTCAATCGTGGTATACGGAATTGATTTTGATGGCTTACTCTATTGTTTCCAACGGCTTTTGGCCCAACTTTACTGCAGTTTCCTCTTTCTCGCGTTGCCTCTTATTTTTCTTACATTTTTTAGTGTCTTAACTGAATTTTTCTGTCTTAAATGTTTCGTACGTTTTCTCAAAAGTATATTCTTTATCAAGAAACTTTACTTCTTGATCTAAGAAAATGTTGATTAATATCAGCTGCCAGATTTTCAAGACTGATAAGCAGGTATCAAAATTAATAGTGATTGCATCTCAACCAAATATCAAATGAAAATTATGCACGCCATGTTTTAAAATAAATCCACTTCATCAAAACGTGACGGGGCCTTCAGTTGACAAGGAAATCCAATTAGGATTCAAGATTTTAATATAGAAAATGATCTCATCAAAATACAATTATTGTGTACGGTAATTTGATAAATTGGTTTTAGCTTTATAAAAATTCCGTTTAAAATATTCGACATTTTGGACTTTTATCTTTACAACAACTTATAATCCTGACTTTCTAAACAGAAAAATTAATACTCAACAGAAACTATCCGTAAGGTTTAGTTCATTTATTCCTACTGATTTCCTGAATCTAAACCAAGGATACTGAATGATCTCTTGGAAAGAAATAAAGCTTAAAGTGCAGATGAAGATAGTAAAGAAAAGGGGAATTAATTACCCATCATACACATAAAGAACACAAATTTAGCATGACTTTCTTTTGTTTTTATTTTCATTATGTTCATGATAGATAATTAATTCCACTTTTCTTAGAACCGCTTGGAAAGTTCCTGGCGTGTATTACAGAATTTTTTTTTCTATTTTCTCCAATACCTATCAAACTTTACCCATCCAACTGGTCAGTTTTGCGATTCATTCATCAATATGACCTTATAATTATAAGATTTTTCATTTTCTTCTATACACTGTAGATTATTCACGATAATCTTACTTTGGACATTACCTGCTATTTTCTTGATTTCTGTCCTTTCTTATCTAAGACACTTCGTTTTCATTTCCTTTTCTTTTCTTTATTCTAATGTTTATCTTTCTTGGCGCAACTTAGCCACAGATGCTTTTGCACCATTAAACTCTACTAATCAACCAACCAACTGGTTAGGCTAAAACTTGAACCTAACTAGATCATTCTAACATTTGAAAAAGCTTTATCATTGCAGCTTTCATAATTATATGATGTGATATTGATTTTATTTTAGATTTCTAAAATATATACAGTAGAGCCCCGATTATCCGCGGGATTGGGTGGCAAGGGCTTAGCGGATAACGAAAATCGCGGTTAAACCAAAAAAAGACTAAAAATGAGGTGTAAACACGTAAAAATATATTAAAAAATATATTACACCTTTAAAAACTACGTTTTATTGTACAAAAAACATAATATGTAAAACTTTTAAAATATTTTAAAGCAGATACCTTTGCTGTACGTTTGCATCCACAAATTCCGAGAAGGCCTATAGGATTACGATGCACAATAAACCTGTCAGTCATTTTCGCGCTGTAGGGCCTATTGTATTTTCCCTGTTGTTGGCTTGGATTAAAATTGGGGTTTTTTTGAGGTTCGTAATTAAAAAAATTTTTCGCGGCGCTCGCAGATAATCCGCACCGCTCTACTGTACTGGCTACAGACAAAGAAGAAGAGAAAGGTAATGCCTTTTAGAGTAAACCTACCCAATTTCGTGATACTAAGACTTTAAAAGTACTTATATATATTTGTTCAAAAAAATACTTAATAAATAAAAATAAAATAAAAAATACACATGGGCTCTGAAGAACAAACACCGCTAGTATTAAGTATGTAATGATAATATTAAGAAAATAATAAACATCAAAATAAAATATTGTGCATATATCTTATTTCGTGAAGGTGTACCTAATTCCGTGAATATGTATACCTTATTTCGTGACTGTCACTTTTCAGATGATAGTGTGTTTATTCACTATCACTCTCGCTTTGTACTTCTCCGGCACACTCGTTACACATACAAACAGTAGATGGGTTTTTGGAATCCACGGATTGGCAGTTTTCATGATACCATTTTAGGCAAAAAGCACTGAATCCACGCACTTTTATTTTTTACACTCCCGTTCTTCAATTTACATGAATTACAAAAACTATCATCCTCACTGTCACCTTTCTTTGCCGATTTCTTTCCATTTGCTTGATTCACATCACTTGGGCCTGCTGGGCTTCGTGTAGATTGGCCTACGTCAACTTCATCTGCAGACATAGCATCTCTGGAAGATACACCTTTGCTGTAGGATTCTTTTTTGTTCGAACAGTCTTCTTCGGGTTGGTAGTGAATTTAGGCATTTGAAGGATCTCATCTAGGCCTAGATCCACTTGTGCTTTTAGATCAACCATTATCAGCCAGATAATATGCATGAGCAGCATCGTTTTGAGATTCTTTTGGAATGCTAAGGTCGTTCTTGGAAGTTGTGAGAGCTTCATCTGGTACCGCCAAGCGATTCAGTGGATTCCCCTTTCTTCCCAAGTTTTCGATTCCCCTTCTTTCCTCTGTTCTGCGAAGATTTCTTGTCACAAGGAGCCATTTTATCTGACAAATCGTAAGAAAAATGTTCATTTTCATAAGCAATTCAGAGTATAACTCCCTACTTTTAAGTTAAAATTAATATATTAAACGAACACCTATATACGTATTGAACACCTATACGTATTGAAATAACAGAAGACTAAGAATGGATGTTATTTAATGCATATTTAAAGATTAATTACCTTTGTTTTAAACGACTACAACAACGCGTTCTCTTCACAGCACCTTCTCCATTCAACTACCTGTGGACAATGAACTATTTGTTCTATGATCTTATGCAGCACACGAGACATAGAACGCCATTTGTGAACGAGTTTTAAAACATGTCATTCCGATGCACATAACTCCATGAATAGCCTTCAATTTCAGATCACGGAATAAGGTAGTTCACGAAATAAGGTAGGTTTACCCTATAAGCAATTCCCGTATAGCTCACAAAGAACAATGAAAGTAATTCGAAGTTGAAACATCATATTATCACATGGTTGTCGTTCTAATAATTATAGTTTTTGTAGTTTTTGAGATATTTTACAAAACGATAGACAAAGCAATTTTCTAAAATGGACAATAAGATTCATTTAATATATCGGAAGCGCAGTGGTTCCTCAAGGAATAAATTACACAATGAAAAAACTCACCAATGAAAAAAAACTAGTGAGAAAATCAATGTGCCACAAAGAGCGGCCTCAAGGAATATTTTTTGAAGTATAAGACTTCAAACTGCGCATTTGAAATGTCATTGTAAATAACAAGGTCTCGCTAATGAGGCTTGTATGAACAATACATCGGAAGCGCAGTGGTGCCTCAAGGAATAAATTACACAATGACATGGATTTTCTCACTCGTTTTTTCATTGTGTAATTTATTCTTTGAGGCACCAGTACGCTTCCGATGTATTGTTCCTACTAGCCTCAGTAGCGAGACCTTGTAATTTACAGTGATCACTCCTGGCTGATGATCGCCAACGAGCGTGAAACAGCTGTTCCAGGATGTCACTTGTGAATAATTTGGTCTCATCCATTCTTGTTTTTTAAGATTCATTTAATGTTGTTGTATTTTCAATATGGATGTCAATTGAATGGTGTTATGCATAATTTGACCAAGCGCCAAAATTCGATTTTTGAGAAATTCGCATAAACGCAAAAGCTTATGTATAAATTCACATTTTTTTATGGAATGAAGAGTGTTATATATCAAAATGAAGATACTTTCACAGAACAATTCTGATCATTATCAAAATTAATATTATCCTTCAAAGGTCGTTAGTCACATGATTCAAATCTTATTCGTTGATTAGTAGATTGGCATTTATTCAAAATTAATTTTCTGCAGAATTACGTTGAGAGAGCAAGCAGAAACAAGTTATTATACGAGTAAAATGTTTACATCTTTCGCCAGTAGATGGAGCTATAATTTAAAAAGAAATCTATTATGGCGCTTGGTCAAATGAGGTGTAACACCATCCAATTAGACTTCTGGGACATGCTATTTCTTATAATTCCAAATACGGAGTAATTTCTTTGATTAGACTTCAAACTTTGTTTTGAAAAATATATAAATTTCCAGTTGATATTAATTAATTTGTCAAAATCTTTTAAGAAAAAATAAAAAGCTTTTTCTTTGTCATCTCGTTTTTCATAGTCCATTCTCTTGGCAATCTTTTCTTTTCTTGCAGTTCAACAATTAATGAGTTCCTTTGTTCAGTAAAAGAGTTCAGCGCTTTCGAATTAACTTGGTACTTCCTCAAATAACAATTTCAATCACTTTCCTGTTATTGTCATTTGAACCAATTACTCAGAATAAACACGACGAAGACATCATTGGAATTGTAGAATCCCAGTAATGAAAAATTGTGTACAGGAAGCACAGGATGTTGGTTAGAAAGAAGAACAAATGGATGGTGTTGAATTCAAGACGTTCTCATTAATCAACAGCAAATATTCCTCGTTCCTCCTCTTACATTCATTTAGAATTTTTCTTTCAACGACCTTTTTTTCCATCTGTAATAGACCCTTTAAACTTTCAAGGGATAAGTTCCACTGTTTATGAATCTTTAATTTCTCTTCTCCTTATGAATTAGTGAGCTCTATAATAATGCATAGTGTTACAAACTCTATGCATTATTATAGAAAACCTAAATTACCAAAAGTTAATAAATATATAAGGTAAAGGAACCAGTTGTGGATCAGGAACCAATTGCGGATCAAGTCGTTTACCGTCTTAATTAACATGCTTATCAACAGACGGCGCAGATATATAGAAACCCTATCCCTTCATGAGCTTCGGTTTGGTATTATAGTTTGTTTGGAGTTTCAAGTGGAGCCATCCTGTGAATTTGTTAAATAATTTATCAGAATTTCAAAAGAAAATTAAGGTGAGTTAGCCTGAAAGTTATTTGTAGTTATTCTAGAATGGATATAGGGTTAGAATAATGTATTTATGATAGTACAAGGTTTAATATAACCGGGAAAAAAATAAAATATAGTGTTCTCTGCCTCTGGCCATGTTTGCGGGAAATTCTGCAGCCTTTTGTTCTGGCGGAAATTCAGCGGTTCGTGAGGTCCAATTGTGGATCAAACGTCACAGTACAAATGAAGACTGTGAAAATGCAGTACATATTTTTTTATCGAACTGAGGTAATACAATATCAATTATAAGACCTTAATAAAGGAATAAATGCAAAAATGAAAATTATTTAGCTATTTCTCGTGGTGAAAACCAAGTTTATGCTTAGGCCGATCCACAACTGGTGCCTTTACCTTATATGAAGCGACCTTTGCACAAAACATCAGAAACAGATTTAATCTTAATACATAAAAATGAATGTTTCTTTGTTTGTCTCTTTGTTTGTAAGCGTTCCTATACCATTCTTGAGATTGCGATGAAACTTTGGTAAGTTGTTGTGCGCACGCCCGCGAAGGTTTCTGAATTAGTAGAACCATTTTACAATATCTGGTGCGGGAGTCGTTTCAACAAATGAGTGTATTTCCGGTTTCAAGGTTTGCAGTTTCCGGTGCAACTCGCATTTGCAATGACCATCAACAAAGCACATGAACAACACATGGACACTGTATGGGGCCTGCTTACGCGTCGGAAGATCTTCTGATTTATTCGTGTATGCACCAGACGGAAAAACAAAAAATATTGTGTATCCAAAAGCACTTCAATAAACACAATTCAAACACAAACACTTTCTTTATTTGAGTGGCATTGCAACGCATGCCGGGTACAGCTAATAAGAAAATAAACAAGGTAGGGATAACGATTAGTAAACCAATCACAATGCTTCCCAACGCATTCTGATACGTCTATGAAAATATAATTGATATTGCCTTAATTTCCTTACAATTATAAATGTGATTGTTGCGCACGCAAAAGACGCAATTGTTGCGATTGTTGTAGCGATTGTTGTGATTGTTGCTAATGATATTTTAATGATACTTGTCCACAGACAAAACGGGAATGTAAGACTTCTGATATCAGAAGACTAAAAATAAAACAAGTTATAAGTTTTGAAAACCTGGTTTTCTTCATCGGACTACAAATGTAAACAAAAAAAAAAAACCCTTGTTTTATATGTAAAGTTCCCATATTTTCTTAGTAGATCTTTTCTTCTACAGCCTCTACTATTAAATATTTTCAACATCACTCCAAAATTAAAATGTAAACTACATTTATTATCAAAAAGCAAATTTTCGAGAAGAAAACGTGTTATTGATTTTGACTTACTTTAACTTAACGACCCTTGACGTGATTTAGGTACTTCTCAGTCTTTGATCAGGGTGATTGAACATTACCTATTTACCTGGTTCTGCTGAGCAAATAAAAAAAAAAAAATCTTTCTTGCTTCTTCTTCTTATAAGTCATAGGTGTGCCCTGATAAAATGAACCTAAATACTTAACTCGTCAAAACAGAATACCTAAAAACTGCTTCGAAGGAAATAACTTACATCCCCTGTGTATGGAACTTTATTAGCAGAGTAAATAAAACATTTAAAGCATGATGTCAAAACAATAACAATTTATTCACTTGAGGAAAATTGGTTCCTTTACAAATATAAGAGTATCCTTCTACTGGAATCCTTATCCTTTATTAGCACTCGTATGATAATAACCTGAATATTAACTATAAAGTCTTTCCGTTAACATTCGCTTTATCAAAAGTTTATTTGCACAAAATCCTTCTACTTTGGATTCAAGCCTTTTACATATTCTTTATTTAAACGTCTTCTTAAGACTTGGATTTACTTTAACCTTTTAAACTAAATCCTTAACTTTTAACATAAAGTCCTTGGCAAAGAGTTCACTTAATACTTTTATGAAACTTTACTTTAGATTAACAAGTCCTTACTCTTTGTTTAATGAATATACTTTATCATTAAAATGTATCTCATAATATCTTGATTAATCCTTTATTAATAGTACTCTTTATCTTCTTGATAATTCCTTAGACTTTATTAATTATGAGGTCTTGATAAATCTTTAGTCTTTAACTTAATCTGCTTGACTAATCTTTTATCAATTGTCTTTAATACTTGAACTAACTTTTATCCTTTTAATTACTTGATTAATCTTTAATCAAATATCTTTAATACTTGGACTAATCTTTATTCCTTTTAAATTACTTGCTTAATCTTTAATCAAATGTCTTTGATACTTGGATCTATCTTTAATTCTCTTTAACTACTTGATTAATCTATAATGCCTTCACGAATAGTCTTCAAGATTCCTGTAAAATATCGTTCCGCAATATTAACATGAAAATAAAATGACTTACATTTATTTTTCATTCCTGAAAATTCCTCCAATTGGAACGTCCATCAATAAACCTAATCTACTTGTGTCGCGTTGCCAAGCAACTGTCAAAACTCCTGAAAAATATCGTTAAGTAAGATTAGTTCTTTTCGCTTTTGGAAATCGAAATTCCTATTTCAAACTTTGATAAATTCATCACAATTATTCGATGTACAAATCCTTTTTTCCTTTATCGAAATAAAATGTGATATATATCCATCGCTGGTTTCTTAACATCAAAAGAGCAAGCGGCCTTTCCAAAAACGTCTATCCGTGGCATAGATCCGAATGTTAACTCAACTCATCGCAATGGCGGCGCCCATAACAATCCCTCAACTCTCGTCTGTGCGTGATTCTTCGTTTGTTGCATTAACAATCGGTTCGGGATCAAGATGCTTTAACTTCTGCTCTTGATCTTCAATTGTTATGAAATGCAGGATTCCTTTGGCTAAGTATTCCTTCGTGATAATTGCTCCTTTGGATCTCATTTACACAACAAAACGTCTTCTCTTTTTCAAGCCTTAAATAACAATAAGTTGTAAAGATATGGAAAAAAACAAAAAAACAAATAAGGTTACAATCAATGAACTAAATTGTTTAGTCATTTGATATATTTTTAGTGTTTAAAAATTAAGCCTACGCACCTGCCTACTGAATGACAATTTAATTAAAATATTTATAAACAAAATCTAAAATAACACGACCATGGTTTCAGTTCAATAAGAACTATTATCAAAACTTGATAATAGTTCTTCTTATTGAACTGAAACCATGGTCGTGTTGTTTTAGATTTTGCATATATATTTTAATTAAATTGTCATTCAGTAGACAAGTACGTAGGCTTCATTTTTAATCACGAAATTCATTTCAGCGCACGTAAAATGCTCTTGAATTTGATATATTTTGTTTAAGAAAACAAAGATTATATGTAAATGATATTCGTTTCAAAAATATTGTTATTATATTTTTTTCTCGAGGAGTTATCAATCTAATAATGGGTTATTAACAAAAAATGGAAAGAATATGTAATTTGAAATATTGTTTTTCTTTCATATCTTTACAACTTATTATTTAAGGCTTGAAAAAGAGAAGACGTTTTCTTCTCGAAAATTTGCTGTTTTGATATTAAATATAGTTTTCATTTAATTTTGGAGTGACGTTGAAAACCCTTGTTCTATTATCTTATTAAATCTTTTTTGTAAATGTTTTGTGCAAACGGTCGCTTCGTATTTCTGACAGTTGTACTACAATGCATTTATTACCAAAAGTAAAATCAAAATAAGTGAAACTTACAAATTATTACTCATAGCAATTCAAATAAGCAGCTTTTTTTGAACAAAATCTGCTGATACTGTAAATGTAGGATAGAGCATTTATATTAGGACTCTATCCGTGATAGATAGAAGCCTTATATTTATATTTTTTGTTTGTTTAATGATATATATCTAAAATTAACAGTTTCCGGTTTTTAAATAAACATAACTCTGTTATTAACTTTAAAATAAGGTGAACTTCAATTTCTTTTTGTAATTTAAAAAAGTGATAGGGAAAAAAAACTAAATCGGTGATATATTGAAAAATAGGAAGCCTGAAATTGAAATAATAACTTAAAGCAGAAACATATCTGCGTGTCAGAATACAAACGATGAATGACAAAGAATTGGATAAATTTTAACTAAACAAGGGTTTTCTTCCGAAAATAATCTAATCCACTGCTTTTCAGTAATAAACCCTTTTTGTAACAAAGGGTTTTAACACTAAACCTTGTTGGTTGTTTGTTTGTTTTTGAGGCCCTCTAAGTTTTCTTAATGCGCTAATGGAATTCATTTGTGGCCGGTAAATGCTGGCACATGAGTTTCCCAATTTAGTTTTCATTAGGTATTTGTTGTTTCATATTATAATTTTGAGATCTCGCTCTCTTTTTAATGTTTATTTTCAACTTCCTTCAATGAGGAAATGAAGTTTAACGCGAATGCAAATTGGCGGGAATCCGAGCGGCTGTTTCATCCTCACATGGAATCATCAGCCTGATTTACCCTCGATGACAAGCTCAGACTGTACGGATTTCACTCCGCTCCCGGTAGTGACCTTTAATCATATAATCACTGTGATAAACGGAGGCCTAAATGCCTTGTCTTGGATCTAACCAAGCTCAATGTAGTACAGTTATGCGTTATTACTTTCGTCTTCATGATAAATTCAGCTTCTTAACTACACAATTTTTAATTAATTTCTTTATTACATTTTAACTATTAATATAAAGCTTATTAATAGATTTGTAGATTAAAAAGCTTAACGTGTGCTAAAATTGTAACGTTTAAAAAATAATGACACACAAAATTATAAAGATTAAAAATATTTA
>JAFIDM010006943.1:12300372-12311534 GCA_023159025.1 Thereuonema tuberculata | reverse complement strand
GTCTTGGGTTTCCTGCTACAAAATTTCTAAAAATAGCTCAGTGAACCTTTAATTTGTGGGCGCTTTTATGCCTTCTTTTCTTATTATACGCAATATTAACAAGTTATTATTAATATTTCAAAATATTAACTATTGCAATTTAACGTGTTTAAAATAAACATGTGTTTAAAACGTGTTTAAAATAAAAAAAAAAAGCTCAGATACACAAATACTTTAAAAAAAAACACACACACATTAAAACTTTTATGACGCGACCAGGTTTCGACCGGATCAGCGAGACATTTACAAGTTACATTTACAAGTACCATACATTCAGCTAAATTTAATCTTTTTCAATATTCAAAGTAACGTCTCTGGTCACTTTTCTCCATTAATGATACTTGATCGGATTGTAGGTACGCTAATCATGTTTGCAATTGTTATATTGTATGTGCCTAAATAAAAAAAATTAAAAAAATATGAATAAAATAAAGGTTAAAATATCAGATTCGGAAGAAGCTTTATAAAAGTAAAAATCCTTTTCAAACATTAGCTTTTTAACAATACTATAATATTACTTTTTGTTTTGGAATGAAGGAATTTTTACTTCCATATAAGTTACTAGTTGTACCCGGCATGCATTGGAATGCCACTCAAATAATGCCACTCAAAGAAAGTGTTTGTGTTTAAATTCTGTTTATTGAATTGCTTTTGGATATACAATGTTTTTTTGTTTTTCCGTCTGGTGCATACACGAATAAATCAGAAGGTTTTGCGACGCGTGAGCAGGCCACATACAGCTGTCCATGTGTGAAGCATGGATTTTCCAAATTTACTCCACACACTTGTAGCGATTGTCCCTGTGCTTTGTTGATGGTCATTACAAATGCGAGTCGCACCGGAAACTGCAAACGTTGAAACAGGAAATACACTCACTTGTTGAAACGCCTCGCGCACCAAATATTGTAAAATGGTTCTACCATTTTGCAAAACGCGCACAACAACTCGCGAAATTTTATTGCTTTTGTTTTCTTAGCTGACAGCCTGATTTATGAAATTTCAGTTTAATATCTTTTCTATTCGTTTCATTCGAAACTAATATTTAAGACTAGCAACATATTGGAGACAAGTAAAACTTGAACTTTGCTAATTCCTAAGCTTTCAGGATAAATGAAGGAGCTTTTTCCTTTCCTGCTTCACTTAATAGAGCAATCAAAAATAAAACCTTTCGATCGTTAGACTTTAGACGATATCTTTTACTAATCTTCTATGTAATAAGGAACGCTGTAGTGCTAATCCTGCTCCTTTTTATTTTGGGAGCCTTTCATCGTCTGCTGCATTTGATGACGAGGGTCAGCCTTGGAGCGAGATTAAAACATACCGAGACTTGTTGGCGGGACATCAAAGGAAATTCAGATCGATTTTTATCCAGGGATTTTGGTGGATTTATATCTAAGTTCCTCCAAGGTCTCCACCTAATTTTTGTCGAGTGATAAGGTCGAGAGAAGTCTTTGCTATGAAGAAGAATATCGAAAAATAGCTCTTTCAGTCAATATTGAACGAACGGACAGCAGAAGGCAATGGATGACGTTTCGAAATGCAGGACAAACATACGGTTTTTTTGAGATTTTGAAATGGGAATAGCATAATTTGTTTTTATATATATTTACATAGTTTCAATCTATATTTTTTTTTAATAAAAATACTGTTCTTGGTTCATGGTTTCATTATTTTATTAACATCGCTTTGAAGTTTTACGTCCCACAGTTTTATGAAGTAGACACAGGACCATCAACTTATAATAAATTTTGGTCATATCATGTAATTTTATCAAAGTTACATGGATACAAGTAGGGGGAGAAGAAATTTGAAAGAAACATAACAATGATAATTGCAAGTTTCTTATAGGGAATTTTAAAAATCTTTTATAGTTCACTAAAATTTCGTTTTTTAATCAAATCATTTTAATGTCTTACCAATCGTTTAATTCAAAGTTTATTTTTCAAAATCAATTAAAACAGTGTTTTCCAAACTCTGGTGTATTCTCTTCTGGAAAGTAATTAGTATTTTTTTAATCAGTTTTAGTGAAATGAAAAAAATATATAAAATCTTTTATCTTTTCTAATTTCAAAAGTCTAGAGGGAGTATAACAGATCATGGAAACTACATACCGGTACCTTTTTTTAAAAAAAAATCCTATTTTAAGATATCCTATATAATAATTTGAATTACGTAGATTTAGAAGACCTTTAATATCTTTTTCAAAAGAATTTTAAAAATCCAGCCAAACTTTCAAAATATTTACTAACATTAACGATGTATCTATGTAGATACATTATTCTACTTAGAGAGATAAGAAGAAATGTGAATTTTTCTTTCTTATCTTTCTTAACTAATGAATGATTACGTTCATTAACTTAAGATTAATTTACAGATTTTAAATTGCATGAAAGTACGTTCTCATACAGTGATCGCTTAGACTTATAACGTATCAACAAAGCCCTTATTCGACCACAGTTAGATTATCGCTCCATTGTGTATTGTTCTGCATGGCCGTTCCCATACTTCATCCTATTCATCATCAAACCCTCCGTTTATGCCTCGGTTCTTTTCGCACTTCCCCTATTCAAAGCTTATATGCAGAGGCACTCGAACCACAATTAACCACAAATCGTGCACTCGAACCACAATTCGTCGACAAACTTAATCTCTTCAATATTACGCACGTATTTCATTCAAAATATTCCTGTTAACTTCTGTCTATTCTCCCCGTCTTGGGACGACTTTTTACCAATCATCCAACCGTTATATTACAATTGGACATCAGTGGAATTTAAAGGCTATACTAAAATTGTGATTTTTCACTTTGCACTACAATTGGGCTTATGTTTCACTTTGTAAATATGCGAAAGCAAATAAGCTCTCAATAGTCTTTCAGGCTCTGCACCCTGAATCTTCGTCAGGCCACTTGAATTTCACAACTTTGTGTAAAGATGGATCGAAAGCAGTCTTACATTGGAGCAGTCTTTTACACTGAGAACTTCAGTAATGCTGTTCATCTTCTTTGTGGGATTTCTGTGTTCACTGCTCAGCTGTATATCATTTTTGTGACTTTAAAATATGCATTCAAAGGAAAGTTATCGAAAATTCTCCTCGGTAATGATTCTATGCGATTACACTCTGAAAGTTCTCCCTTCTTATTTTTTCCATTTTAGGTTTGCTACAATGATTTAAAAGTAGCACTATGATTTTCTTAGCTCTACGATTCAGCAGAAGTCGGAATTGTTGGCAGTGAACTCGTCGATTTTCTTGGCAAGTCGATTGCCACTGCAACGGATCTCCATTCCTCATTTCGACATTTATATAATTATTCGTTCTCGATTGGGAGTTGCCTGGTAACAACAGTGGGATTAACTTCACGATTACCAACTTCATTTTGTTATAGTCCGACCACGATAGCGTGACGATTGTAAGGAACCCCAAGTGATTACGACGTTATTTTTCAGCCAATCACAAACAAGCGCGCCTCAAAGCACAGGTCTCTATTAATTTCCCTCAAAATGTCGCCGCAGAGTATTTTACAGAGCAGTGCTCACAAAATTATTTTACAGGTTAAAGATTATTTCCGAAAGGAATTGGAAAATGGAGGACTAAAATTAAACTAAATTTTTGTTTTTTTTTTGTTTTGTAGCTGTAACGTAATATTCTTCGGAACCTCTGAGAGAGGCTAGCACTGATGTCATGGGCTAGTGCCGATGTCGTATCGTCACGTTACCGTGGTCGGACTATAGCCCTGTTTTTATCCTCGCCTAAAAATGGAATGTGTAAAACTCGACGGGAGGAGGTTCTTGTGGCGCTCTCCGAATTGGAGACACAAGACCAACACACCCACTACTGCTTCAAGATCAGCCTCCTCCTACTTGTGTCACGTGCAACGTTGTTTTAACCATTCATCATTAATGAAACGTGAAAAGCAATCTTATCTATCGTATGAGTCATTCATCTATGAATGCCACTTTTTTTTTTTTTTTTTACTTCTGATTTCTATATGATTTATATAGTATTTTTTTACGTTGGTTCTGCTTTTAGCCTTGCCATTCTTGTTCTTTATTTTCTTATTTTGGTGATCTTTGTAAGAATGTTGTTCTTACAATAGAAGAATATTCTTAGATTTTTATCTACACAATTTTTATCTATTTATACTTTTTCTTTTCATACTTTATCTTTCTTTAGCTAAGATGTTTTTGCGTCCTTAAAATCAAATAACACAACAATCAACCATTTGTAAATCGGTTAATACCCTGTTTGAATTAATACCTAATTTAAAAATAGAATTGAAAATCAAAGTAGACAACAGTGATAACAGAATTTAAACATAGAATAAATCATTAGTTTCAGTTGTAACCAATCAGTTATGAAATGTTAAGTAAATCAAAGAATTAGATCAATTAATTGAGATTGAGAGAGATGCGATTGTATTTTATTTTTGCATTTTTATTTTAACACAATTTTTATTTTTACTATTTTTCTGAGATATTTTCGAAAACTGTATTTACAAGGAGAGGTCACTGTTTTCCTGACCTACCTTTTAAAGTTTGTACAGGAAATTTTGAATCACCCTGTGCATGTTACAACTATTGTCCTCCAAATGAAAGTTGGCCGGCGGAAGTTTGAACTGCGCAGCCCTTCCGGTAGCTGATCAATTATGTTTTCCTGTCACAATGGAGGACGTCGTCTGTTTTCACTGAGAAAGACATGTTGATAACGCCAAATTAAAACTTCTCTCGACTATTTAGCGTTATTTCAATTCTAGTTGCTAACAATAAGTATTTATATAAATAAATAAATAAATATTATTTAGAAATACAATGCTCTTTTGCAAAGTAACAAGCGATTACCGTAATGGCGGCGTCCTGTCATAAAATCAGACGGAAGTGCCTGACCAGACTAATCGATGATACATGCGCAGATCTCACAAAAACAGGGCGGCCATCTCTCATTTGGAGGACAATAATGTGGTAGCATTTCGAACAATTAAGCTAATAGCAGAAATCCAATGAAAACAAAAGCCAAATATTTCGAAAACGGGGGAGACTTTGTCCCAACGTTATATATATTTTTGATTTACTTCATGTATACTTTCATCTCAAAAAAAAGGTTTTAAATTCCGTCGTATACACTCTGTAATTTCTCCTTGTTAGTATCTCCATATAAATGTATAAATAAATAAGCCTTCTTAGCTTGTTTTGTTGGTAATAATTATAATTAAAATTAATGTGACTATATATATTGCTATTACAAGATTCTTTTAAAACTATAATGTAGTAAAAAAATTCTCGTAAAAGTAACTCAGCAGAATATTTAATGCGATAAGTATTTCAAAATTGATATCAAGTGTCACTCTGTAAAAAAAAATAACTTCTACTATTAAGTTTATCCTTAAATAAACACAACAACAAAATAGGATAACATGTACAAATAAGTTGCTTAAATTTACTTTCTTCCAAAATCGTAATACAAGGTTAATTGTATTAATCTCTTCCGCATATATGTATCAATATTATGTCAAATAAATATTAATGAATAGCGTGAGCTACTGAAATAACTATTCAACGACAAATGTCACATGTGTAATATATATGTGATGCAATAGAATAACACAACACAATTCTTATTCTGAAATAAAAACCTTAATATGTTTTTAGATAAAAAAAAGTTCACTTAGATAATTGTGTAAGTAAATGCAAATATTTAGATTACAATTTATAAATGTTTCTTGTTAAATAAAGCTAAATGAGTCTATGTCTTTTTCCTTGTATATCAGTTCGATGCACTAAGCTGATGTCACTAAGACTTGTCTTCCTTTATACAAACAAGAAAAAGTCACTTACAGTATTTTTCCTGAAGATCATCACTAAGAAGTTCTTCCTTTGCTTGCAGATACCCATCAGCTTTCACAAAGTTGTCATCTTCCTTGTGATCCTCCTTTGCAATAACTCCGCCTAACATGGCCGCCAAATTTCGGTTCCAAAGATGACATTACTGTTAAGCCTATTACTATTGCTTCATCTTTGACCAATACAACCTAATTCCTTCTGCTCAAATTTCAGTATAAGAGGATTAGGAAAAATCTACGATAATTTGAATAACCAAATATTGGCTTAAATCTACTAACATGTTTATAATAAAACTAAAACTTCTCCAAGGAAGGATCCAAAGGTAACTTATGGCTACCAGCCAAAAAAACTAATCAGCTATCGATATCATTTTTATAAAAGAAAACAGCAAAACAACCAAAAAATACTCTTAGTTCAACAATCAACTGGTTTCCAGCATAACAAAAGCTGTGGCTTATACTTCATGAACGATCCATTTGTAGGTTCATTATTTTTACAATTACGTTTTACAATAATTTAACACGTTACTTTCTTATACATTTCTGAAGAAAAAAACAAATTTCAAATTGTAAAAATAATCAATTTCTATAACTAAAGAAATTTACATGTTTCCTAATGAGGCTTATCAGATCAGGTATGCATGTCTGTATGTCCCCCCCCCCCTTTACTAACTTTTGTATTTCTGGAAACTTATATTTTCGTACTGGAGAAGATGTAACCTTTTTTTTACTATTATCTTTCTTAATTTCAATGGAAAAAATAAACAAACAAATGATTTCTTTGTTTCAAATTAACAAACGTGAGAAATTAACCCGAGAGAGCGAGAAAATTACTTCATAAAAACATTGAAATCTAAACCATGGATTGTTATCCTATTTATATTAATTTTCAATAATAAATTCTAATTCCTTTTCGATAATGCAGTAAGTACTTGTTTTTATTCGAGTGATATTAGAATTTGAAAATAAAATTAGATTTTTATTTTTTATCGCTTTCAAAACTTCGTACTTCGTACTAAAACAAAGAAAAAAAAAAAAAAGAAGAAATTTTTAGAATGACATTTTACGGTAAGTGGGCTTCGAACTTTTTTCCTTCTTTGTGTTAGTTTATTTCTTATTTCTGAGAGGTATTTTATTTTTGTTCATGTTTGATAGTTTTTATTTTAATTTTTATGATTGAAAAAGATTGCAGGATTATTGATTGGTTCCAATTGCCATGGAACAAACAATACGAATAAAAAACATTGGCAAAATAGTTGTGTATTCGTGGAATAGTCGTAACTTGATTAAAAAAACAACTGCATTTCTGCCAAGGAATAGAGAATGAAAAAGAACAGAACAATTAAATTGTCCTTAAGCTTTTTTTCCTCTCCAGTAGCTCACGTGTTTTGTTTCGAATGAAAATTAGTGGCAAATGGAACCGACACAATGTGGAAACCTTGTCCATATTTTTTTTTGCAGTGAAAATAAAAAGACTGTATTGTTCTTTTGCAAAAACTATAACGTAAAATTCTTGCCAAATATTGAAACCTAAGTTACTTTTAATGGGTGTGTAATTATAATTAAATATTTACTTTTTATTCAGAGAGATAGAAGTAAATCATTGTTGACAACTTGTTGTTTAAGAGAATGAAATATTTCTTAATAATACGCTGTCAACCAGGGATTTACCTCTCTCTATACATACACGGTGTTTCGGAAATGGTAGACAAAACGAAGAGATAGGGGTTCCAAAGGTCATTTTGAGTCGAAAATGTTCTACCACGTTTTGTTGTGCGGGCCGTGGTTTTAGAGTTAGGAAATGATTACTTTGGGAATGGTCCCTAATCAAAGAAAGCTGAGTTCTGGCCATTTTCAGCATTTTCTTTAATTATTATACCTGTTTTCAGTCATGACATTTGTTATCCTGATTGCTTTTTGTCAGAAACCTTTATCCTATTTACTTACACTTCCTAATGTGAACTGAGCTTTCTTTGATTAGGGACCATTCCCAAAGCATTCATTTCCTAACTCTAAAACTACGGCCCCTACAACAAAATGTCATAGAACATTTTCGACTCAAAATGACCTTTGGAACCCCTATCTCTTCGCTTTGTCTACCATTTCCGAAACACCCTGTATATTTATATATATATTTCGTCATTTACCTCTAAACTTAGATGGGTAAAACGGAGGGTGCTGGGAAATAGAAACAGCTTCGAAATTATTTGTATCAACAATTATTTCATTATGTAGGGAAAAAAAACAGAAAATACCAAATAAACAAGAAAACGATCTCTTGTACCTGAAAGAAGATAGGAAAGATATTACAAAGACTGTAAAGTGCTCCAAACTGCATAAATATGTCGTTCATTTATCTAATATTAATTGTGGACGAAATTAATCATGAGATCCAATAATAGATTTTAATTAATGCTGAGCATTGTAAAAAATAAATGTGTTTCTATGACAACGAGCAATGAGGGCCTGAAAGCGATCAGTGGATTGTTGTTGGTTGCTGGGGAACTGAGACAAGTAAAGAAACGAGTAAAAAAAGATAGATTTTTTTTTAATTCAGATGATGATGTGTTAATGAATAAAGCGCAGCGGATTTGTAGTGTCTTATTTTTTTCCTGTGTGCCTTATTTGTGAATTCAAGAAATGTAGATGAATTGCGATGATCAATTTAATTAATGCCAAAGAATTTATGCAATTCTAACGACAGCACGCAGAAGTGTTTGTGTAACGCCATTTTGTGCATTCGACCTACTGAAATTTGTCTGAGTGTTTATAAACGTATTAATCAATGAAATCTGTTTATTAATTGTGCATCACTGCTGTGGATTCTTCAATTGGTGACGAATCTAATAAAATATAAGAAGACATGAGGTAATATGAACACTTAAAAAGACGGAGAGGATAACAAAAAAGAATAAAACGGTAGGCTGCAGTTTTAATGTCGCTAGAAAACTTTGAATAAAATTATCCAAGAAAATGAAAGCTAAGGATAGCAAACTTAGAAAGTCAGGAGAAATCGAATGGAGAGAGAAAAAAAGCTATTCTACTTTCCATAGTCTTCACAAGAACACTGTGTAAACTAGTTTACAGGATAATATTTAGTATGATGACGTCACTTGAGTTTTTAATTCTAATAATGAAATGTGTATGGTTGCAAAAGATTTAAAATAATAATAATAAAAAATTACTTAACTTTTTTATCAGCGCATATCTTAAATTAACGATAACGATTCAACATAATGGCTTATGGGGACGTCCATTAATTACGTGAGGTAAAAATGGGGGGGGGGGTCCGACAAAATCTCACCAAATCTCATTTAAAGGGGTGTCAATGAAAATCTCACGTCAACTTTTTAATTCAGAGAATATACGTGTTATGACAATTTTTTCGACTTTTTGACTTTTTGAAATCTCACTTTAGGGGGAGGGTGGGATCCTTCAGGGGGAGGGGGCCCAGCACATCTTATCAAATCTCACCAAGGGGGAGGGGGGGTGCCAATTTTTTTAAAAATCACCTCACATAATTAATGAACGGCCCCAATGAATGTTCTCGAAAGCTAGTCTCTAGTCCTTACATATCCGTAGTATCTAATTTTTGTAAATTTCTAATTGAGTAGCAGTTTCTAATTGAAATGTTTTTGCCAAACGGATCCTTGACCAAAAAAAACAAAAAAATTAGCGCGAGAAAATTGGTAAGAAAAGCAATGACATCGAAATAGTGTTTTTCAAATCTTATCTCTGTTAATATTTCGTTGTTTTAAAAAATGAATTTTAATCCTTTTTTAGCTAATCCTTTGCACAAGGGTTTGGTACGATTAAATCCTATTTACACAATGTAAGTAAATAATCCCCTCCATGGACACAGGGCTTGTCGCGCCGGAGGGGCTTGAGTGCTTCAATGAAGTTTAGAGCTATGCTGGCGGTAGCAGTGCTACCAGAAGGGCCTCCCAAGCCAGACAGGTCTGAATCGAGAAGTGAGACTAACTGTGTCCAAACTCCCATACCATGCAAATGGTGAGGGTTGGGGAAAGAAATGGCGACCTACCCCAGAAAATCATCGCCAAGAAAATTCATGGAAAGTCTCTCGCATAATTTTACAGTGTGGAAAAGTAAGGACATCGGTCTTTCGACTAAACGCAGACTAGTCAATGCCATAGTGTTTCCTATTGCATTGTATGGATGCGAAAGTTGGACAATGAAGAAAGCTGATTGGAGGAGAATAGATGGGTTCGAATTGTGGTGTTGGAGACGCCTATTACGAATTCCATGGACAGAAAAGGTTACAAACAGGGAGGTTTTGAAACGCATGAAACCTGAAATTTCACTTGGCGGGAAGATAAATAGAATGCAGCTAAAATATTTTGGACATGTGTCACGATCTGATTCACTCGAGAATGCTATAATGTTGGGAATGACGAATGGGAAAAGAAGGCGTGGTCGACCGAGGATCACATGGATAGACACCATTAAAGCAATCACAGGCCTAAGTTTAGAGCTGTTAAAAAGGAAGGCACAAGGTCGGAAAGAGTGGCGAGAGATGACCCATCGAATCGCCAAGGGTCGGATGCGGCTGAATGGATAAAAACAACAACAACAAAGTAAATAATCCTGAATTAATTCTTCATTTCTTTTTTTTTTTAGAAAAAAAAAAACCCAACAAATTTGTAGTGTTTGTATTTAATAGAAAATCATCCTTTGGATTTAACTTATCCTCGATGTGTGATCAATTGTAAAAGTCTCTCGATCCTGTGTTGGATTTCAAAGACTTGCAGTTCAACATTTGGTGCCAGAAATTTTTGTTTTTGTTTCTTTCAGAGATTTGTGTCCCTTTCACACCTCTTTTATTCTATACTTTAATGATTTCAAGATATTCTGAATTCGATTTCTAAACGAAGCAAAAGAATGAACACTAGTTATTCTTAAGTAATAAAAGTTGTAAAGTGGAAGCACTCCTCACTTAACGACCGAGTTCCGTTCTTACGACTAGGTCGTTAAGCGAATTGGTCGACAAGCGAGGAGCTTAATCGTTTCAATTTATTCTGAATAAAGAAAAGAAAACAAACAACTTGACAACTTTGTTTTAGTTTGCATCTCTTAAGTATTACAGAACCTAAAAAAATTCAATCAGCAAAAATTATAAAAATCATGCATCAAAAAATTAAAGTTTATTCTTTAAAAAAGACAATCAAAAATGGTGATAGTATTAGCCAGAAGAAGAAGGATTTCAGGTTTTAGATATCGTTCAATGGTCGGAGATGTTTCCTTCGCATTTTCGTTGCTGTGAAATACG